>CM066339.1:5230924-5270924 GCA_033807585.1 Hydrophis major | reverse complement strand
CTGTTAATTAGATTTGTCAGGAATCTGAGATTGTTTAGCCTGCCACATAGTGTTGTCACTTACTATATCTATAATTAATTGTCTTAAGGGCATCAGTAAATACCAGAGGCTTCTTTCTAGTTTTCTGAATAGCTATTCTAATGGAGCTGGCCCCCTGCTTGACAGCTTGAATCAGAGGGAAACTTTGATTTGGGGATAAGCTTTTACCTCTTTAAAAAAAACAAAACAGTTAAATCATTTGAGCTTCTTTGGAGCCCAGTTCTGAAAGACCAGAAACAATGAAAGAGAAACACTAATCCCTTCATGTCTTTTGTTGTTATTGGAATGGGAGCATTCATTTTGCCACTTCTTAGCCCTTCCGGGATCGAAAGCATAGGGCTCTTTATCTTTCTTTCTTTTCCATTAAAAATTAAGTGGGGTGTGTGTTCTATTAAATGCTGCTTTGCCTGGTTCTAATCAAATGAATTTTGCGTGTTGTTTTGTGCCTTAAATCAAGATGATAGATTGGTGATCGTTTATAGATTATATATTGTATTGGTGATCATTTATAGATTATATTATAGATCACGTGATCTTCTTTTGCGACCTCCTGACAAGCAAAGCCAACAGGGGATTCAGGTTCACTTAACCATTGCATGGCTCACTAAACCAATGCAAGGATTCACTTAAAAACGGTGGCAAGAAAAGTCGTAAAATGGGGCAAAACTCACTTAAGAAACATTTCACTTAGCAGCGTACATTTTGGGCTCATTTGTGGCCGTAACTCCAGGACTACCTGTACAGTGTCAGTGAACCGGTCTGTGGTCAGCTGAGCAACCCAGTTGCTTGTTTGGGGAGGCACCTCAGTAAAGTTCAACCAAGTCCTGATTAACATTAAATCACATCAGTTGTGGAAAATGCAGATTTTTGCCTGTTCCCAGCCTGATGTGAAGGAAGCATCTCTAAAGTGGTGATGAATTGCCAGGTTTTTTTTACTGCTCCAGCTGCTTTGAGTTACACTTTCTAGAGTAGGGGTCACCAACCTTTTGGACCTCAGGAACCACCAAACTCATAATTTTAAATCCCGCAGACCAGAGACCCTGGGAAAATCCCAAAAGAAAGTCTGCAGGAAAATTCCCCACCCTGTTTTTCTACCGATCAATCATTCTTTATTTGAGATCGCAGGATACCGTCTCCAGCTCCGTTCTCAGGGGGAGAGAGAGAGAGAGAGAGAGAGACTTTTGGCTTCATGCAAGGAAAGCAGCAGAAGCAGCTGAAGTCTTTCTTTCTCTCCCGCAAACTCCACCAGAAATGAGTCTTTGCTGGTGCAGCCTCTTGGAGCAGGAGGCCTTGCAGGGACCCAAAGACTCATTTCTGTGGAGTTTGGGGAGAGAAAGAAAGACTTTGGCTCTTTCCGTGCATGCAGCCAAAAGCAGAAGAAGAAAAAAGCAGAAAGAAGCAGCCAGGCAAGGTGCATGGGACGTGTGGGGCAAGTTCACCCCCCCCTCTGCCCTTTCCCCCTCCTCTCACTACCTCATGTTATTCGCAATGCAAGCCCTGTGTTCCTGCGGGCCATGTGGGTGGCGCAGCCAGGAATAATTGCTTTGGGGGGAGCTTTGGGGGTGACATTTCTCTGCGGACCACCAAAATTTTCTCACAGACCACCAGTGGTCCCCAGTCACTGGTTGGTGACCACTGTTCTAGAGAACCACACCACGCCATGCAGAAGTGGTTGGTGCTTAGTATGAAATATTAATTACAGTGAGATTCAGAGAGAGGGGAACTTGAGATGAGCATTGCGTGCCTCCTAAGCAGAAGTTAAATAAGATAGATGCCACTACAAAGAGCTGCGCTTTATACAAGCTAAATCAAATCAAGCTTTCTTTTCTCCCCTGTCAAAGAGCAGTGACTAAGACTCAGCCCATTCAGAAAAAAAAAAATACACTGTAAAATGAATACTTCCTTCCGTTCGGCTGAGAAAGGCTTCACACCAAATAAGGATCCGAGCTGCTGTCCTCTATCCACATACTGGAAAGGGAATTGAACAGACAGCAGGGTGGGTTTGATTGAAATCATGATTTAAACCCTGATTTAAACCACTAATCAAAAGGCTTGATTTAAATTGACTCAATTTAAATCATAATTTTTAAAGAGCCACTGTCATGTCCCTCCCGCAGCAGCTCCTCCTCTGACCCGCTGTCACCACACTATAAAAAAGTCGTTAAGACTCTAGAAAAAGTACAGAGAAGACCAATCAGGATCATTAGGGGACTGGAGGCTAAAAGATATGATGAACGGTTGCAGCAACTGGGCCTGGCTAGTCTAGGGAAGAGGTGGACCAAGGGAGACAGGAGAGCAGCCTTCCAATATTTGAGGGGCTGCCCCAGAGTGGAGGAAGGGGTCAAGCTATTCTCCAAGGCACCTGAAGGTCAGACAAGGAATAATTGGATGGAAACTGAACAAGGAGAGGTTCAACCCAGAAATAAGGAGAAATTTTCTGACAGTGAGAACAGCCGGCCATTGGAACAGAAGTTGCCTTTGGAAATTGTGGGAGCTTCATCCCTGGAGGCTTTCAAGAAGAGATTGGACTGCCATCTTTCAGTAATGCTGTAGGGCAGGGGTCTCCAACCTTGGCTCCTGGAAGCCTGGCGGACTTCAACTCCCAGAGTTCCACAGCCAGCAAAGCTGGCTGTGGAATTCTGGGAGTTGAAGTCCGCCAGGCTTCCAGGAGCCAAGGTTGGAGACCCCTGCTGTAGGGTCTCCTGCTTGGGCAGGTGGTTGGACTAAATAAGGTCCCTTCCAACTCCGATTATCTGATATGTGCTGTTGACCCACCAACAGTCCCAGTCACTTTAATGGGACAGCTGGTGATACGGCAGTGACACAACAAGGTGAGGGACGTGTCGGGCAGCAGGTGAGTGGATGCCGGCTAACAGGCGCCGCCAGGATGGATCTGAAATGACAGGCGCTCTTTAAATTTAAGGACTTGTTCTTGCTGGCAGTTAGAATCTTTAATAATATCCTTTGCAAACAAAATGAAGGTTTCCTGTTTAGCTTGCAGAGCTTGGATTCATGGAATAAGTTGGCCCAAAAATGTAAACATTGCAGAATCTACAGCCTCGTGCTGCATAACTAAGTTCCATTTCACGCTGAATAAACTAAATTATTCATGTATCTTAAATAGAAAGACTATCTTTAGATAGATTTTTTTTTTACTCCAAAAGCATTTTATTAAAATAAATTTTGATAAAAAATTTTTAAAAAAATCTGATTTAAATAAAAAAAATCAATATAAATTTTAAAAATCCATTTTTTATTTTTTTAAAAAACATCAATTTTTATCCAACCTGATAGATAGTCCTCTGTATGATTTCAGTTGAGCCCTGAATTTCTGCTCCTAAGCCAGATGTTGTTTAGTGAGTTTTGCTCCATTTTACGACCCATTTTTGGCCATACTAGTTAGGGAATCACTGCAGTTGTTAAGCGGCTAACACAATTGCTCACAAGATCACAAGAAGGTTGCCAAGGTCTAAACTGTGAAAAATGGTCCTAAGTAACTTTTTTCCATTGCCATGGTAACTTTGAACGGTCACTAAATGAACTGTTTTAAATCGAGGATTACCTGTATCTGTCTGTCGCGGTCCGCACCCTTTTTTCTACATCTCCTTCATTCAAGCATGAAGCTGTGAGAAACTGTTTTCTTCTGGCAAATTTTTTTTCCTCTCCCTGAAATCCTTTGAGGAAGGTGATGGGGAAGACAGTGAAATCACTCGCTTAGTCCTTTCTATGAAGCTTTTTTTCTTTTCTTTTAAGCTACTTAGATGTTTTAGATATAGGGTTGAGGAGTGGATCTTTGTTCAAAGGTACAAGACAATGTGATTGCTATTTTTCTGGGAAGGAAGGCCCAGTGGCCAATTGACTTGCTTTTAAATTATGCTAGTGTGTAGTTTGTGAACTGCGTGACCATAGGGATATGGTGAGGATTTGATGCCAGTTTCCAAAAGCACTTAAATGATCTGCTATTTAATATTTTACTTAAAAAAAGACATAAATCTTTATATCTCATTTTGAGTTCCCTGATATAGATCGAAGAATGAACTCTGAAAGAATGTATAAATTGAAGAATGAAGGAAGCCAGAAAGCAATTCATAAAAATACATACAGGAATATGTATGTATGTGTATGCATGGATGATAGATAGACAGATAGATAGATAGATAGACAGACAGACAGACAGACAGATAGATAGATAGATAGATAGATAGATAGATAGATAGATCAAAGAAACCAATTATTAGGTGGGTATGTTTGTTTCTATGTATGTGAGATAGATAGATAGATAGATAGATAGATAGATAGATAGATAGATAGATAGATAGATATGTAGGTAGTTAGGTAGATTTTAGATAGATTAGACAGACAGACAGATAAAAGAAACCCAACAATATGTATTATGGGTGTGTGTGTTTCTGTGTATGTGAGATAGACAGACAGACAGACAAACAAATAGATTATAGAAATCATACCTGTGTATTATATGGGTATAGTTGTTTCTGTGTATGTTTGTATGAGGAGGGGAATGAACTCTGAAAGAATGCAATTGAAAAATGAAGTTTGAAAGCAATTCATAAAAATGTAGGGAGTATGTGTGTGGATGGATGGATGGGTGTGTTAGATAGATGGACGGACGGATAGACAGATACATGGACAGACAGATGGATATGCAGGTAGACAGACACTATTTTATTCTGCTTGAGCACTCCCTGACTCCAGTTGATGCCATTAAAAGCAACAACCAGAGAGCAGTAAGCAATCCAAATAACATAAACGATGAACACAATGATGAAGTTGCCCAACAGCATTCCCTATACAAGAGAATCTCCTCAAAATGTAGTCTATTGATTCCTTCCTCCCCAAGCCTTTCAGAAACATTTCCCCCTGTTTCCTGCCCTGATAATCTTCACTCTTCCTTGAACAGCAATGCCACACTCTTGGGGTTCATATGAAACAGACAGTAAATAGCTAGCTAATACCTGACATGGGAATAATTGTTCCAAGCACAATTTGGCTGCTGATCCCTGTCCAGAATAATTGCACTGTATTGTAACATTTTTGGGGGGATAAACATCTTCCGCATTTGCTGAATTCAGAGTTGAGACGTAACATTTTAAATAAATAAACTTTAAGCCTTGACAACATTCTTAGCAGTATAATGCTTTCGTTCTACAGCAGTTCCTAAGATCCAACAGTAGTTGGAAAAGGTGTCCTGCTCTTTAGTTTTCTCTTCAAATACAAATGCTTCAGATACACATAAAATAATGTGTGTCGAACTATGTGGATTTTCCTAATTTGTCTCAAGAGATTATACTGGAGAATGCCTTTCTCAGATCTGAGTCACCATTAAACTCCCAGCACAGAAATACTTCTACATTGCTTCATAATCTAAAAAAACCCCTGTGGCAGCGTGTATGCATATACATTTAAAAGCATATATTATTAAAGCCACATTCTGTTAGTAAATATTTATATGCTGCTGCAAGTAGAGTGATCTTTTTTTCCTTGCTCAGTTACACAGTTCTGTAATAGAATGAGAAAAGATTAACTCTGAGACTTAATGAAGAAGTGAATAAACTTATTTGTCAATAATAACATAGCTTAATAGAATTGAAGTTTTGGCTTTTGCAAATGGTTTTATATATCGTAAGTGGTATTTGCATAGGCAGCCTTGTAATTGTGTCATCTTTTGATATAAAAATTTAGAGGCCTGAAAGAATGGCATATTTCTGATGCATCTTTTAAAATTAAATGGTGTTGGAGAGGTCACTGGATAATAGATATGGCTTTCCTGCTTTCCTTCCTTCCTTCCTTCCTCCCTCCCTCCCTCTCTCCCTCCCTCCCTCCCTCACATCAGTGCAGTTTTAGCCTTTACTGGGGCCTAGAATTGATCCTGTGAAGCATTTATTTGGATAGAAGAATCAGTCTGATTCTATCTCCACCTATGATTCTTGCAGACCTAAATCCAGTTTGTCTGATTTTCATGCAAATGCATGCTATTTTAGAAAAATGCCAAACTCTTGTATTTAAATAAATCACCTAGTTGGCTGGTGCAGGAAGATCGGCCAGACTGACTACAGGTAGCAAAAGAGGTGCATTGGAATACCTTTTGCCTGCAAGCAAGAACTGCTGGGACCCCAAAATAGACTAAGTAGTAGAAAATGGAAAAGCTAAAGTGCTCTGAGACTTCAGTATTCAAATAGACAAGCATCGGCCACACAACACAGCAGGGTTAATAATTGTCGATAAGAAACACAAAAGAGTCTGGATAATGGACGTTGCAGTACCCTGAGACAGCAGAAGAGAAGAGAAAGATCCAGAGAACATCACAAAATAGAAATAAAAGTGGAACCACCTTGGCAAAAGAAAGCAAATTCCCAAACATCTGGAGCCCCATTGGGACACGATCATCATTGACAAAGTCCTAGTCAGTCAATTGCAGAAGGCAGCTTTACACGGAAGAGCTTACATACTGGGACAAGATTGCAACTCCATCCACATCAAACAACAACATCACATCTATGGCAATCTGCTATGGCCAGCTCGCCATGACCAGCCTGCCACAGCCAACTCACCATGGCCAACTCTCTGCAGAACAACTCGCTGATGGGCAAGAGTTACACTAATATAAAAAAAAAATAGAATAGAATCATTAAAGAAAGGATGCTTGAGGAATGATATGTGAATGGCAAAAATTAAAATAGTTTTTTTGTTTATTTTAAATAATGAAGTTGAATTGTTGAATTGTGTGATGACCCAGGGTGTGGCACAAAGGCAACACAGTCAAATAAGCAAGAAATGTCCCTTTAATACCTCCAACTTTGCCCCCAGTGTCCAGTTACCTTCAGCTAGAGAAAAAACTCTCCCAAGGACAATCTTTAAGTGGAAGAAATTCAGTCTGAAAACAAAGTACATATAATGTGTAAATAAAAATCCACACAAACCACGCTGCAGTAATTAACTTGACAGGGCAGGAGAAGGAATTGCAGACTTGAAAGCCCAGCAAAACACACACAGTTGGGAAGACGCCAGGAACCCAGATAAGCCTCGAGGATACCAGCGAATTCACGATTTGCTCCCAATAACTTTGCTGTGTGCAGCTTCCCCTTTTAAAGACTGTGTTCCCAGCTGCAGCTAATGAAGGGAATCAGGGCCCTTTCCTCCCCCATAAGCCACGCAACTCAACTCACGTTGCTTCCTTTTGTGTTCCTCTGTGCGTGCCCTAGGATGAAGAGGGGTGGGTCTGGATCTTCCTCCAAATTCCCTCTCCCCTGCTCTACCTCTCCCCTGCTCTGCCCAGCTGGCCTTTGCCCTTCCCCAGTTTCCTCCACAGCCAACAGAGCCACACTCCCGCTCCCTGTCAGCTGCTCGGCTTCCCCCTCCGAATCAGATTCTGACAGGGGCATAACAAATTGCCCCGCAGCAAATTTTCCCATGGCGAGTTGGCCATGGTGACTTGGCCACAGCAAGTTGGTTGTGGAGAGTTGACCATGATGAGTTGGCCCCAGTGAATTGGCTGTGGCAAGTTGTCCCATCCCAAACAACACCTGTCCACCCCAGATCCATGGGAAAGACTCGATAGGTGGACAGAAACAGCAAATCCAGTCTAAACATCTGGCTGACGGTGCGACTGACCAAAACACACACCATTCTTCTGGTCCTCGGAACGAAAACCTTTGAGAGAATCAAACCGTAACTAGCTGCTTGGGGCTGTTCCAGCTGAAATTATAGGCTGAGATGTGAAAACAACTCTAAATGAAAGCATTAATTAAATATCGGTATGTATCTGAACAAGCAGCTACTGGGTGGGTTTTTCCAAGGGTAGCAGAGAACTGATTTATTTTGTCATTTAGCCCTTCTGTGATCCCACTCTCCGCCAACTCGTCTTCATACCAGCCTCTGCATAAATGGCACTAAAGAATGAATATGAATGTGAATGTGAATATAAATATAAATATATATAAATATCTAGGTGTGTTCGGGTCTTTTCCCGTGTAAGATTAAGAGAACACACCGAGACCTACATACCTGTACCTGTGAAAATCTATGGAAACAAATATATATATGTTTTCTTAAGTTTTCACGGGTACTTACATGTATGGTATTCAGCTTTGTTTGGGTCTTTTCCCACGTCATTATAGTTGTGCTTTTAAAGTTGTAGCAACGTTTCGGCAGAATCTCATCTGCCATCATCAGGCTTCTGTATTGTGTTCGTCTGTGTATATAGAAGCCTGATGATAGTAGATGAGATTCTGCCGAAACGTTGCTATAACTTTAAAAGCACAACTATAATGACATGGGAAAAGACCCGAACAAAGCTGAATACCATAGCCCTTCTGCCCGCGAAAACTTAAGAAAAACACACACACACATATACACACACATATATATATGTAGAATAGAATAGAATAAGGAAGAGGAAGAGGAAGAGGAGAAGAATAGGATAGGAATAGGAATAGACTAGAATAAAGAATAGAATATAGAATAGAATAGAACCAAAATGAACCGAATATAGAATAGAATAGAATAGAATTTTTACAGAAACCTTAACAAGGTTTCCTTTTCCAGGCTCCTTCCATTTTTAACCAGCTGTTTTTTTAAAACTGTAAAAAATAAAAAACCTCGCCTGTTGATCATTACAATCTTTTCAATGTCTTCAAGGGCGCTCTGTAGGAAATTCTGTGACTTTTGTTTTTGTGTAGGTGCCCATCTCACAGTGGCAGCATTCCTCACGATACAATTATACATGCCGTCAAGCTGTTCCCTTTTGAGGTAAAGCAACGTTGTGCAAAAAGGGAACAGATTTCTTTCTTAGCCAGAGAAATTAATGGCCAGAGATACAAAAAAGAAAGGAAGGGAAGGGAAGGGAAGGGAAGGGAAGGGAAGGGAAGGGAAGGGAAGGGAAGGGAAAGGAAGGAAGGAAGGAAGGAAGGAAGGAAGGAAGGAAGGAAGGAAGGAAGGAAGGAAGGAAGGAAGGAGGGAGGGAGGGAAGGAAGACAGCTAGATCTAGTTGATGTCAACACTATCTCTTTTTTACAGGGCCAAATCTGCTGGAAATCTATCTATGTCTGTCTGTCTGTCTGTCTATCTATCTATCTATCTATCTATCTATCTATCTATCTATCTATCTATCTATCTATCTATCTATCTATCTACTCTCTCTCCCTATCTCTGTCCTTCTCTGTCCTTCTTCACCCCCTCTCCTCTCTTTCTCCAGTGTCTTTCTGTTATCTATCTATCTATCTATCTATCTATCTATCTATCTATCTATCTATCCATCCACCCACCCCCCACCTACCTACCTACCTACCTACCATCCATCATCCATCTCTCATGGTCACCAAAACAAGATATTGAGACTAGAAAGAGCGCAGAGAATAGCAACAAAGATGATTAGGGGACTAGAGGATAAAAAAAAACACTGAAGGGTTGCAGGAAGTGGGTATGTCTTGTTTAATGCAAGAAAAGGTCCAGGGATGGCATCATAGAATTCTTCCAATATTTGAGAGGCTGCCACAGAGAAGAGGAGGGAGGGGTTCAATCGTATTTCCCAAAGCACCAGAAGGCAAGTCAAGAAGCAATGGATGGAAAACTAATGAAGGAGAGAAGCAACCTGGAATTAAGGAGGAATTTCCTGTCGACGAGAACAATTAATTAATCAGCGGAACAGCTCCATCACTGGATGTTTTCAAGAAGACATTTTGTCCAGAATGATACTTAGCCTGCTCAAGCCAGGGGGTGGATTAGAAGACCTCCAAGGTCCCTTCCAACTCTTACGATTCTGCATTCTGAATCCCCGGCTCTGTGGCTGCTGCTTTCCTCTAAATTGGGTTGCTTATTCCTTAGAATTTCTTACAATCCTAAGCCTATTGACTCATGTAGCAGATTCAGTGACGTTCCGGGCTCCAAATGAAAATCCTTGAAGGCATCAAGCCTTGATACTCTCCCTACAGGCCTTCCGTTAGACAATCCAAAGGCTTCTCACCCCTTCCCATTGCGCCACACCGGGAAATGAAAAAGCACGATGCGGCTTCATTGGGGAAGAGGACTGAAGTGCCAGCACTTGAGAGACAGCCTGTAAATTGTTTACAGTTGGAGCCTGCAGCATCTCAGCTCCAAGTTCCTAGAGAGAGAGGGGGAGAGAGGGTGGGGGAAGGAGGGGCTGAGACAAACAACAACAACAGCAATAATAATGGGAGAATAAAAGAGAGAGAGAGAGAGGGAGAGAGAGGAAGAGGTGAGAAAGAGGAGGGAGAGAGAGAAAGAGGGAGAGAGAAATAGAGGAGAGAGAAACAGAGGAGGGTGGAAGACAAAATACTAGTAAAAAGGGAGAATAAAAGAGGGTGAAAGAGGAGAGAGGGAGAGAGAGAAAGAGAGAAAAGAGGGGGAGAGAGAGAGAAGAAGAGGAGAAAGAGAGAAAGAAAGGAGAGAGAGAGAGAGAGACGAGACAAAAATAATAATAATAATAAAAAAAACCCTGGAGCCGTTTGCTTTATTTCTGATGTACCATAAATGCCACCGTAGCTTAATTTTTTTTTTTTTTTGACTTTTTGAGCTCCTGGGTTTTTTTTTTCCCTCCCCCCCTCTTCCCCCCCCCCCTTTTGACTATAGAGCTGCTGCGGTGGTAGCAATCTTCATTTTTCAGCCAGCAATTATTCATAGTGTGACATTGAGACATTCGCTGTTGCCATGGTAACCAGCTGTAAGTAGCAAAGATAGAGGCATGATGTCAGAAGAGGAGCCTTTGCCTGAAACGCACTACATGTTCAGGTGTGTGTGTGTGTGTGTGTGTGTGTGCGTGTGTGTGCGAGCGTTGTTCGAAAATAAATTTATTTTAATGGCCCGATTGCACGGATGTTCTTCTTCGTTCCTTTGCCATACTTCTTTCCTGTCTGCGGGAAAGCCTGCCGTAGTAGCGAGCTTTCCTTCTTGGCTTTGCTGGTTTGTTTTTGTTTTTTTTTACCCCCAGATGTTAATACAATTAGGATTTTAATCATTCGGGGGGGGGGCATTATTTTAATTAATTGAGGAGAGAGAGAGAGAGACCTAGGCATGGGACAGTTGAGGTGACGGTGCCTTCCTGGTTGCTTTCGATGCTCATCTCGAGATTCCCACTTTGATTGGCTTCACATTGTCCTTCGCTTCAAGGACACGAGGATCTCGGCATAAAACCAACATGGGAAGCACTGGGGAAAAAACCTGGAAAAATTGGGGGGGGAAAACAAGTTTTCTCTTCCATTTTTTCCCCCAAGGCAAGAAAAAAGTGTCGTTCCCCCTCATTTTTCCAGGCCCATCTCTAGACTTTTATGCTGCAAAACTATGTTTAGACTACATGTTTTTGCTCACGTGGCTGCCTCAGAATCTCCACTGGTTATTGAATAGAATAGAATGACAGAGTTGGAAGGGACCTTGGAGGTCTTCTAGTCCAACCCCCTGCTTAGGCAGGAAACCCTACACCACTTCAGACAAAGGCTTATCCAATCTCTTCTTAAAAACTTCCAGTATAGAAGCATCTACAACTTCTGGAGGCAAGTGGTTCCTCTGATTAATTGTTCTAACTGTCAGGAAATTTTGCCTTAGTTCTAAGTTGCTGATCCGCTGATCAGTTAGCATTGGAAGAATGTTTTACGTTGTTGAGTGGGAAAACCCAACAAGAGCAATAAAGTATAGGTTAACAAGCACATACAGGTAGTTCTCAATTTACAACAGTTCATTTAGTGGCCGTTCAGAGTTAACTATGTCACTGACTATGGCTGTTTCCACTAAACAACAGTCTCACTTAATTTTGGACTCAGTTATGATCATAAGTCAAGGATGCCTGTACATATTTTTTTTGCTCATTTGGGTGTCTTGGAATCTTCACTGATCAGTTAACATTGGAAAAACGTTTTGGCGTTCCCTGTTTATGTTACACAGTAAGTAAATAATCTTGTTAAAGTAGCAAAAACTTGGCTATCCGTTTGGCATACTTAGGTTCTCCTGCTCAACCAGGGGGCTGGAGTAGAAGACCTCCAAGGTCCGTTCCAGCTCTTTTCGGATTGATGAATGGATTGATGATGTCAAAGAGGTTATTTGCCTGATGGGATTGATTTAGCTCTGGGCACAATGAGACTATATCCACTGAACAAAACTCCACCTTGGCGACAGGGAGGGCATCCAGCCAGTAAATACTCACCTCCATTCAGTTGCTCAGATTCCACCCCGCAAAGGATTATCAAGTTGTTAAAAGATGATGATGATAATTAATTTAGCTCAGCTGCATTAAAACAAGATGGAACATAAAGGAAAAGGAAATAGAATGAGAGGTTCAGGGATCTCACAATCACGAAAGAAAAATTTGGAAAGAAAAAGAGTGAAAGAATTCAGGATCCTCCTGGCACAAATGTTCTCCCTCTTCACTTCGAGCTACTCTGATATTGTTGCTGACAGTTTGTTGTTAGATTTATTTCTCTACCCTCCCTGCAGGAGTTCAGGAGAGTCATCTGAGGAAATATCCTTCATTTTTATCCTCCCAATAGGAAGAAGATCATTTGGGCTGAGGGTTTGTGATTTACCCTAAAGTCAACTGATTGGTTTCCTAGTACGTAATCTCGCCAGTTGTAGCCAAAGCTTACCTTTGGCTTTGCAAACGTTGGCAGAGAAATACCTGAACTGTATATGGCTCACATAACACTGATGTGAATATTTGCATTATATTTATTTATTGAATTTATATTGCCTCCTATTCGCTCATGGCGATTTGAGGCGTCTTACAGAATGTAAAACCATATTTAAAATAAAGTTTTTTTTAAAAAAAAACTAACAATAAGAATCAAATTAATAAAGTACAATAGAACAAAATCTGGGGGAAATCAATCAATTGATTATATTATTATAGGGCATATTAAAAAACAAAGAAGAAGCAACGTGGAATATAAAAGGAAACAGCAACCTAGCGGAACACTCTGCACTGAGTCCCCTAAACTGGGCAGATATCAGGAATCAACTCTGTTTCTGTGGTTCAATTTCCCACAATCCATGAAAAACAAAACAGAAAACTGGATTCTAAGACTCAGGTCGCCCCTGACTCATGACCCCCATTGAGCTCTTCAACTTTCTGTTGTCAATTGAGACACCTGTTACGTGAGCTTTGCCCCGCTTTACGACTTTCCTTGCCTTGGTTGCTCAGAGAATCTCACTGCAGTGGATAAGTTAGTCACACGGTTGTTAATTGAATCTGGCTTCCCTGTCGAAGGTCGTAAAAGGGGATCATGTGACCCAGGGACATTGTGACCGTCATATAGACGAGCCAGTCGGCAAGCCTCCGAATGTTGACTCACCAACCAATGTCTTGTTTAACAAAGGTACAGTCAACTGGGGTCGTACGTTTAGGATTACTCGCACTGTTATATCTGCCAATCAGCTTGGATGGCCTTATTTTTTCCTTCAAACAAATGGGTATGAGCGTCAGCCAGGCAACGATTGCGCTGAAACTTGTGCCTGTTTAATTACCTCCCAAAGCATTTGAGATTTGAGCGAACTACCCCTCTGGTGCGAGCAATGCACTCAAAGGAACACCAGCTATTTTAGCAGAATTAAAAAGATGGATCCCTCAGCAATTTGCTGGGCGGTTTTTGCTTTTTGTTTTGTTTTGTTTTTGCTTCTATTGTTGCATAGCCGAACAAGTAAAGAGAGGAGAGGTGGTTAACAGATTGATGGAGTTGGAAGGGACCTTGTAAGCAATGTAGTCCAACCCCCTCCGCCCAAGCAGGAGACCCTACACCATTCCTGACAGATGTCAGTCCAGTCTCTTCTTGGAAGCTTCCAGTGTTGAAGTTCCCACAACTTCCAAAGGCAACTTCTGTTCCATGGGTTGATTGTTCTCACTATCAGCAAATTCCTCCTTATTTCCAGGTTGAATCTCTCCTTGTTAATTTTCCATCCATTATTCCTTGGGTGCCTTGGAAAATAGCTTGACCCTCTCCTCTCTGGGGCAGCCCCTCAAATATTGAAAGACTGCTATCATGTCTCCACTGGTCCTTCTCTTCACTAGACTAGCCAGGCCCAGTTCCTGCAACCATTCATCATATGTTTTAGCCTCCAGGCCTTTGATCATCTTTGATAGATTCAGATTAACAGAGTTGGAAGGGACCTTGTAGGTCATCTATTCCAACCCCCTGCCCAAGCAGGAGACCCTACACCATTCCTGACAGATGTCAGTCCAGTCTCTTCTTGGAAGCTTCCAGTGTTGAAGTTCCCACAACTTCCGAAGGCAACTTCTGTTCCATGGGTTGATTGTTCTCACTATCAGCAAATTCCTCCTTATTTCCAGGTTGAATCTCTCCTTGTTAATTTTCCATCCATTATTCCTTGGGTGCCTTGGAAAATAGCTTGACCCTCTCCTCTCTGGGGCAGCCCCTCAAATATTGAAAGACTGCTATCATGTCTCCACTGGTCCTTCTCTTCCTTAGACTAGCCAGGCCCAGTTCCTGCAACCATTCATCATATGTTTTAGCCTCCAGGCCTTTGATCATCATTGATAGATTCAGATTAACAGAGTTGGAAGGGACCTTGTAGGTCATCTATTCCAACCCCCTGCCCAAGCAGGAGACCCTACACCATTTCTGACAGATGGCAATGAAAGCCTCCAGGGATGAAGCCTCCAGGGATGAAGCTCACACAGCTGCTGAAGGCAACTTTTGTTCCATTGGTTGATTGCTCTTGATAACCCAATATTTGAGGGGCTGCCACAGAGAAGGAGGAAGGAGTCAAGCACCTGAAGGCCAAGGTATAATGGATGGAAACTGAACAAGGAGAGATTCAACCTGGAAATAAGTAGAAACTTTCTGACAGTGAGAACCATCAACTGATGGAACAGAAGTTGCCTTTGGAAGTTGTGGGAGCTTCATCCCTGGAGGCTTTCAAGAAGAGACTGGACTGCCATCGGTTAGAAATGATACAGAGTCTGGTTGGGCAGGGGGGTTGGGCTAGATGACCTACAAGGTCCCTTCCAACTCTGTTAATCTGTATCTGTATCAGTATACCCCTTCAGTGGGCTGGCGTCTTCTGCAGATGCCAAAGAATCAAACCACTGAAGTTGAATCTGCCTCTCAAATTTGATCCTTCAGAAGCTTCAACGTGTTCTCTTAATGCTCATGTCACCTGTCACTTTAACTCAGACGCACCAAGAATTATCCCTTTAAATGCATTGACACAAAAAATACTGAAGATGATTATTGCATAGAGTGGAAAATTCTGCTCAAAACAGGACAGAAAAGAGTCTTCCCCCTTCCCCCCAATAAAGAGTAATCCACCAAACTTCTAAGTATATTATTACAACAGGCACTGTGTTATGCCAACCGATGCAATCTTTTGAAGATCATGTACCCTGGGTAACATGATATTTAGTGGTTTCCTGGGTAAATAGAACAGAAGATCCAAGCCAAGAAATGGTTTGTGGGCATGTCATGCAGCCAAATCGATGGAGCTGAGCAAGTTGGACTCTGGTTATTGGGAGGAGAGGCCAGCTTGGAGCCCTTAGTGTGTCCCCTTGAATTCTGGGGTGGAAGAAAGAGGGCTCCTGTACAAATAATGAAGAAGAAGAAGAAGAAGAGGAAGAAGAGGAAGAAGAGGAAGAGCAAGAAGAAGAGGAAGAGCAAGAAGAAGAGCAAGAAGAAGAAGAAGAAGAAGAAGAAGAAGAAGAAGAAGAAGAAGAAGAAGAAGAAGAAGAAGAAGAAGAAGAAGAAGAAGAAGAAGAAAAAAGAGATATGAACAGCCTTGTTTTCTAATTCCTGGAGTAGCTTTGTACATTTTTGAGAAATTGCATGATGCCTTGGGGACAGGTTTATAGAAGGTTCAAATGAGGTCTTGAGACAAACCTAAGGGGACCTTAAGGTTCTTGAGACACTTTGTACTTCCATGGACAGTTCAAATTTCCACATCTGAACTGTTTTTCTAGACCACGTGGTTAGAAAAGTGATCAATGGCGCATATAATTTTTTTGCCCCTTTTCTGTCAAGTAGCATTAGCAGACCGGGGTCATAATGCATGCAGATCTGTCTGATTAGGAAACAGGGCCGCATCACACTAATTAATCCACTGCCAGCTTTGGGGGGTTTAATCACAATTGGATAAAATACTCCAGTCGCTTAAAAGTGGCTTATGACTCCCACCAGCAAACCGAGGGACAACTGTTGTTGCCTGCCACAGCAGATAAAAGGCCCAGCACTGACCTCAAAACTATTTAATTTCTGTCTTTTGCTGAGATTTCGCTGTGCTGCTAAATGTTCACTGTTTTCCTTCTAATAAAACTGTTTGAGCTGGCAGAGATCCTGAATCAGCAGTGCCCTGCCTTTCTTCCAAACCATTGAATGTTCTCTTAAAAGCTGATCTTCTTGGAGATTTGCATGAACGTTTCAGGCACCTGGAAGGAAAGGAGCAAGATCCAATCGTTATTGCCATTGGCACGTGTGACCGCGGATGATGACAGAGGAGTGACTAATGCAAATATTTCAAGGCAACGATATTTATTCGTTCAATCGGCAGCAAAACTTTAAAAGAACAAAAGCAAATGCGAAGCAACTAAACGCAATAATATACTAACCACTAGCAGAATAAATCACAGAATATAACATTCATTCCTCTATTACTATGTTAATGCATTTCTTACCCGGGTGATAAATAATGAAAATATGCTTTCATATTAGGTTTTCTTTTTAATGGCACAGCCAAAATCATTCCTTTTATATATATATACATATATATTTTTTTTTTACAAAGCCCTGATAATTGAACTGCTTCTGATTTTTTTAAAAATTCTCCACAGGTAAATCTCTGGAGAATTCACAATCTGTGCTTTACCTGAAAATACAAGCAGTTCATCTGAAATTTCTGCAGGCATGCTCTGTTATATTCTAATACAAATTAAAAATAAAAATAATCAGCTGGCTGCTTCAAGAGATGTTGTCAGGATTGTCCTTGCAACTAACAATCTACACAATGTCCAATTAAACTTCAATCCCCCCCCCCCCCCCCGAGCATAGATTTTTGCATTTGTCCTCTTCTTCTGGTTAATCTTCTTCTCTTAAGACTAGCTTAGAATGCCGCATCCAGTTTTGGTCACCACATTATAAAAAAGATGTTGAGACTCTGGAAAGAGTGCAGAAAAGAGTAACAAAGAGGATTAGGGGGCTGGAGGCTAAAACATAGAAAGAACAGTTGCTGGAATTGCACATGTCTACTCTAGGGAAGAGAAGGACCAGGGGAGACAGGATAGCAGTCTTCCAATATCTGAGGGGCTGCCCCAGAGAGGAGGCAGTCAAGCACTCGAAGGCAGGACAAGAATCAATAAATGGAACTAATCAAGGAGAAAACCAAGGGAAACTAAGGAGAAACTTCCTAACAGTGAAGACAATGAACCAGTGGAACAACTTGCCTCCAGAAATTATGGGTGCTCCAACACTGGAGGTTTTCCAGAAGATCCTGGACAGACACTTGCCTGGAATAATATAGGGTCTTCTGCTTGAGCAAAAGAGTTGGATTAAAAAACCTTCATGGTACCTTCCAACTCTCTTCTTCAGTTATTCTTCTCCTTGTGCATAATTGGAATCTTATCATACCTTCATATTTTGGTTGGCCAGCTGCTGTGGGAAGCAAACAAACAATCCTTAAAGAGCTTTTTTCTTTTTCTTTTTTTAAATCTACTTTTAATAAGGAAAACATGGTTATTAGATGTTCTGGTTTTGATCATTTTCCTAGACTTCTATTTGGTGCTTCAATGGATTTTTAAAAATAATATTTTGAAGAACACCTGCTGACATCAACGTAACCTTCAAAAGTTTCTCCGCAGGCTCCCTCTTATGGCTCCCTCTTTGCCATAATATTTAACGGTAGTGACATGGGAAAGTTGACTCCATGGCTTGGTTTCAGTTCAGATACGTGCTTTCTCCATGGTGGAATAGCAATATATTATAGCATTTCTTTTTCCTGTGGACCATGTGGAAAAACTATTTCTCCCTGCTGGAGACTGAAGTACTCAGCTGATAGAGCTTTGCCTGGATCCATTACAAGCAGTTATTCGGTTAACCTTCTCCTTTCCAAATATTTCTCTGCAAGGAAAGAGCCGTTTCTTCCTTGCCACCACATTGTGGCAAGATTAGTATATTACAACTGTAATCTATAGTCTGCAATAAGATGAATGCATAGATGAAGACTTTGGAAGGTAACAATGTTCCGTGCACCTTCGGCGTTTAGTCCTGCTGGGTACATGACCACGGAGACGTCTTCGGACAGCACTGGTACTTCAGCTTTGTAACGGAGATGACTGCCCCCTAGAGCTAGAAACCACTAGCACGTGTTATGTGCGAGGGGGAACCTTTACCTTTACCTCAACTGAATAACAGAATAACAGAGTTGGAAAGGCCCTTTGGAGGTCTTCTAGTCCAACCCCTTGCACAAGCAGGAGGCCCTATACTATTCAAGACAAATGGCTGTCCAATGTCTTCTGAAAGAGTCCCAGTGATGGAGCACGCACAGCTTCTGAAGGCAGCCTGTTCTCTTTTTCTCGTTGTTAGGAAATGTCTTCTTCAAACATAGAAATATAGATTTGGAAGAGTCAAATGGCTGTCCAATTTATTTGTTTATATTTCATATGTCAGTCTGTATGTCTGATATGAGATCATCCCGGTCTCTTAAATATAAGGTTGACCCTTAAGGATCCTCTCTAATCCTGGTATTTTTTTAAAAAATATCAATTGACACGCACTTCTGTTCAGAACTTGAAAATATATTAGCTGTATTTTTTAAAAAGATGCTAAAATGATACTTTGGAAAATCACTGTTAACTGGAAAGATTAATGTACCTATTGATGGATGACTAGAAAAATGAAGTAGTTACCTTGGTGATTGCTTCGGTGACAACAGCTTAATTTCTAGAGCACCTATGGAATACCACCAACTTTATTTCCCTGCTTCTGTTTTGCTGTTTGAATGTGTTGGTTTTGTTATATGCTGAATGAAATTCATGGTACCATTTCTTGCACTGCAGAATTATCAAATTTATTTCATAGAGGATTTTTGTTTTATCTTATTTTAATTTGCTGCCCATTTTGCTACAAGGTGGTTCTATCTGAGTTTGAAAAATAAAATGGGGCTGGACTCCAAGCAATTCAACTAGTTTTGGACCAGTTTGTCTCAGTTGAATGTAAACTCAAAAATTGGGAATCAGTATATCTTCCCCCACGTAATTCCAGATTATGCTGAGTATGAATGTAATCCAATTTTAAAGATCTTAAAAAGTCTTTCATAGGTTTCTCTCCCCCTGTGACAGTTAAAATGTCCAACTGAGCAATAACGATCATAAGCAGGGTTTTGCAAACAGACACTAAAATATGTCACTTCATAGTTTTGCTGCTTGAAAAATGATTTCCTGAACTGATTGATTTACTGTTAGTTGATTGCTGTATTTGGACATAATGATAGGCCACAATTCTATTCCCGTTCCTTCAGAGCTATCGGGGGCTGTGCAATTTTTCAATTATTATTTTTATAAATTGCAAATAATTATCGTCTCCATAGAGTTGAAGGGTCAGCCAAGGGAAGAGAAATGGAGGAATGGTTGGTGAAGATGACAGAATTTGCAGAGGTGGCAAATGTGGCCTGTTTAATTATAGAAAAGACAATAACTGCATTTATTAAAAGGACTGGAAACCCTTTATGGACTTTTTGCTGAAAATGGAAAAAAAAAAAGAAGGAAGTTATGATGGAGCCTTAGAGAGGATAAAATTTGCATTTACAATTGCTGTAAAGAAAATTGGAAGTGATTTCCTTATATTTTGTCTTCCTTTTGTCTATTTTTCTTCTTTGTTTCTTCATTTTTTTCTTATAACTTTTCTTTGACTTTCCTTTTCCATTTAAATGTTTTAATGCTGTAAAAATTCTTTTAACAAAACTTAATTTAAAAAGTGATGAAATGCAACTGGAAATATGATAGCAGGGAAAGTGATTTACGCATTCTTAAATGTTTGGAATGAGTTATTAAGTATAGAAAGCTGTGATTATTAAGTAACTAGGGTGGGGAAACAATTGCAAATTCTGGGAAGCCGGCATTATACAGTAAGGAGCCTTTAAAAAATTTCCCCATCAACATAACCCTTTTAATACCTTTCTGCTGCCAAAGGCCTGCAGGGAATGGAGAAACGATGCATTTTAACTGGTTGTTCCTTTGAATGCCATTCAGTTAAATTAACTGTCCTGACCTGTTACAAAAAGAAACTTGTTAGCAGAGTATAAACTATTTTTCCCCTGGCTTTTGACATTAAAAAGAGAAAGTAGTAACACAGTTTAAAAATCTGGAGCGGTCTAAAGATCACAAGGAAATCTGAATTGAAAAAAAGAGGTACATTATGTTGAAATTTTGAACTGCTAAGTAAACTGTCCATCATCAGTGGTAGCCATGTTTATGGTGGATTGAGCTATTGTAGAGTGTAAGGAAAATAGCAATAACACTTAGACTGATATGCTGCTTCATAATGCTTTACAGCCCCCTCTAAGTGGTTTACAGAGTCAGCAATGTGGGCCCCAACAATCTGGGACTTGGAAGGATGGAAGGCTGAGTCAACTTTGAGCTGGTCAGGATCGAACTGTTGGCAGTCGGCGAGTTAGCCTGCAATATTGCATTCTAACCACTGAGGCTTTGGTGTTAACACTTCACTTGACTTTTGTGAACCAATTCACACAGTGGCCCAAACCACATGTAACAAGCTTGTTAGTTCCCCACTTAGTTTCAAAATTGCCTCCATGTTTGACAACAGAGCTCTCTCTGCAACACAGATTGCTCGCTGATCTTTTTTTCCTTGTTTCTTTTTCTTTTTTCTTTTTTGCTCGCTCAACAGAAATAGTAAGAGTTAGAGATATAAGATCAGCCAGAAGAGAATATCAAGAGACAAAACAGATTATTTCAAGCACTGTTAGTTTTGGCACCAATGGGTGTACCCAGTGTCAAGATAATGCTTTTTATAACATTATCTAAACACTTTTCATAATGCAAAGGAGTGTTAGGATAACACGGGATTTTGTCACAAGTGCTCTGGATGTTACTGAAACAAATGGGCTAATTAATAAATCTTATAGAGCAGTATCCTTTTTTGGGTCGGATAGATTTTAAATGGGTCATTCTATGGTCAGAAGCAGTTTATATCAGTGTTTGCTGGTGGAGGGAAATGCGACCCCAGACCTATCGCTTATCTGGATAACATTGAATTCGCTTTATTCTTTTTTTTTCCTTTAACAAAATTGGGCTACATGGAGAGTCTCTAATGCTTCCATTCATGCTCAGAAAATTGCAAGAGGTATTGTGTTTTACACACACACATACACCACACCCTTGTGCATCAAAAGGCATTTTGGGGAGGGGGGTGGAACCGGATCTGGAGCATCACATGACTTGTAGTCCCTTAGCTTTCCTGAAATGAAACAGTTGTGTGTTCTTCTTCTTCACGGAGACCCTTTCCAAACCAAAACTTAAAGCAACGTTTCTAAAACATTTGCACTCTTTGCAATGGTACAAGCATATGGCTTAAGCTAATAAACGAAACACGATTAGACAAGTCAAAGGGTGGCGTGCCTCTAGGCGTTGACGCTACAAGTCATGGAAAGAAACGCAGTTAGGGTGAAATCCCATACAAAGAAACATTTGTTGTTCACATGAGATTGAATTTTAAAGTGCAAGTGGGGAAATTGGCAAACGGGGCTGAGGAACTCTGCGTTCTTTAAAAAAAAAAAAAAAAAAAAAGCCAGCGTTGTTTTATGGCGTGAAAAAAGCAGGAATTTGCCATTAAATGGGTTACTACAATTACAGGGCCCCTAATGAATCCTAAACATTCAAAGCTAATATTGGGTGGTTGCAGTGGTGGGATTCAATTTTTTTTTTTTTACTACCAATTGATGGGTGTGGCTTGGTGGGCGTGGCAGGGGAAGGATGCTGCAAAATCCCCATTCCCTCCCCACCCCACTAACCTGCTTTCCAGCTCCGTTCTCCTGTGCAGGGCAACCAAAAGGAGACCCAGCCGGCTAGCTGTGGGCGTGGCTTGATGGGCGTGGTGTTCTGTGAGTGTGGCTTAGTGTCTTGGTGAGCATGGCAGGGGAAGATACTGCAAAATCTCCATTTCGTCCCCACCTCAGCTTTGTTTTTGCTTTCCTCAGGCTCTGGAGGCTTTTTGGAAGCTGGAAACGAGCCCATTTCTTCCCTTCCTGAACTTCCGGGAGGCCCGTTTTTTGCCCTCCCTCAGACTCCCTGCACCTCCTGCACTTACCTGCATGCAAAACAGGCCATGTGGGGGCTCCGGGGAGGGGAGGGGAGGAGTGGGTGGGGCTAGCCTGGAGCGGAATTTGGCGGTTCTCCGAAATGCACAGAATCTTAGCTAAGGGCTCTTGCGAACCCCCAGCAGCCCACCCCTGGCCGTGGCCTGTTTGAAATGGGGCTGCGGGAGAAATGGGCTAGCACATGAATCTCCCCTCCTCATGTGAAGAAGAGGGCTCACGTCTCTCTCTCTCTGACTCTCTCTCTCTCTCTCTCTCTCTCACACACACACACACACACACCGCGCTGGGTCATCAAGCTGGAAAGGTTGGGGACCATTGGACTAGGAGGTCTCCAAGGTCCCTTCTGCTAAGGTTCCTCCCAAGTCTGTTTTCTTTTTTATAAAGTTTTTATTTTTTACAACAAACATACAAACAAGACATAAAAACATAAGACCATCTTTCAATTACATACATCCAGTGTGTCAGTTGGTTACAATCTTTTGTGCTGTCCCTTTTTTTTTTTGGCCATTACTCACAAGTTGTATAAAGTCTCACCTTGTCAATCTATAACATGTGCTTATGTATTATCAATCATTAATCCTTCATTCGACTAAACTATTTTTCCATCATTCTATGCGAGGTATTCTAAATTTCACTGTAATTTAATCTTATGCATTCGTCCAATGGTTATATATTTTATATTGTGTTCTACATCAATTTATTAACTTTTTATTGTCAAGCCTCCTAACTCTGTTATGCTCTATAAACCATAGTCGGCAGCCGATCGGTTTCGTATTGTACACAGTCGTGACGAAGGCAGCGAATGATTGACATGACCCGGTGCCTTTTTCTGTAGTGCCCCCCCCCAAAAAAAAAGAAAAAAGAAAAAGAGTGCATGGGGAATGCTTTTTCAAGTTGCTTGTAACCTTTGGCTAGAGATGGAAGCTCTACGTTGGAAAAACTCCTTAATTTGGCCTGCCACGTCGATAGCTACCCAACTGGAATTCTTGTTCACTCTGGAGGATGAGGAATTGGTCACCATTTTAGATTCTATTAAGCAGAAGATGAATTTCAATGACATCCGATTAAGTTAATTATTTTCAGAAAGCCCTTCATGTATATCTCTTTATGTTGATCAAAGCCAAAACCTCGTGGGATATTGGGGCATTCGGGCGTCTGCACGAAGTGGCTGCGTTGGCATACTTGGCTGATTATTCAAAATTAAGAGCTATTTAATCCTCCAAATAGAAACATTTTACATGGAAATCAAGAACATGCCGTGGCTTTATCGGCGTTTCCATCTAGTTTTCCAGGCTGTTCTGTATCATTTGGGGAGGGGGGGAGGGAGGAGAGAAACACATTGAGGGAGGGGGCAATTTAACTTTTCCAAGGTATCTGCACTATTGCTTTCATTTCATATTGCTTGAATAAGAGCATTCACATAACTATTGTTAAATTATGAACTTTTTATTTTGTAAACGCACACCTTTGGAAGAGATTGTGAAGACCAGACTCCTCTCTAGAGCACTAAAAATCTCCACAGACCATTCTCATCCTGGACATTCATATTTTGAACGGTTACCATCAGAGAGGCGTTATAAGTGTCTTAAAATGAGGACTAATAGACCGAGAAAGTTTCTTTTCCAAGGCAATAATTGTCTTGAATCAAACAATGCATATGTGATTTAGCCCTATGTTTATAGTGGCATTTTAAAAATATCTAACTTACTATATGTTTTAGATACGTTTTAGACTAGGCTTTTAATTATTATTATTTTAATTTTTAAATACTCTGTAGTGTGATTGTGATGTGGTGTTTGGGTCACTGTGCTGGAGTAGCTTTCAAATTTCATTGCATTTGTAGAATGCAATGACAATAAAGGTATTCTATTCTATTCTATTCTATTCTATTCTATTCTATTCTATTCTATTCTATTCTAGGACAGGCATGAATGTGAATCCAATAGAGGATGCTGAAATTATTATTTTTTTGCTGAAGCTGAGGTTTAAAACAAAAAAGCTTTTTAAAATGGGCCTTTTATTGTCCCTTTGGTCCAGATGTGGCTCGCCTTATAACAGTGAAATCACCTCGTACTTGATTATTCCCTCTTCTCCATATTTATAGTAGCACTTAGACTTGTATACTGCTTCGTTTTTTACAATCCTCTCTAAGCGATATACAGAGTCAGCCTATTGGCCCCCAACAATCTGGGTCCTCATTTTACCAACCTCGGAAGGATGGAAGGCTGAATCAAACTTGAGCCAGTCAGGATCGAACTGCTAGCAGTCAGCAGAATTAGCCTGCAATACCACATTCTAACCACTGAGCCATCAAGGTTAAGGTAGCATAATTAAATTTTTTTTACAAATACAAACGGTGTTATTCTCAACAATATGGATTTGCACCCTCTTTCACAAGCTGCACTGTGTATATTTTAATATCACGTTGAAAAGTACACCCACGAAGGGGTGCGATTACATTTTTGAAACCGAGAAACAAAATAAAAAGGTGCATAGGGAATTCCTTTATGTTTCACTAGCTCTATCCCTATCCCTGTGCTTCGCTGCAAAACTATATGGTCGGGCTTAGTTTTGGGGGAGGAAAATAAGGGAAGAAAAATTCTGCCTCTGCCTACCAGCATCCATGGTATTCATCTGGCTAGCATCCTGTCAGTGTGTGAGAGAGTTGAGGGCTGTTTGGAAACTGAAACGGTATTTGCTATGTAAGCAAGAAGGAGACAGCAAGGAGCCTGGGCGTGGCTTAGCTCAACTGTACTGTACTAAAGCTGCTTGCTGCTGTGAAACTAAAACTGAAACTCCTCTCCTAGGCTTGTGTTTCGCATTTCAGGTGGGGAGGCGGAGTAGAACTCCTTAGCATCAGAGCGTGTTAATAATAATAATATAGGAAATACTAAAACTCTGATGATCATTTTGAAAAAATCCTTTCTTAGTGAGCATCTAGAAGCCAAGAGGAACCTAGGTGCCAGATTTCAAGTTTGCAGGCTTGATGGTTCCGGAGGTTTTGTGATGATGCGTGAGTGGTATTTCACTTTTTATATAGATAGATTTAGAGCCCCATCATACAGGTAGTTCTAAATTTACAACAGTTCATTTGTTGACCGTTTGGTGAAGCTACAATGGCATGGAAAGAAAGTGACTTACGATCGTTTTTCACTTAATGACCGCCTCGACATCTCCATGGTCATGTGATCTGACGCTTGGCAACTGATTCGTATTTATGACGCTTTTAATGTCCCGGGGTCATATGAACCCCTTTTGCCACCTTCCATTTATTTGCATGGTTTCAACAGCTTTACTATCCTCTTATTCCTTAATGCCAAGAATACGCAGCCGCTTTGGCACTTCGTAGCACTTACACTTTGAATGTGGGAACCGTACTTTTTTTTTAAAAAAAAAAAAATCAGGCCAAAAAAAAATCTGATTTAATTTAAATACTCCTAATGTTTTTAATCTTGTTTTCTTTCCCCCACATTAACATTTTCAATTAATTGGAAGCTTTGAAAGGGGATCATTTGGAAAACTGCGTTCAGGCCCAGGGGCTAGAAGTTACATTTCTGCTTTTTTTACTACGTATATACGCGTGCAAAGCCATACCGGTTAGGAAGCACACACGCAAGTGCTTTTCTGGAATTGCAATGACTGTGTTGGGCCACAGGAGGGTTTTGCCAGTACGAAAGGACAATGTGTTTTTGGTACAGTTAAGTCTGCAAATTTAAAGGGGAAGGGGCTTGCATGCATTCCTTGAGCCTGATTCTCTTCCCACTGCAGCAAGAACAGTGGAGTAGTTACAGGAATATGTAGAATACAGAATAATAATATAACCCTACAAGAAAAATGGCTAAAAATGGCATGGAAATAGCTTGTGGTATATAAATGCTCACAAACAAATGCCTGAGCAGGGGGTTGGACTAGAAGTCCTCCAAGGTCCCTTCCAACTCTGTCATTCTGTTAAACTTTGAAAATTTATTCCACAAATAGTTGTAAGTTGAGGATTACCTATATACATTTACCTGAATGTGGGCAGCTGAAAGTGAGCCCCCGGAGGTAGGCCAGGGAAGCTGTTATTGCATGCATACAAATGATTTATTAAAAGGTGCTGTGCTTGTGGAGCAGCCCATATTGAAATCCTCTGAACTTAATTTTTTAAGAAAGCTCCCTTGGTAGATCTAAATTTGCTTTGTATAAAGCATGCATTTTCTACACTGCAATGCATCTTATGTTCTCAATAATGAGTCTTATGTTCAATAATTATTCAGTCCAGCATAGTCACCAAATAATAATAATAATCTGGAGCACCTCTTCAACACACTACTGGCATTGACAAAATCCCCATCGGTCAATTGCAAAACGCAGCTTTACTTGGAACAGTGAATGGAATGGAATGAGGAGGAGGAGGAGGAGGAGGAGGAGGAGGAGGAGGAGGAGGAGGAGGAGGAGAGAAGGAAGGAGAATAGAATATAGAATGGAATGGAATGGAATGAGGAGGAGGAGGAGGAGGAAAGAAGGAAGGAGAATAGAATATAGAATGGAATGGAATGGAATGGAATGAGGAGGAGGAGGAGGAGGAGGAAAGAAGGAAGGAGAATAGAATATAGAATGGAATGGAATGGAATGAGGAGGAGGAGGAGGAGGAGGAGGAGGAAAGAAGGAAGGAGAATAGAATATAGAATGGAATGGAATGAGGAGGAGGAGGGAAGAAGGAAGGAGAATAGAATGGAATATAGAATATAGAATAGTATAGAAACTTTATTGTCACTTTAAATGTACACTAATCAGCATACATTAAAATGAAATTTCGTTGCATTCGGTTCTCAAAAGATAACTGTTATGCATACACACCCACCCACACGCATATGAGACAGAGAAACAACACAGTCTGATTCAAATGTATACATGTTGGGGGCGGGGCGGGAGGAATCCTGCGAGTTTACAAGACTGATGGCCTAAGGAACAAAGCTGTTCCAAAATCTAGTCGTCCTGCCTTAGATACTTCAAAACCTCCTCCCAAAGTGGAGCAATAGAAACAGACCACGGGGTGGATGGGTGGGGTCTCTAACAATGCTTTGAGCTCTAATAAGCACATGGTGCTTACGAGCAAGTAGCCTGTGACGATTTCTTTAACCCCACCAAACAACAATCTCTACCTATCCCTTGTCCTTGGGAAGGACTCAGTAGGTGTCTAAAAATGCCCAATCCAGGTCTAAACATCTGGCTGACTGTAGGACCAACAACAACAATAAATATATTATCTTCCTGGGTGTGCGTGAATGCAATTTGGAACCCGGCAAACATTCCCAGTGGATGTCTGTCATACATCTATTTAAAATAATTAACTTATCTTTCAACCTAGAGAGTCACCAGGTGGCTTACAACAGCTGTTAAAATATAATTAAGCAGAAAACCGTTATTTAATAATAGCCGTATAAAAAAGGGACGTGGAGAAAAACACACCGTAACGGAATTGGAAGAATGCAGAAACCCGAAGAGATGGAAGAGATGCCATTTCTAATAAAGATTTTGGTTGGGGCCTTTTTAAAAAAAAAAAAAAAAAAAAGGACAAAAATTCCAGAAATGTTGGGTGTTGCTTTGTGTATTCTGTTCTCCATGTGTGTGCTTTCTACATTTTTTTTTTAGATTGTCTCTGCACGTTATCCTATCCAGTTATGAAACTTCCATGTTACCCACTCCCAAATGACTCCATAAATCACCTTCCCTATCGTGCTTTTTAGTTTCATGTTTTGAGATCCTGGGGAAAAAATAATAATAAAGAAATCCAGAGCCTTTCTGTATGTCTCCACCGTGCGCACGTTCCTTCTTTCTCATTCATGTCAATCCAAGCAGATAAACAAGTGAATCTGTTTTTTGTTTTTTTTTGCTGCATTTTGTAAATTCTCCAGCTGCTTTTCATTACAGCCCACATTTCGCATGGAGCCGATTGTCATGGTGTCAGTAAACACATCATGGACATGTGCCATTTAAGCTGTGCATTTGCAGACACTTGTTTAGCTGGGTGCCCCAGGACACTCTGTTCAGCTGTCACTCTAATCAACGTTTGGAATTTCTTATTCTACGGTCGTTAAGTGTGAACGAGACATAGTTCATGGCGGGACACATCTGTTGCACCATGATAGGCCATGCATGGAATTCGTTCTGTTTGGGGGGTGTGTGGAACAAATACCCCTCCCCTCAAGCTCCTTGATATTTTCTGATCTCCAATTTGTAGTGGTGCTTTGTCTTGCAGGTGGGAAACTTCATTAGGTACGCAAAGAGATTTTCATGCTCAAAATGGCAGGAAGGTTCAACATTATGTACAGACTAGCTCTATACCTGTGCTTTGCTACTGTGCAGTCGGGCTTAGTTTTGGGGGAGGAAAATAAGTGGGGGGAAATTGTGCCTCTGCCTACCAGCATTCATCTGTATTCATGTGGGTCTAGGGCAAGGGTCTTCAAACTCGACAGCTTTAAGACTTGCAGACTTCAACTCCCAGACTTCCTTCTCCGGTCATGTTAGCGCAAGAGTTCTGGGAGTTGAAGTCCACCAGTCTTAAACTTGCCAAGTTTGAAGACTCTTGTGATAGATGATAGATACATTCATAGATGGATGCTAAATAGATCAATAGATCGATCGGTAGGTAGGTACAGAGATAGAGAGATTATAGATAGGTGATAGAGCAGGGGTCTTCAAACTCGACAGCTTTTAAGATTTGTGGACTTCAACTCCCAGAATTCCTCCTCCGGTCATGTTAGCTCAGGGATTCTGGGAGTTAAAGCCCAACAAGTCTTAAACTTGCCAAGTTTGAAGACCCTCGATCTATTCTATTCTATTCTATTCTATTCTATTCTATTCTATTCTATTCTATTCTCTTTTCTACCTTTTTTATCTATTCTATATATCTATCTATTCTATCTATTCTATCTATCTCTCTTTCTCTCTATCCTATCTCTCTTTATCTATTTCAGGGGTCTTCAAACTTGACAGCGTTTAAGACTTGTAGACTTCAACTTCCAGAATTCCTCCTCCAGTCATGTTAGCTCAAGAATTCTGGGAATTGACGTCCACAAGTCTTAAACTTGCCAAGTTTGAAGACCCTTGCTAGAGGATCTCCTGCTTGAGCAGGGGGTTGGACTAGAAGACCTCCAAGGTCCCTTCCAACTCTTATTCTTATTCTACCAGTATAAGACTGTAGAGGTTCTCAGTCATCCAGGTCATAGTTTCCCAAAGGTGCTTTTTCAGGACTTTCTTGCTTTTTTCTTTGAAGACATTTTGCTTCTCATCCAAGAAGCTTCTGACCGGATGGTGGAGAATGGAAGGATTTATATTCCTTGCAGACGGCTGGTCATTTGCATCCTTTTAGAGGGTTGTTGAATCCCTTGCAGGTTTAAATGTGTCCCCAGGGTCACCCATGTTCTTGGTTCCTATAGTCTACCATTTTTTTCCTTCTGGAAATCCATTTCTACTCCCACACCCATTCCAATGGTGTCCGTCCCAAATTGTATTTATAATTCTATGTTCTATGAGAACAGGCTTATCCCATTTTCTGAGCACTACATCTCGTGAATTCTGTTCGAGTGAGGCCCATAGAATTTGGAGGACTCCTGATGCACTGAATTTAGGATTAAGTGGGCTGCTTATTTCCTTTCTCTCTCTCTCTCTCTCTTCCTGCAGTGAGCATTTGTCCTGCGCCTTCACATTCTTCCTCCACGGAGAAAGCAACGTGTGTACAAGTGTGGAGATCGCACAGCACCAGCCGATCTACCTTATCAGCGAGGAGCACCTACACATGGCCCAGTCTTCCCCTATGCCTTTTCAAGGTAAGCCGCGTGCGCTTCATGTGGTGCAGGCTTTTCAGCAGGATGTAACCTCGAACAAAACCTTTATTAAATCTTCAAAGTTGCTAGGTTTTTTTTTTCTTCTTCTTCTTCTCTCCCTTGCCAGTAGCCTTGGTTGGGATGCCAACGGAGTTGGGTTAACTCTGAACGCCTCTCCTTCTGTTTTCCCCAGGGATAACTTCCACCCTCCATTGAATATTTTAATCTCAAAAACAGCCCAAGATGCACAAGGCTGCCCATTCTCAGCCACTCTGAAGATGTTTGGTTCCTCTTTGTCACAATCGCTGTCTTTTTAGATATTTCTAAAAAGGGACAAAAAGGGACTTTTTTGGCTGCAGCCTTTTAAGAGAAGCAGAGGAGACCCCACATTTAAACCTGCAAAGGAGAAAATTGGTTAGTGTTTCATTATCCAATTAGGTAATCTCATCAGTGGAAATGACCAGCACTGATAATGTTACCTAAATGGGTAATGAAATGTCTGCAAGAAAAGAGCCAAGCTCAGAGAGCACCAAAGAACCCCACAGTCCTGCTCCTCCTCCCCCCTCCCCACAAACCCAACTCCCTTCTAGCACTGATGATGTTACCTAATGGGTAGTGAAATGTCTGCAAGAAAGCAACCAAATTCAGAGAGCATCAAGGGCCCCACAGTCGTCGTCATCATTATTATTATTATTATTATTATTATTATTATTATTATTATTATTATTATTATTATTACTACTACTACTACTATTATTCCTCCTCCTCCTCCTCCTCCTCCTCCTCCTCCTCCTCCTCCTCCTCCTCCTCCTCCTCCTCCGCCTCCCCTTTTGCGAACTTCTGGCAAGCAAAGCCAACGGGGAAGTCACTTAAGAACCGCGTAACCAATTTTTAAGAAAGGTGCATGCTTGGAAAATATCTGCCCCTGGAGGGAGAAAGAATTAAAACGATGACGCTAATTTTTTTTTAAATTGTAGGTTCTATAAATAGGTCACATCAGGTACTCTTCTGCAAAGAGAAACGTGCTTCCGTTCCATTAAAAAAAGAAGAAAATCCTCTTTAATTATCAGGTGCCTGCTTCTGGCAAAGAGGATGTAATGGGACTCACTTCTGAGTAAAAATGTCCTTGTACCTCGTGGCTTCCCACAAAAGAAGATTTGAGTGATTTGGGGGATCTCTTGAGGAATCTAGACGTTGACCACTCTGTTTGGTTTTGTGTGTGTTTTTTCCCCAACCAGTGTTGATCAGTCCGTACGGCTTAAGTGGTACTTTGACAGGCCAAGCTTACAAGATGTCCGACCCAGCGACCAGGAAGCTAATTGAAGAATGGCAGTATTTTTATCCCATGGTGCTGAAGAGGAAGGAGAGCGTGAAAAAGGAAGAGGAGCTGGGATACGATGATGATTTTCCCGTGGCCGTAGAAGTCATTGTTGGTGAGAATTTGGTGTATTTTTTTTTATTTCCCCCTTGAGACATCTCTTCTGTTGGATCGGTTCCAGTTCAAATGCGACGACATTAAAAAAAAAGTCTTGGTGTGGAGCCCGTGTTTTACGGCAGTTCTTCTTGTGTTTAATCTGTTTTGTTTGAAATTTGGTGGGTTTTGTTTTGTTACTTAGAACCGTTTCAGAAGATTTGTTTGTGTTTTTATTTAAGCATCAAAGCAACTCCTTCCTTCCCCTCCCTCCCTCCCTCCCTCCCATTTTCTTTCCTTCCTTCCTCCCTCCTCCCTCCTCCCATTTTTCCTTCCTTCTTTCCCCTCCCATTTTTTCTTCCTTCTTCCCTCCCTCCCATTTTTCCTTCCTTCCTTCCTTCCTTCCTTCCTTCCTTCCTTCCTTCCTTCCTTCCTTCCTTCCTTCCTTCCTTCCTTCCTCCCTCCCTCCCTCCCTCCCTCCTTCCTTCCTCATTCCTCCCATTTTTCCTTCCTTCCTTCTTCCTCTGATTTTCCTTCCTTCCTTCCTTCCCTCCCTCCCTCCTTTCTTCCTCCCTTTCTTCCTCCCTCCCATTTTTCTTCCTTCTTCCCTCCCTCCCATTTTCTTTCCTTCCCTCCCTCCTTTCTTCCTCCCTCCCATTTTTCCTTCCTTCCTTCTTCCCTCCCTCCCATTTTTCCTTCCTTCCTTCCTTCCTTCCTTCCTTCCTTCCTTCCTTCCTTCCTTCCTTCCTTCCTCCCTCCCTCCCTCCCTCCCTCCCTCCCTCCCTCCCTCCTCCCTCCTTCCTCCCATTTTTCCTTCCTTCCTTCTTCCTCTGATTTTCCTTCCTTCCTTCCTTCCCTCCCTCCCTCCTTTCTTCCTCCCTCCCATTTTTTCTTCCTTCTTCCCTCCCTCCCATTTTCCTTCCTTCCCTCCCTCCTTTCTTCCTCCCTCCCATTTTTCCTTCCTTCCTTCTTCCCTCCCTCCCATTTTCCCTCCCTCCCTCCTTCCTCATTCCTCCCATTTTTCCTTCCTCCCTCCCTCCCATTTTTCCTTCCTTCCTTCTTCCTCTGATTTTCCTTCCTTCCTTCCCTCCCTCCCTCCTTTCTTCCTCCCTCCCATTTTTCCTTCCTTCTTCCCTCTCTCCCATTTTTCCTCCCTCCCTCCTCCCTTCTTCCCTCCCACTAATTGATGCGCCGTCCACACACACACATGTAATTGCAGATTTGGTTTGCATGTCAAAATCCACACCACGTTGTTAAATGACCAATATCACCCTTTCAAAAACCAACCATCCCCACCCCAACTCTCTGCCTCCCTCCGGCCCTTCCTTTTCCCTCTGCCTCAACAGGTGGTGTCCGAATGGTGTACCCTGCTGCCTTTGTCCTTATCTCTCACAATGACATTCCCGTGTCTCAGAGCACTTCCACACCAGGAAGCCACAACAGCCTGGCACAACAAGGAGCTGGAACCTTGAAAGACACCAGCAGTTGTGGATTGTTGCTCACACCGCCCACTTCTCCGGAGCAGACTGTCCTAGGTAAGCGAAAAACTCGGTCTTTGTTTTTTGTTGAAGGGCATCATTCGAACCCTTGGCTTTGATGGCTGAGATTATTTCATCCATTCAGCTACGGGTATTGCGGTCTCCTCTTTACAAAACCATATCTTTCCTGAAACCTCTCTGGGTTTACTTTGGTTCAAGGCTTATCACACCAGATTTTCCTTGTTTTCTTCTTTATGCCCCAGGAATAAAACGCTCAGCCTGCCAACAATCAGCGATGTAACGTAGTCCTGGCATCAGTTATCCTCTAGGTAGACAGAATTGGTGAACATATGATTAATTATAGCAGTTGTGACTTTTTCTTCTGTGAAACATACTTGCACAAATTAGAAAGACATGGAGAAAACTGGAAAATAAGTTACCGGGCTGACATTTCAGATATACAAGAACAGGAGGGGATAAATATACCTTAGGAACGATTTCTCTGTGTGGATATTGAACCGTTGCCCAGGAATAATAATAATAAGCAACTAATATTTTTTTCCTCTTCATTGGTAGAATGCCTAGCTGTCTCCTGGTGTTTATGGGGGGGTTTTTTGTGAAAAGGTTTTGCTTTTTAATGAATTTCTTTCAGCCCTTCAAATACGAAGGCAAAGTAGACAGTGATAAGAATCTCCATTGTGGAGTTTTTAGAACATAGAAGAGCTGGAAACATAGAGCCGGAAAAGACTTTGGAGGTCTTCTAGTCCATCCCCTGGCTTAAGGCAAGAGACCTTATCAAGTCAATTAATTGTCCAGTCTAGTTTTGAAAACCTTCAGTGATAAGAGCATCCACAACTCCAGGAGGCAAGTCGTTCCATTCATTAATTATTGTCACTGTCTGAATATTTCTCCTTATTTCGAGCTGGAATCTCTCTTTAATGATTGTCCACTCATTACTTCCTATCCTGACCTCAGATGCTTTGGAGAATAAGTCTACCCAGTACCCTCTCTTTTCTAGGACAGTCCCTCAAGTACTAGAAGACTGCTATCCTATCAATGCTGGTCCTTTCTTCATTAAATATGAACCAACAGCCAAAAAAGCCAATGCAATCCTAAATTTCATTAACAAAGGGATACAATCTAGAAAGAGTGCAGAGAAGAGCAACTAGGGTGATTAGGGGATTGGAAGCTAAAACGTATGAAGAACAGTTGTAGGAACTGGGCTTGGCTAGTCTAAGGAAGAGAAGGACCAGGGGAGACAGGATAGCAGTCTTCCAATATTTGAGGGGCTGCCACAGAGAGGAGGAGGAAGGGGTCAAGCTGTTTTCCAAAGCACCTAAGGCCAGACAAGGAATAATGAATGGAAACTGAACAAGGAGAGATTCAACCTAGAAATAAGGAGAATGTTTCTGACAGCGAGAGCAATCAACCCAAGGAACAGAAGTTGCCTTCGGAAGTTGTGGGAGTTTCATCACTGGAGGCTTTCAAGAAGAGACTGGACTGCCATTTGTCAGAAATGGCGTAGGATCTCCTGCTTGGGCGGTGGGTTGGACTAGATGACTTACAAGGTCCCCTCCAACACTTAATCTGATTTAGCAGTTAAAGATCCAATGGTTAAAACTCCAGTTAGAGACACTGAACTTCTCAGCTGGGTTCGAGACCCAAGCTCCGCACAACGGGGTAAGCTCCCGTTCCTTGCTCCAGCTCCTCCCCACCTCGCACTTTGAAAGTATGCAGATGCGAGTAGATGAATAGGTACCACTTCATTGGGAAGATAACAACATTCCATACACTTAACTGTATAGTCACACTGGCCACATGACCACAGAAAATGTCTGGATAGAACTGGACATCACTGAAAAGGAAACCTTTATCATTTTTATTGCATTCTTCTATTAAACTTTAGGTACATTTAGCACAAATCTTTATATCAGTCAGAGATTTCTGTTGGAATATATTCTTGTAACATCCCAGGTGGCTTAGGCAACCATTTCCGTCCTCCTGGAAAATGATCCTAAACTTGTTCATTCCTGAGGAATATTCAAACCTTGAAAATTTCTGAGTCGCCGAAAGATCCTTATAATCCTAAATCCACCTTGGAACAGCCTTCCCCCAAAGAGGTTTCCTTTAAAAAGAAAATAGTTGCATTTAAGTCCTTGCGCTGTGTTTACAATGTGTAATTGCGTCGATCTGAATAAATATTTGATCAGATGGGACGGGGCAGCTTTCAAATTTAGGTTTGAAAAAATGTAAAATTGAATAGGAAGGAACCAATAATGAACAGGAACTTGACACTTAAAAGCTACAGTGGCCAAAATAAATGTCTACTCCGCACACATCTTGTTAAATCTGAAGTGAAGTTATGCTTTCAAATACTTCTGACTGCCTGGAAATACAGGCTGTCCTCATCTTACAATGACAATTGAGCCCAAAATGTATGTTCCTAAGTGAAAGATCTATTACATGAATTTGTCCCATTTTATGACTTTTCGTGCCACCGTTGTTAAATGAATCACTGCAATTGTTAAGTTAGTCACATGGTCATTAAGCAAATCTGGCTTCCCACATTGACTTTGCTTGTCAGAAGGTTACAAAAGGGGATCAGGTGACCCTACAAACTGTCATAAGCACACCCCAGTTGCCAAGCATCCAAATTTTGATCACATGATCATGTTGCAAAGGTTGTAATTGTGAAAAACGGCCACTTTTCCCCCCAGTGCCATTGTAACTTTGAACTGTCACTAAAATGAACTGTTGTTAAGTCGAAGGTTGCCTGTATTAATAAGTAGTGATCCAGCCTAGAAATGAGAATAAATTTTCTGTCAATTAATCAGTGGAACGACTTGCCTCCAAGAAGTTTTAGGTGCTGCATCACTGGAGGTTTTTCAAGAGGAGACTGGCCAGCCGTTTGTCTGGGTTGGCCTAGAGTCTCCTGCTTAAGCAGGGGGTTGGACTAGAAGACCTCCAAGGTCCCTCCCAGCTCTGTTGTTCTATACCTCTATAACCCTGGTGAAGATTGGGAAACCAAAGCTAGTGGGACCAGAGTTTTTTTGTTTTGTTTGCTTGTTTTAAACTATGCAAAGGCAGGCTTTTGCAAAATTGACACCCGGGAATTTGGAATATTTCCTTCCCACACCAAACACCGCATCATTGCGGAAGCAAGTCAAGTCCACGTTCCTTGTTAACATCCTGGCAGAAGTGTGCCTGGATCTTACTGCCGTTGGAAAAATTCAAAGCCCCGAGACTTTCATAGTTAGTTTAATAGAGTGGGAGAGAGAAAGGGAGGGAGGGAGAAAGAGAGAGAGAGAGAGGAAAGATAATAGGATAATCGATGCTTAGACAGACATATAGATAGATGATAGAATAGGAGAGAGAGGGAGGGAGAGAAAAAGAAAAGAAAGAAAGAAAGAAAGAAAGAAAGAAAGAAAGAAAGAAAGAAAGAAAGAAAGAAAGAAAGAAAGAGAAAGAAAGAAAGAAAGAAAGAAAGAAAGAAAGAAAGAAAAAGAAAGATGATAGAATAATAGATGCTTAGACAGACATACAGATAAATGATAGAAGAAGAAGGGGGGAGAGAGAGAAAGAAAGAAAGAAAGATAATAGGATAATAGATGTATAGACAGACATAGAGATAGATGATAGAATAGGAGATGGAGAGGGAGAGAGTGGGGGGAGAAAGAAAGAAAAAAGAGAAAGAAAGATAATAGAATAATAGATGCTTAGACAGACATATAGATAGATGATAGAATAGGAGAGAGAGGGAGAGGGAGGGAGAGAGGGAGAAAGAAAAAAGGAAGGAAGGAAGATGATAAGATAATAGATGCTTAGACAGACATACAGATAAATGATAGAAGAAGGGGGGAGAGAGAAAGAGAGAGAAAGAAAGATAATAGGATAATAGATGTATAGACAGACATAGAGATAGAGATGGGAGGAAGAGAGTGGGGGAGAAAGAAAGAAAAAAGAGAAAAAAAGATAATAGAATGATAGATGCACAGACAGACTTAAAGATAGATGAAAGAATAGGAGAGAGGGAGATGTAGGGTGGGGGGGGAGAGAGAGAGAGAAAGGAAGGAAAGAAAGAAAGAAAGAGAAAGAAAAAGAAAGAATAGGGTGTCATTATCAACCTTTTGAAGCCCCAGAAATAATAACCAGAAAAACTGGCTCAGCCTGTTCTGGTCATCTCAGCAGCAGACACCATTCCGCCCCCCCCCTGCACCCCCCCCCCAAAGATTGCTGTGCTTTGGCTGTTTCCAGTGTTTTTATTCACAAGGCTTTTTTTTTTCTGGCCACGCCAGACATCAGAACAAGGAGTTCTGTAAACATGTTTGACCTTGTTGAGGATTTGTACAATTACCCCCTTTTCCAGCCCAAGCACGGCAGTGTTTTATCTTTTTATTTTTTTTTACTTTTGGTGACATGTGGTTAAGACTTTAAGCAGACACAAGGCTCCCTCTGCTGTCTGACTTGAGTTGCGTTGAGTTGACGCTTCCCTTCCTTCCAGTTGGGGATTGCCTTCAGACCAGGATCGAGCAGGAGGTTGGACTGCAGGACCTCCAAGGTCCCTTAGCAATTCCGTTATTCTGCTATTCATATTTATTTATCTGTCATCAGATTTATAACATGGATGGGAGACAATCAATATAATATTGATGGTTTGAATATTATGACAGCTGGAGTTTTTGGATTTGTTGAGCTGCTCTATCCAGGCAGTGTTATCTGCATCAAATCCTGGACTTTGTGTCTAAAAGCAAACTCTTGTTCATTTGTAAATATATACCAACTTTGAAATCTGTGTGTTTCCTCATCTTTCCTTATTTGGTTTCCTGCTGTCTTTATTTTCACTTGTATTTTACATCCAGATAATCTTGTTGCATCCCACTCCTTTCCTCTCCCATCTTTTTCATTGTAAATTACTACTATTATGATGAGTATTTATTGCTTCAATTATTGGCTTTGAATGCTTGTGAGCCTCCCGGAGTCAACGTCTAGGCAAAATCGGTGGCAAACAAAGCCTAACAAACGGCATGAAATTCTCAAAAATATCTGCTGTTTTCTTGCAGGGGACAGTGGAGGCATTCCAACCCTCATCAATCATTCAGCAGCACCAGATGGAACGGTCGCTATGCAGAGCCCCCAAAAATCGGGGAGGATCCCACCCAAATTTCAGAGCTGTATGGTCCACCGAGTTTGGAAAGAATGTATCCTCAACAGGACACAGTCCAAGTAGGAATATTGGGTTTTCATCGGACTCTTAGTCTGCTACAGACTTCTGCAACTGCTCATTTTAATAGCCTGTCTCTCTAGGACACATGTGCGTGTCTCTGTGTGTGTGTATGTGTATGTGTGTGTGTGTGTGTGTGAGAGAGAGAGAGACAGACACACACACACACACACACACAGAGAGAGAGAGACAGACACAGAGAGAGACAGAGAGAGAGAAACAGAGAGAAAGAAAGAGACAGACACACACAGAGAGAGAGAGAGAAAGACAGAGAATAGAGAGAGTGAGAGAAACAGAGAGAAAGAGACACAGAGAAAAAGGGAGAGAGAGAGGGAGAGAGAGAATGAGAATAAATGGGTTAATACTTTGTATGTCAAACTGAATGACTAACTTGGGGAATCATATTGAAGAACTGCTGGTCCTAATCTTTATGAGTTTATTGTGAGTCCCACCAAAGTATCAGATGTGAAGAATCAGGACAATTCAATTAGGTTCTAGTCAAGTTGATTTATTATTCATGTCTGTGCACAAGAATCTAGTCAATTAACAGTCAGCTCCAAATTGGCACTAGGTAATTGAATTCAAGAGGGGTTGGACCTAAACCGCTTGTGGAAATGTAAGGATTCTAGGCTGATTCCTCTCTTGACGCCTTCCCCTGGGTCTGCCTATATATCAAGCCCATTTGGAAGGGACATACTCAGGCCCTGTCGTCTTAACCTGAGTTGCAACATCCCAAGTTTCTTAAAGGGAATTCTGAGTCATACATAGAATAATGAAATTGCAATTATTATGCGTCTTTTCAGATCACCAGTCAAGATGGCTTAGCTCAGTTGAGTAGAAGACCTCCAAGGTCCCTTCCAGCTCTGTTAATTAGATTATTCTTCCCTATGGCATTCACATTATACATTTTAATTTTGCTAAATGTTGCTCTGTTTTCCTTTGGTGATTTGTGTTTTGCTTATATCTCCGATGTGTACAAATACATACATATATATGAGGTATGTTTGTTGGTACCTCTGAAGATTGGAGTAGAAAGTATGAACTGTAAATCTCATTGAGTAATAACATGCAAGTATGCAAAAAATCTCAGACACAGCTGCACATAAAAATAAACTGGGTGTCAATGGTACTACCGAGTGCAGGAAGCAAAATTCTCTTTTAGCTGGGCTAGTAAAAATACATTTTGCAAAAGTGCGGCACTCCGTTCACATAATATCTGATTTAAGAAAAGAAAATTTTCAAAGCCGATTAAATTTAGCCTGGGAAGCATTGGTAATTGATTCATTCTCACTTACCTCTTGAGCTTCTACATTCATAAATTAAGGCTTCCTGGCCTGCTGACATAGTTACATATGTTTAATTCCTACCAGAAGGAATCCAGTTCCCGCTAATACCAATATGGAGGAAGATGCCCCTGTCAACTGTGTTTCTTGGGATTTTGTGGATCCAGCCCAAAGAGTTCCCTGCTCTTGTTCCAGGTCAGTATAAGGGAGAAGAATATCAAGACCATTCACATGGAAGAAAATAGGGTTAAGTATGTGAGTTTGGTATAGTGTTGGCTGACTTTGGGCTTATCACCAGGAGACGGTGAGTTCTAGTCCCACCTTAGTTAGGTATGAAAGCTGGCTGGCTTTGGGCCAGTCACCAGGAGATGGTGAGTTCTAGTTCCACCTTAGGCAAGAAAGCTGACTGAATTCTGTGAACTCACAGAATTCCCCAGCCAACCATGGGGCATTTTCCCAATTCTGGG
>CM066339.1:4928571-5230824 GCA_033807585.1 Hydrophis major | reverse complement strand
CATTTCTTCCTTTCCCAGGCACAAGCTCCTGAAGCAACGCTGTGCTGTCGGCTCCAGTCGTCCGCCAACGATATCCCAGCCGGGGTTTGGAGGGGGAACCTCGTCCTCGTCCACCTTACCCCCTCCTGCCTCTAAGCACAAAACCACCGAGAGGCAGGAGAAATCGGAGAAAGTTCAGAAGAGGTCGTTGCTGCCATTCCATCACCGCCCCCTCGGTCACCGAAGAGCTGTGCATGGAGCAGGACCCTTCGGGACAGAAGCTGGCCTTGGCCGGGGTGGAGACTTCCTTGGAAGCTGCAAGTCATAGGAAGTACGAGAAGCAGCTGTCCCTGCCTCCCCGACACCCGAGCAAGCCAGCCAATTCGAATCCTATGGATTCTCCCCGTTCCCCCATATCCCCTCTGCCTCCAACCCTCAGCCCCCAGCCCAGGGGACAGGATGCTGACAGTTTGGACCCCTCGGCGGATCCTAGCAATCCAGCCCTCTACAGCAATGGATTAGAACTTCAGCCCATGGCTAGTGCTGAAGATCGGACAGTCCTCATGGGTCCAAGGTTGCCTCTGATGGCCGAGGTCAGCGAGACCGCATTGTACTGTGGCGTCCTACACAACCAGGAGCCGTCCAACAGATGGCATGGGTATTCTCTTCCTCTACCTAGCGACCTGGAATTCAGGCCTCCGGAACTCCAGTGTGAGATCCACGACGTCAAGATGGACGTGGCATCGGAGAATAGTGGACTGAAAAGGTAAGACCAAAATCTTGCTTTCCTTCCAGTGTCTGGACAGGATGGGATGACTTGCCATGGCCAGCTCACTGCAGCCAATGCGCCATGGCCAGCTCTTCATGGGACAACTCACCGCAGGACAATTTAACAGCTCAATAGAGTTATTCGAAATCCTTTCTTTCATGATTCGATCCCGTCATTTCTTTGATATTAAGTAAAACAAGTAAAATAAAAATGAGGTTCTACATTTAGGCAAGGAAAACCAAATGCACAGGTATAGTGTTACCTCGTTCAACAGTAGTAACGGTGACAGGGATCTTGGAGTCCTAGTGGACAATCATTTCAATAGGAGCCAGCCGTGTGCTGCAGCTGCTAAAAAAGCCAACCCAGTTCTAGGCTGCATCAACAGAGGGATAGAATCAAGATCATGTGAAGTGTTAATGCCACTTTAAAATGCCTTGGAAATAAGGCCACCCTTGGAATGCGGCATCCAGTTTTGGTCGCCACGATGTAAAAAAGACGTGGAGACTCTAGAAAGAGTGCAGAGAAGAGCAACCAAGAGGATAAGGGGACTGGAGGCTAAAACATATAAAGAACAGTTGCAGGAATTGGGTTTTGTCTAGTCGGATGAAAAGAAGGACTAGGGGAGGCATGATAGCAGTCTTCCAATATCTCAGGGGCTGCCCCAAAGAAGAGGGAGTCAAGCTATTCTCTAAAGCACGTGGGGGCAGGATAAGAACTAACCAAGGAGAGAAGCAACTTAGAACTAAGGAGAAATTTCTTGATGGTTAGAACAATTCAACAATGGAACAACTTGCCTCCAGAGGTTGTGAATGCCCCAACACTGGAAGTTCTTCAGAAACGATTGGACAACCATTTGTCTGAAGTGGTGTAGGGTTTTCTGTCTAAGGAGGTGGTTGGACTAGAAGACCTCCAAGGTCCCTTCCAACTCTTCTATTCTATTCTATTCTATTCTATTCTATTCTATTCTATTCTATTCTATTCTATTCTATATGTTCTATACTCTACTCTACTCTACTCCTTTTGGCCACAGCAAGCTGGCTCTGTGAGTTGGCTATAGAGAGTTGGCCCATGGCCAATTGTCATAGACAGTTATGAGAAGCCTAATTTTCAAGCCATTGATGTAAATAGCTGATGGCCGTGTGAAAATACAGCACAGCAGGAGTGCTAGTCTCCATGCTCCTGTGTTTTCCATCATAAATGAGAACAATTCTTTAAGGAGGTCATGTGGTACCAGAAAGATCTGTACCACCTCCCCCCCGAGATTATTATCTTAAAATGATCTGTCAGAATACCTACTGATACCAACGAATATTTAAAGCAGGAGCGTTGGAAAACTGTGTTGTTGTTTTTCTCAAGTTGGAATAAGAGACTCCTATTAGCTTTGAGAAGTCTTCTTCCTCTGCATTTCTTCAGAAATCATAATGATAAAGCAGGATGACATGAGAATATATATCGGGCGCTTCCCCATTCATTTTTCCCATTATGATGAGTTAGAACATGCTAAATATCACATCACATAATTATATTATTACCATTTACTGGGGAAGGAAAAATAGAAAAGAAAAGCCACAGGGCAGGTTTTATACAGCACATTATCCATAATAATAACCAGCTAAGGCCTAAAATATTGATGTCAGGCTTCAAGAATACTGCAAATTAAAGCCAGCAAATGTGTATCCTCAAATTAACTCAGAATAACAGCGCTGTCTCCTGCAGTGATTCAGATACTTCTACGGAATGGTGTTCTCAATAAAGGAAAGGATTCCTTTTGAGTGTCACACAGAGGAAACCCTGTAAATGTTAAGACCAACAGAAAGCCATAAACCTGGGGTTAAACACAATTATGTAGATTCTCAAGAAAAGATGGTTGCTTCGAGTTGATGTCCTGGAAGGCAGGAGATTGAAACCAATAATACATTAATAGCTGTAAAAGTTAAATTCTGGGAATCCGCCTTTTCTGTTTAAGTTGAGAAGATTCCATAAGCTTACAGATTTAATAATTGAAGAAAAGCAGTGAGGTAAGATATGTGCATTGTTCAAAAGAGAGGAAAGCTGGACAACGTGGAACTAGCTTAGGAGATGAGACTTTATGATATGAAGGTATGAAAGACAGTTTGGCCTGGTGGTTAAGGCACCAGGCTAATAACTGGGAGACCAAGAGATCTAGTCTCACTTTAGCCATGATAGTTGGTGGGATGACTTTGGGCCAATCATCAGGAGACAGTGAGTTCTAGTCCTGTCTTAACCATGAAAGCCAGTTGGATGACTTTGGGCCAATCGCTAGGTGATGGTGAATTCTAGTCCCACCTTAGCCATGAAAGCCAGCTGGATGACTTTGGGCTACTCCTTCCCTCTCAGTCCAACCCACCTCACAGATGTTATTCTTATGGGGAATACAGGAGGAGGAAGATGTGTTGGATATTATTGGTGAAAATAATAAAAGTGGGGCATAAACATAAATGCACGAATCAATAAAATGGCTAGAAACTCAAATCAAAGACATGGCGGTAGGATACGGTGAGAGACAGAAGATTTCTCCGCGTGATTCTTGAAGCCGCAAAGGAGAAGGAATGGAACACTTAGACGTGGTCCACACCACCAGAGATGTGGCTTATAGGCCAGAGTGATTTTGCCCAGAAGAAACCTAGATATAGGAGAAGAGAATGATGGCTGTTTAGATATGAACATGTGTTTCCCCTTAGCCATCGACAAGCAAGTTGTAAGATGGCTGAGGTTGAAACAGTTCGTTGACCCATGTATTTGAGGAGGGTGTTTTTAACAGTCACAGAAGTTAGATAAATATTTTGCTTTCATTCTTTAGCCAACCAGAAGGGGGATCACTGACATGTTAATGTTGGAGTAAAATTCTAGGGCTGATTTTTTTAATTTAAAAAAAATATTATTCTGTGCTTCTTTTTCATCTACTGTAGGCTCCTAGCACAGCCTAATAAAAGATTTAAAATCGTGGAGGAGACCCTACCTGTTCCAGCAGTGAATTATCTGGATCCCTCACCGCTAATTCCTCAGTCTGGCGAATGCTTGGGAGATGCCACTGATCCCTACACGTTTCAGGACGGGGACATCAAATACAGCTTCACAGGCACTAAAAAATGCAAACTTGGGACTGACAGAGAATCTCTGAAAAAGAATAAGGTACCCATCACAGTAGAGACATATAAATCTTTGTAGAGCAGTTTATGGCTTTGCCTTTCCCCTCAACTTGAGTTCATTCTTGGTCAGACTTCACACTTGAATGTACACAACACGCTTAACAGGGTTGTAGAACTTACATAATGTGGAGTTATATTATAACACAGGGAACCTGTGTTAAGCATCAGGAAAAGCAAACAGGTTTAAAATGCAGCCACCAGGTATTTGAATAACTTGTTTAGGTCTTTATATCAGTTAAGTGTCTCAGAGAAAGATGGCAGATAGATAGATAGATAGATAGATAGATAGATAGATAGATAGATAGATAGATAGATAGATGTGCTAAAAGAATTCAAGATCTCTTCCTTCTGATTTTCTTTTGCATTTTCACAGTATTTACCTCAATAACAGTTGGTTAAATTCTTTGTTGAATGCAGCCAGAAGATGGAACTGCAGCTAAAGAGCTAACTTCAGGAGGCCATTCAACCACCATGCCAGATGGGAAAGATGCAATGTCCATCTTCAGTTCTGCACCTAAGACAGGTATGCTGTTGGCGAATTGTCAACAGCCGTCACGAGTCATCCATCCCAAAAGAAGTGGGAGGGTGGTAATGTCCAGTTTTTGAATATTTTCCCCTGGGCATTACTTTTTGCTGAGTCTCTAATTGGGCATTTTTAAAGACAAATTTGAGGATGTGGTTAATGGTCTGTTGTGCTTTCTCACTTCTTGATGTTTTTCTTTTCTTCTTCTTCTTCTTCTTCTTCTTCTTCTTCTTCTTCTTCTTCTTCTTCTTCTTCTTCTTCTTCTTCTTCTTCCTCCTCCTCCTCCTCCTCCTCCTCCTCCTCCTCCTCCTCCTCCTCCTCCTCCTCCTCCTCCTCCTCCTCCTCCTCCTCCTCCTCCTTCTTCTCCCAGATACACGGCAAGATAATTCGGCTGGCCGAGCTGGTTCTGGTAGCTTAACACAAGTTACTGACTTGGCTCCTTCTCTTCATGATTTGGATAATCTCTTTGATAATTCAGATGAAGATGACCCTGGTGTAAGTTTGTGGTGAACTGTGGTTGATCCTTGGGACAGTGTCCTTTTGAACTTGAATGAGGTTGCAGAGTATGAAATTGTGATAAAAGGTAATATTTGTAGCTCAGGGTTGAACTGTGGGGTCCTTAGTGCTCTCTGAGCTTGGTGATTTTCTTGCAGACATTTCATTACCAAACTAGGTAATATCATCAATGCACTTATGCAGTTTGGTAATGAAATGTCTGCAAGAAAACAGCCAAACTCAGAGAGCACCAAGGATCCTGCAGTTAGTTCTGTTTCCAATAATATTCCCTATAAAACCAGAATTTTAATCTTTATTTTTTTAGTTGATATGGCAAGTTTTATTTCCAAATTCCTTTGACGTTTCATAAGCATTAAATACAGGTATTTAACAACCACAACTGGACCAGCAACTCTGTCCCTAAGCAGCGTAGTCATTAGCGAAACATCATGTGACCAGGTCTGTCTTATGATGTCAGTTCTGCTATAGCTGCTAAATGAATCATGGTTGTTAAGTATGACATCGCCTGACCGTGGCTTGCAAGTTCCTTCCAGCTTCCCTTACTTTCCAGAAGTTGGCTGAGAAGGCTGCATATGGCCATCACTTTCATAATATGCACCAGCTTCCCACTGTCCAAATCACAACTATATACTGTAGGGACATTGTAATGGCTGTAAGCTTGAGAACCAATCATAAATCTACTTTTTCAGCACTATCATAAATTTGAGCAGTTGCTGAATGAGGACTGTCATTAATCGAGAACTATCTGTCATATGAAACATTTTTCCAGGGTTAATTTTTATGTGAAAAAAAAGAAAAGCCCATTCTTAGATCCAACACAAAATTCAAAGTTATTTGCTTTCGGGAATGTAATGTACACTGATAAAATATTGGACGCAAAGCAGAGAATCTCAAGTTCAGATGCATCTCCATACAGCTGTTCAGTGGCTTGATTTTGGTCAAGCTGCCATCTTTTAGCCCAGCCTACTTTAAAGGGTAAAATTTTGTGAAGGTGGGAAACTTGAAATGTGAATGCTGCATGTATTATTTGATGTTCCTCAAGGAAAGGTGAGCTATAATCAAAATGACAAATGTGCAAATAAGGGTAAATTGTGGCCTACAATTTCTTTCTTGGGACTCAGTGAGTAATTGCTGCGAACACTGCACAGGAAGGGCATCCGGCCAGTAAACGCTCAGCTCCATTCAGTCTCCCCTGAACTCTATCTTGATGCAAGGAATTACAGGGTCATTAAAAGAAAAAGAAATTATTTGCTTTGTAATATATGTGTATGTTTTAATTGCAAACTTAGGCTGTCTCCCCTCCCCTCCGATCATCAAAATTGCCACCAGTGGGAACAGAAGAGCGGCATCTAAGCAAGGATGCAAGGACAGCAGTTCCTTATCCTCCGAGTAAGTAATTCCAGATAAAGTATATAATACACCTCTTTCTTTCCCAGACTGAAACCAATCAGTGTTCTTCCTTGGGTTCAAAACTTGTTTGTGAAATATTCTCTTGTAAAAAAAAAAAGGACACAGATGGGTCGATTGGAAGAATTCATATTGATTGACAACTGAGGCGGTTCCAGTTTTGCTTAAACATGCTACAATCTATGGATACCAATCTAATGAAATCAAGCCACTTTTATTTCAGTAATTGATGAGATTCTAAATTTATGTCGGGACGTGACTCAGTGGCTAAGATGCTGAGCCGGTCGATCAGAAAGATCGGCAGTTTGGCGGTTCGAATCCCTAGCGCTGCGTAACGGAGTGAACTCCTGTTCCTTGTCCCAGCTTCTGCCAAACTAGCAGTTCGAAAGCACGTAAACAATGCAAGTAGAAAGATAGGGGCCACTTTGGTGGGAAGGGAACAGCGTTCCACGCGCCCTTTGGCATTCTGTCATGCCAGCCACATGACCATGGAGACATCTTCGGACAGTGCTGGCTCTTCGGCTTTATAACGGAGATGAGCCCCCAGAGCCGCAAACGACTAGCACATAGATGCGAGGGGAACCTTTACCTTTTTATATTGATTGATTGATTGATATAATATAAATAAACCCGAAGCAAAGTGATAATCACAAACAATTTAGAGAAATTAAAGAAGGTGTTTGATCCCAATTAAGAGACAAAATTATTATTATTTTTTAAAAAAATCCTACAATGTGGCCATAATAAAAGCTATATCTTGACAAGGGCAGCGTCTTTTCAATACCAATATTCACGAAGGCCATTGGTTTGTCAGCTGATGGGGACAGCATTATTGCCACAGATAATAGCATTCAGATCAGAGGGAAATGCGATTGTTTTAATTTGAGAATGAATTCATTTAAAAGCTGTCACTTCAAAAGTAGCAGGGTGAAATTGATTGAGGGCAAGAGAAGCCAATGCTTTCTAGCAAAGGCTATAATTTATATCTTCATTAAATCTATCAAAATGGGGGGATTAAACCCATCAATTATCAATTTGTTGCTTCTTGGTATTCCATGAAGAATTAAAGTAAAGCTGAGAAATGTTCACATGGGGCTTTTAAAATTCCTCTTACAGAATTATACAGATTTAACAGTGTTGGAAGGGACCTTGGAGGTCTTCTAGTCCAACCCCCTGCTTGAGTCGATTAGGTGGGTGGGGTTTGGACTAGATGACCTCCAAGGTCTCTTCCAACTCTGTTAATCTGTTAAAAAATATGTTCAAGAAAAGTTACTAACATTTTAAGAAACTGAATCTATCTTCTATATACATAAAAGCGGAGTACCACCGATGCATCATCGCAAAATCTCCAGAACAATAAAGTCTACAAACTTGAAATTTGGCACTTAGGTTCCTCTTGGCTTCTAGGTGCTCACTAAGAAAGGATTTTTCGAAATGACCATCAGAGCATTAGTATTTCCTATATTATTATAATTAACATGCTCTATAATAATAGATATTATAATTATATTATTATAATTAACATGCGAAGGAGTTCTACTCCCCCTCCCCACCTGAAAAGAAATCTCTTCCAAATGCAAAACCCAAGCAGAGGAGAGGAGGTTCAGTTTCAGTTTTAGTTTTACAGTACCAAGCAGCTTTAGTTGAGCTAAGCCACACCTAGGCTCCTTGCTGTCTCCTTCTTGCTCACACAGCAAATACTGCTTCAGTTTCCAAATAGCTCACACTGACAGGATGCTATCCAGATGAATACCAATGGATGCTGGTAGGCAGAGGCAGAATTTTTCCCCTTATCTTCTTTCCCAAAAACTAAACCCGACCACATAGTTTCATAGTGAAACACGGGTATCGAGTTAGTAAATACACGAAGGCCTCAGTATCACGTGGGCAACATAGAGAGGCGTGCAAGTGAGTTCACCTTCCCTAAAGTTTTTCCCTCTTTCGGTTTTGTTTCTGCGTGGCTTGATAAAAACTTATTTTAAGCTGCCTTTCCCAGCTGTTGCAGACCTGCAGCGAATGTTCCCCACCCCGCCTTCCTTGGAGCAGCACCCGGCTTTTTCTCCCGTCATGAGCTACAAAGACGGCATCAGCTCAGAGACCGTCACCACACTGGGGATGATGGAAAGCCCGGTGGTCAACATGATGGCGACTCAACTCACCGAGTTTAAAATGGAAGTGGAAGATGGTTCGGGAAGTCCAAAGCCGGAAGAAGTCAAGGTAATAGATCAAGTCAAGTTCACTTCAAGTTTGTATATTGTATATTGTATTTTATTATTTTATTTTATATTTCATATATATCTATCTATCTCTGGCATTCAGCTTTGTTTGGGTATTTTCCCACGTCATAGTAGTGGTGCTTTAAGTTGTAGCAACGTTTCAGCAGAATCTCATCTGCCATCATCAGGCTTCTGTATAGTGTTTGTCTAATATATATATATATATATATATATATATATATATATATATATATATATATATATATATATATATATGTCTGGCATTCAGCTTTGTTTGGGTATTTTCCCACGTCATAATAGTGGTGCTTTTAAAGTTGTAGCAACGTCTGAATGCCAGACATGTAAGTACCCGCGAAAACTTAAGAAAACAAATATATATACATATACATATACATATACATATACATATACATATACATATACATATACATATACATATACATATACATATACATATACATATATATATATATCTTTCTAGTGCAATACGCAAAGCCAACTATCTATAGCAATAGCACTTAGACTTATATACTGCTTCACAGTGCTCTACAGCCCTTTCTAAGCGGTTTACAGAGCCAGCCTCTTGTCCCCCAACAGTCTGGGTTCCTCATTTTACTGAAAGATGGAAGACTTTTGGTAAGATGGAAGACTGAGTTGACATCGAGCTGGTCAGGATCGAACGGCCGAACCTGCCGTCAACCGACAGTCAGCAGAAGTAGCCTGCAGTACTGCACTTTAACCACTGTGTCACCGCGGCTCTCTTTCATATCGTGTGAAAAGGCTGAAATATTTTCAGGATATGTGCTAGATAAATACATCTGGTTCGATGTGCGTTGTAAATTCTTTAGTCATCAAACTCTCATACCTCTGGGTGGCTAATACAAGGAAAAGCCTCCCTTTGCGATAATCTGCAGCTACGTCGTGATGAATGTTTAGTCTAGCTGCAGTATTAAATGTAGGTTGCTCCACCAAATGTTCTGCTTTGCTGCAGAACTTCGTGACTCCCTGTGTGTAGACATTCCTCCTCCTTTCACACGCAATGGATTCCTTTTCCAAGGTGTGCAATTTTTTTTTAGATATAACGCAGTCAGCCAACAGGGAGGAACCTGCACAATTGTACCAATTGAAAACCCTTTTTATATCCTCTCTTCATTTCTCCAGCTGTTTATCTTATTCATTGCTTTCATTTGCAACCCAAGCCTCGGTTTCTCACCTCTCTGGAAGGGGACAAGACAAATCTACAGTGATTATATGCCCCAGTGATCAAATATTTGCTCATTTCATCCGAAAAAATTCCAACTGCTGCTGATAGAAAAGGAGGGGAAGAGGGAGGCCCCAATCATGCAATGATGTCATTTTCCTGTCTTTTATTATGCTTCATTAAAACAAGAGGAAGCTAGATATGAAATTGGGTTTTTTTTTAAACTGATCTTTGTCTCTATCTCGTTCTTTCTGTTTCATTTTTCATCTGTTTCACCTCTCTATCTCTCCATCTGTCCATCTCTCCTGTGTCTCATCTCTCTCTGTCTCTCTCCCTCCCTCCCTCTCTCTCTGTCTCTCTATCTCTCCTATTTGACCATCTCTCCTGTCTGTCTCATCTTTCTCTTTTCTCTCTCTCTCTGTCTCTCCCCATGGCCATCGCTTCTATCTCATCTCTCTATCTACCTCTCCTGATTTCTCTCTCTCTTTTTTCCCTGTCTCTCCATCTGTCCATCTCTCCTCTCTATCTCTCCTATCTCATCTCTCAATCTACCTCTCCTGATTTCTCTCTCTCTTTTTTCCCTCTCTCTCCATCTGTCCATCTCTCCTCTCTATCTCTCCTATCTCATCTCTCTATCTACCTCTCCTGATTTCTCTCTCTCTCTCTCTGTTTTCTCTCTCTCCCTTCCCATCTGTCCATCTCTCCTATTTATCTCTCCTACTTCATCTCTCTATCTACCTCTTCTGTCTGATTTCTCTCTCTTTTTTCTCTCTCCGTCTCCCCATGTCCACCTCCCCTATCTATCTCTCCTATCTCCTCTCTCTTTCTGTCTCTCCATCTCTCCTGTCTCCCTGATCTCTCTCTGTCTCTCTCCCCATCTGTTCATCTCTCCTAACTGCCCTTTCCTATCTCATCTCTCTTTCTATCTCTCCTGCCTGATCTCTCTCTCTCTCTCTCCCCATCTGTCCATCTCTCCTCTCTTTCCTATTTCATCTCCATATCATTATTTCATCTTCATCTCTATCTCATTATTTCTCCTGTCTGTCTGTCTTCCCTTGCCTATTTAATGCACCATCCATCCATCCACGACAAACCTTGCCCCTCCTTTTCTGCAGGACTTTTCCTTCGTGCACAAGGCATCCATGTTCCAGCCCTTTATGGGTTCTTCCATGTTTGCCCCGTTGAAGATGCTCCCCAGCCAGTGCCTGCTCCCACTGAAAATCCCTGAGGCCTGCGTCTATCGGCCTTCGTGGGCCATTCCTCCCAAAATCGAACAGCTTCCTTTGCCGCCTGCAGCCGCTTTCATCCGAGATGGTTACAAGTAAGTACAGCGAGGAAATGTGTTTTCAAACCGGCTCTTTCTCAGCTCTCTTTCTTGGTTGTTTCTCAAGAGAATCTCGACCCTATCCATTCCTTCCCCCTCCTCTCCTCTCTTCCTCTTCTTCTTTTTCAAATCAGCGGTCCCCAGCTTTGCCGGTTGCCAGCCCAGCTTGGGGGATCGAGGTGCAGAGGGGAAAGGGGCCGCCGTTCGAATAGTATGTGTGCTGCAGTGGTGGGATTCAAAGTGGTTTTTTTTAAACTACTGGTTCAGTGCGTGTGGCATTGTGGGTTTTGTTACAATATGTACAGAATAACCCTTGAGTAACAAGGGTATGCACATGGAAATGTTTATGAGAGTAGTTATGAATAATTATTCAGTCACACTCAGATACACCAAATTGAGTTAAAGTTTACTTTAAGAAATGGCACAGTCCAATAAACAGTCGAGGTCATATACATTTTACAGTCCAAAGAATATCCAATTACAAAGTCTTCTTACTGGTTGCCTTTGTCATTTACAGTAAACAATAAGATATCAAAGTATAAGCACAGCTTAGATAGCAATAGAATGTCAGAGAGACAGAATGTCAGAGAAAGCAAGCTATGATCTCTAGCTCCCTCTTATGGTAATTCACAATATAATCAACCAGTCGGAATCAATATAGTGATTTTGTCTGAAAGCTACAAACATACATTGTTGGTTTATATATTGCCAACCCAACTAATTGTTGGACAGATTCCTAACAGGCTTGGTATGGCTTGCTGAGTGTGGCTTGGGTGGGCGTGGCAGAGGAAGGATACTGCAAAATCTCTATTTGCTCACCACTCCAGGAGTAAGGTTACTGCAAAATCCCAAAGTCTGAGCTGATTATTAATTGCTGGTATTTATTGGGATAAGAATCTTTTTATTTTCAATGTAATCCAGAGTCTGTTACTGCAAGTCCTTCTGCCAAGGAGTTGATTGCTAATCAAAGCTTCTAGGTCATCTTTTCTTGCTTCCTTAAGGGACTCAAAAGTCTTTCAGTTTGCACAATGTTCTCTCCCCACTCCCCACTTCTCTGTTTCCTTTCTCTATTTAATTAGCACAACTAAATGTGCAGGTTTCTGTTAATCAAAGGAACAATTGTCATAAGGAGCACATTTTAAGGAAGATACTCGTATTCGGAATTTTTTGTTCTTATTAATTATTTGATTTGTGTTAGCCACAGATCTCATTTAAGCAACTCTGGGTGACCCACAACAGGTCTTCCTCCTCTTCCTCCTCCTCCTCCTCTTCCTCTTCCTCCTCCTCCTCCTCCTCTTCCTCTTCCTCCTCCTCTTCCTCCTCCCTCCTCCTCCTCCTGCTCCCTGCAAACCCCACTCCCTTCCAGTACTGATTACATAACCTAGTTGAGTCATGAAACATCTGCGAGAAAACAGCCAAGCTCAGAGAGCATCAAGGACACCCCCAGTTCAACCCTGAGCTTCAAATATTCTCCTCTGGTTGATAATTTGGTTGTTCATACCTTGTGCCAATACTGAAAGAAACACATTGGCTACTTCCAGGTTGCCTAGCACATTGCCCATTCCGAAGTCAGCGCTTTAAGGACTCTTGTCCGAAATGCCGCTCTCAAATAACAGCTTCTCTTCCTCTGCTTGTAGCAACATCCCCAGCGTCGGAAGCCTGGCCGATCAAGACTACCTTCAAATGAACACTCCGCAAATGAGCACTCCGGTCACGCTAAACAGCGCTGCGCCTGCCAGTAACAGCGGGGCGGGGGTCTTGCCATCCCCGGCCACCCCTCGCTTTTCCGTCCCCACCCCACGCACACCCAGGACTCCACGGACTCCCAGAGGCGGGGGTACAGCCAGCGGGCAAGGATCGGTCAAATACGACAGCACAGACCAAGGTTCTCCCGCTTCCACACCCTCCACCACCCGGCCCCTCAACTCCGTGGAGCCCGGCACCGTCCTGCCCATCTTGGAAGCCCACAGCCTCTACGTCATGCTCATCCTCTCCGACTCCGTGCTGAACATCTTCAAGGACAGCAATTTCGACAGCTGCTGCATTTGTGCCTGCAACATGAACATCAAGGGTGCCGACGTTGGGCTCTACATCCCCGACTCGTCGAAAGAGGACCAATACCGCTGCACCTGTGGGTTCAGCGCAATCATGAACCGCAAACTAGGGTACAACTCGGGCCTCTTCATCGAGGATGAGTTAGACATTTTTGGCAGGACTTCAGACATCGGCCAAGTGGCCGAAAGGAGGCTGATGATGTGCCAGAACCCCTTAATCCCCCAGCTGGGAGAAGGCGCCAAAAGGGCCCAGGAGCCCCCCGTGAGCCTCCTCCTCCTCCTTCAAAATCAGCACACCCAACCTTTCACCTCCCTGAGCTGCTTGGACTACATGTCCATCACAAGTCGGCCGATGACGCTCTCTTATGCCAGCTGGAGCTATGACCGGGTTCAGGCAGAGAGCCACGACTCCTGGAACGAGTGCTTCAACGCCCTGGAGCAAGGCCGCCAGTACGTGGACAACCCCACGGGTGGAAAAGTGGATGAAGCTCTGGTCCGAAGTGCTACTGTTCACTCTTGGCCTCACAGCAACGGTAAGAAGCTTCCTTTGGTTTTTGAACACTTTATTTGGAATGGAATACCTTTATTTCCCCCCAAACCCTCCTAGACGTCTGTCTCTGGTAGAGAAGCCAGTGCTTTACAGCCCTCTCTAAGCAATTTATAGAGTCAACCTCTTGCTCCCAACAATCTGGGTCCTCATTTTACCAACCTCAGAAGGATGGAAGGCTGAGTCAACCTTGAGCAGGCCAGGATCGAACTGCTGTCAGTGGGCAGAGTCAGCCTGCAATATTCCATTCTAACCATTGTGCCACCAAGCTATTAGGATGCAGAAATAGAGCCGGGTTTCTCAGGAATGTTGAACCTTTCAATCTTTATGAAATATCAATACTGTACTAGTGAGGATGATATATATATATATATATATATTCACCACTCATGACACGGTTGTGCTGAGTGTGTGTGTTTTTTTCTCCCAGTCCTGGACATCAGCATGCTTTCCTCCCAAGATGTGGTGCGCATGCTCCTCTCCCTCCAGCCTTTCCTGCAAGATGCCATTCAGAAGAAGAGAACCGGCAGGACCTGGGAGAACATCCAGCATGTTCAAGGACCCCTCACCTGGCAGCAGTTCCATAAAATGGCAGGACGGGGAACTTACGGTAGAGTTGGCTCAAGAAAAGGAACTTATAGCCCTAGCCCTAGCCCTTAGACTTCTATACCGCTTCACAGTCCTCTTGAAGCCTCTCTAAGCGGTTTTACAGAGTCAGCCTCTTGCAAACCCCAACCATCTCGTTTTACTGACCTCGGAAGGACGGAAGGCTGAGTCAGCTTTGAGCCGGTCAGGATCAAACAGTGGGCAGAGCAGTCTACAATAATGCATTCTGATAGATAGATAGATAGATAGATAGATAGATAGATAGATAGATAGATAGATAGATGGATGATAGAGGGATGGATGGAAGGAAGGAGAGAGGGAGAGAGCAATAGCACTTATATGCCACTTTGCAATGCTTTACAGCCCTCTCTAAGCAGTTCACAGAGTCATCCTCTTGCCCCTAACAATCTGGGTCCTCATTTTACCCACTTTGGAAGCTTGGGAGGCTGAGTCAACCTTGAGCCGGTCAGAATTGAACTCCACACTGTGGGTAGAGTCAACCTGCAATACTGCATTTTAACCCCTGTGGAAGGAGGGAGGGAGGGAGGAAGGAACGAAAATGGCTACAGCACTTATAGACTTATTCATTCATAGTACTTTCATAGTGCTTTTACAGCCCTCTCTAAGCGGTTTATAGGGTCAGCCTCTTGCCCCCCAAACATCTGGGTCCTCAGAAGGCTGAGTCAACCTGGAGCTGGTCAGGCTCAAAGTCCCATCTTTGGGGAGAAAGGTCGTAAAACTCAACACCTGTCTTGCTTAGCAACAGGAATGTTGGCCCTAAGGTTGTAAGTTGAGGACTACCTGTAGCCATCCTTGGGAGATGCTCAACCTCCCAGTTTTCACAGCTATTCAAGAATCCCAATGTCCCTTTTGACCTTTAGGTTCTGAAGAGTCGCCTGAGCCTCTTCCGATACCCACCTTGTTGGTTGGCTATGACAAGGACTTCCTGACAATCTCTCCATTCTCCCTGCCATTCTGGGAGAGGCTGCTGTTGGATCCTTACGGGGGTCACCGGGATGTCGCCTACATTGTGGTGTGTCCAGAAAATGAGGCCTTGCTTGACGGAGCCAAAACTTTCTTCAGGGACTTAAGCGCCGTATATGAGGTTGGTGACCCTCTCCCCTCTCCTTCCTTCCTTCCTTCTCTTCTCTTCTCTTATCTTATCTTATCTTATCTTATCTTATCTTATCTTATCTTATCTTATCTTATCTTATCTTATCTTATCTTATCTTATCTTATCTCCTCTCCATCCTTCCTTCCTCCTTCCTTCTCCTCTTCTTCTCTCCTCTCCTCTTCTTTCCTCTCTTCTCTCCTCTCCTCTCCTCTCTCCTCCACCCACCTTCCTTCCTTCCTTCCTTCCTTCCTTCCTTCCTTCCTTCCTTCCTTCCTTCCTTCCTTCCTTCCTTCCTTCCTTCCTTCCTTCTCCTCCTCTTCTCTTTCCTCCACTCATCTTCCTTCCTTCCTTCCTTCCTTCCTTCCTTCCTTCCTTCCTTCCTTCCTTCCTTCCTTCCTTCCTTCCTTCCTTCTTTTTCTCTCCTCTCCTCTCCTTTCCTCTCCTCCACCCACCTTCCTTCCCTCCCTACCTCCCTCCCCAAATATTTCTGCCATTACAAAAAGTTTAGTCTTTGCTGTTACATGCTGGCTAATGGGATGTAGTGGCACCTTAGCCTCACTGAAATAATAGGAAATTTCCTTCCCCCTCCTTCCTTTCTGCAGGTAAGCTACGCTCCATGGCCCTGAATTGAAACAGAGGGAAAGAGACAGTTAGGTTTTTATTCCCAGTCTGCGGGATGCACAGGTGGCTAATTGCTCTGATGTGCAGTCCACTCACACCTCTGATCTGGCTGTTTTTCTCCTTGTACTGTTAGATGTGTCGGCTTGGTCAACACAAACCAATCTCTAAAGTGTTGCATGATGGGATCATGCGTGTGGGAAAGACGGTGGCCCAGAAGCTGGCGGATGAGCTGGTGAGCGACTGGTTCAACCCACCTTGGGGCAACGAAGACTGTGACAATCATTCCAGGCTCAAACTTTATGCGCAAGTTTGTCGTCACCACCTAGGTAAGATGGGTGAGCAACAGGGTTCATTCATTCATTCATTCATTCATTTATGTGCTCCGCTCATTCCTTCGGCTTGCTTCAGTTATTTATTGTGCTGTCCAAAGTTGTGATAACCAATATCTTGACTTGGAACCAGAAGCAGATTAGCCACCAGTGCAGCTCATGTAACAGAATATAGAATAACGGGTTTGGGAGGGATCTTGGAGGTCTTCTAGTCCAACCCCTTGCTCAAGGAAGAAGCCCTTTACCATTCTAGACAAATGGCTGTCCAGTCTCTTCTTGAAAACCTCCAGTGATGCAGCACCCACAACTTCCATAACAGTGGTGTTACACATGCCACCCTCCTGGCCAGCAGAATTATCCATGCCGCTGCATTCTGGACCAATTGTAGCTCCCAAATAATCAGGGGCGTGGCCAGCCAGAACTTACTACCGGTTTGGCGACTCACGCCAAATCCTTGCTACCGGTTCACCCGATACAGTGCGAACTGGCTGAATACCCACCACTGACCTGAAAGCAGGACAAAAAAAAATAACAAGATGGAAGTTTTAACCAAGAGAGATGGAAGCTAGAACTAAGGAGAAATTTCCTAACAGTGAGAACACTTAATCAGTGGAACAACTTGCCTCCAGAAGTTGTGAATGCTCCAACACTGGAAGTTTTCTAGAAGAGATTGGACAACCCTTTGTTGGGAACGGTACATAGAGGTTCTTCCTCAGTCAGAGGGTTGGATTAGAAGACCTCCAAGGTCCCTTTTAGCCCTATGTGGTTCTATGTTTTATGTCCTGGCGAAGTCTTACCAACGCGATACTTTGCTGACGAAACCCCTCCCACCACCATTGGGTTTGAAATGCCTTGCGATCGCTGTAGAAATTAAAACAACCACCAGCTAGTTAAAGTGAGAACAATGCAAGCCTGAAACTGTCTTAACAGCGGTCATGAAAAATAAATTGCAACACAAACCAAACTGAATAACAACCATTTAAATCATTTCAAGTAATTGAAAGTAAAAGAAATTAAAACGATTAGCCAAATACTCTTTGGAAGCGTTGCATCTTCTGGAGTTTAGCTGAATCTTAGGCTGGATTAAGCAAGTGGTTAATTCTTTTTTTTTTTTTTTTTTTTTAAGGGTATTCTGGAATGGTAACTGGGAAACAGCCCCTCCTGGTGGCCATTTCCCTTAATCACAAAAATGGAATTTACAAAAGGGAGGGAGAGAGCCGGGAAATCAACCCTTAATCAAAAGAAGTCTTGGAAACATAGATGTGTTTCAAGAGGATTGGGAGTGGGGTGGGGGATACAACCTTTTTTAAAAATGTAATGTTAAAAGAGCGACAGATAGAACATTTAAAAAAATAGGTTTGGGGGGGGGGAGAATAAAAGTAAGAGTGCAGAAAAGAGAAATGAAGAAAAGAGAAAAATAGAAAAAAAAAATAGACTAGCAGTGGGAAGTGGGAAGTCCGCTCTTCCCCCTTTGCTTTTTTTTCCCTCCTATTCTTCAAAAGTACTTGATAAATATTTGCAATTTGAAAACCTGAATGGTCTAGTGCTTAAGGCAGCAAGCTAGAAACAGGGTGGCTGTGAGTTCTAGTCCTGCCTTAGGTAGGAAAGCCGGCTGGATGACTTTGGGTCAATCACCAGGAGACCATGAGTTCTAGTTTCACCTTAGCCATGAAAGCCAGCTAAGTGCTTTGAGTCAATCACCAGGAGACCATGAGTTCTAGTTTCACCTTAGCCATGAAAGCCAGCTAAGTGCTTTGGGTCAATCACCAGGAGACCATGAGTTCTAGTTTCACCTTAGCCATGAAAGCCAGCCAAGTGACTTTGGGTCAGTTACCAGGAGACTATGAGTTCTAGTTTCACTTTAGCCATGAAAGCCAGCTAAGTGCTTTGGGTCAGTTACCAGGAGACCATGAGTTCTAGTTTCACCTTAGCCATGAAAGCCAGCTCAGTGCTTTGGGTCAATCACCAGGAGACCATGAGTTCTAGTTTCACCTTAGCCATGAAAGCCAGCCAAGTGACTTTGGGTCAGTTATCAGGAGACCATGAGTTCTAGTTTCACCTTAGCCATGAAAGCCAGCCAAGTGACTTTGGGTCAGTTACCAGGTTTCTGTGAGTTCTAGTTTTGCCTTAGCCATGAAAGCCAGCTGAGTGACTTTAGACCAGTCATTTTCTTCTCAGCCCACCTCACCCTCACCGGCTCCTTGTTGTGGGGACAATAGGAAGAGGAAGATGTGTTGGATATGTTTGCCATCTAGAGTTATTTGTGACAGCAATAAAGGGGGGATATGAAAATTTTTTTTAAAAAAATATTACCAGAATATTCCATTTCTACGCACTCTTTCTCTTTTGAAAACAATGGCTTGCCTGGCGTGTTTTGGCTTTGGCATGGGTCTTCTTTTATATCATTTTGGAAATCTTTGCTTCCCATTTGTCTCTTTCAGCACCTTACTTAGCTACTTTGCAACTCGATAGCAGCCTGCTGATGCCACCCAAACACCAACCGGCACCTCCATCCTCATCCAACCTGGAACAAACCATATCCGGGAACGCAGGATCAGTTTCCTCTAGCTCGGCCTGTCTTGGACCTACGGCTCTGTCGGCTGGCCCGTCTTTCAGCTCCTCAACTAACGGGACCACTGGTCTCCCAGTGGGCACCAGTACAGCCCCAGGCTCTTCAGTGCCCCAGCTCTTGGCCTCTTCTTCCTCCTCCTCTTCCTCCTCCTCCGCCTCCAGTATTAGCCAGACAAGTACTACCTCCTCTTCAGGGTTCGGTGGAGGCCTACCTCAAGGTCAAAACCCAACGTCCGGGGCAGTTCCCTCAGAGAGACCCCAAGGAAGCACAGTCCCAGGAGGAGATGCAGAGGCAGGGCAAATCTCATCGCAGCAACTCCAAGAGGGGCAGGACAAGTAAGTCTACCTTTCTCGGTTTGGGCCCTCTCTTAGGTTGAAGGGTTTCTCCCGTCTTTTCTTCCACCTGACTGTGATGACCCAAAGCGGCGTGGCACAAAGGCCACACAGTCACATAATCAGTAGGAGTCCCTTTATTAGCTCCAACTTTGCCCCCAATGTCCTGGTTACCTTCTGGGCTGGAGAAAAACTCCCAGGAACAGCCTTGCCTGCAGAGAATCAAGTCCAAAACATGGTCAACAAAAACTGTAACTATAAGTCCACTCAAGGCAAGATGAGGTCATTAGTCCGGCAGGGCAGGAGCAAGAATTTCAGATGTGAAGGCACAGCAATAACTCAACATGGTTGGGAGGATGCCAGGAACACAGATAAGCAAAGACAACACAGGATAAAGTCATGTTTGTTCCCAGCAGACGCCACACTCAGCATGCATCTCTTTTAAACTCTCATTCCCAGGTGTGGCTAATGAAGGGAATTGGGGCCCTTTCCTCCCCCATAAGCCATGCAGCCCACGTTGCTCCCTTCTCCATTCCTCCCTGTGTGCCCTAGGATGAAGAGAGGGTGGGCCTGGCTCTTCCTCTGAACTCCCTCTCCCTTGTTCTACCTCTCTCCTGCTCTGCCCAGCTGGACTTTGCCCTTCCCCAGTTTCCTCCACAGCCAATGGAGCCGCACACTTCAGACTCTGACAGGGGCACGACAATGACCATCTTTATAAGTATTGGGACTTCTTTGCCATGACCACATGACCACCAGGACAGTGCAATTGCCATAAGTACATGCCAGTTGCCAAGAGTCCAGATTTTGATCAGGTGATTACGGGGCCATGCTGCAACGGTTGTCAAAAGTTTGTTTTGAAAAAGCCCCTTTGGGACTTTCCTGAAGTACTGCTGAGATCAGGCTTTGGACAGCTCCTCAATCTGTGTACAGGGAGTCCTCAACTTACAATCATTCGTTTAGTGACACTCGGAAGTTCAAAGGGCACTGGAAAAAAAGGGACGTATGGCCAGTTTTCATGATTTACAACCGTTGGCAGTCTCCCCATGGTCACATGATCAAAACATTGGGCGCGTGGCAACTGGCATGTATTTATGATGGTTGCAGTGTCCCAGGGTCACGTGATCAACATTTGTAACCTTCCCCAACCGGCCTCCAACAAGCAAAGTCAACGGGGGAAGCCGGGTTCGCTTAACGACCATGTAATTCACTTAACTGTGCGATCTGTTTAACAACCATGGCAAGAAGGTTATAAAATGTGGGCAATGCTCAAACCCAGAAAGTCCGGTTGCCTCTTGAAAAAAAGCACCTTTGGGTCACTTAGCAACTGCCTTGTTTAGCAATGGAAATTTGAGACTCAATTCCAGTCATAAAGTAAGGACCACCTGTACAGTTATCTAAAATATAACGGTACATGAAATTAGGTTTTGGTAGAGAGTTTGAACCCCAGAGAAATAAAACGAGTTGGAGATATGTGATGAATCGCAGCAAGGAAAATAATAATAATATTCATCTACAAACTGGCCCCTGCTGGTCTTGTAATTGTAATAGCAAAAATTGATTACTGCCACTGTTCAAAGTTGATTGCTGGATAATTCTTTAATGCAGAGACACAAGCTTATTAATTTCAGCAAGGGTGCTTAATCTTTATGCTGGGTAGTAGCCTCTGCTTTCTTTGCAATCCAGGTTTAGGGATCTGCCAAGATCATCCTTAGTACTAAGATGATACGTTCTTAATTATATATAATTAAGAACGTATCATCTTAGTACAAAGGATGATCTTGGCAGATCCCTAAACCTGGATTGCAAAGAAGTTTGGATCCAAAAGGAACAGCGGAGCTTTGGGTCCGGCACAGGTTGCTCAATGGTTGCTTAAAGGAGATAAGCTCGGATTCACATGATAAATACAAGGAGGGCTGAATAAAAGTAGGCATTTGGGTTACGGAGAGAGCAACGGGGAGCGATCTGTGATCTCAGCCTGTCAGCACCTCCATGACACATCCTGGACTTGTGTATTTCCCACCTTTGGTCCTGTGAGAGTCCAGGCAAAATAAAAGCATATCTTCTAAGGAGCTCCCAACAGAGGAATCCTTATGTCAACTCATAAAATATTTCTCTGGTCTTTTTAGAGTTGCCTACAGAAAGGGAGGGGAGAGTAGCATAGTGTAGCAGCTTGCAAAACTGAATTTCCATAAATGTTTTCAAAATTAGTAACTAGGTGACCGAAGTTTTTGCCACGCAAAATTCTAACTGGAAAGTATGATTGATGGCTCTTGGCTATGGATGTGTCCCATTGGAGAATATGAATTATGATACACCTAGGGGGTGGGGGGAAACCAGGGTCAAAGGTGACAATGAATGATGTGTCTCAGAGGCATGTCTTCTCCTAATAAATCTTTGAGCTTTGAAAATCCGGCTAGAGACTCATGATTTAAATGGGGGTAACTACCGGAGTCCTGACAGCTTAAGCACAGGGGTTGTAACTTAATAGGGGGGAAAAAAACATGATGAACTTTTGAATTGTACAAGATGACAGAATAACAGAGACGGAGGGGACCATGGAGGTCCTCTAGTCCGACCCCCTGCTTTATTCCTCCTTAGTTCTAGGTTGCTTCTCTCCTTGATTAGTTTCCATCCATTGTTTCTTGTCACCTTCTGGTGCTTTGGAGAAAAGGTTGACAGCCCCTCCCCATCTTCTTTGTGGCAGCCCCTTAAATATTGGAGGACTGCTGTCATGTCACCATGAGACCGAAGGAGGGGTCAAATGTGCCATCAGTCTCAAGTCTTTTGCGCCCACAAGAGACTTAAATCCGGCCCACCTTGAACTCCCTTGACTCTTACTTACCACCAATTCGCTTTGACCATTAGTAGCTCAGATTCTTGTAGAGACCTTAAGCTTATCATGAACCTTTATAATCCCGTGAACTGCCTGGATTTCCTGATAATTCTGCTCTTGGCATAAATCATTGTTGTTGCTGTTTTTATAGCTCTGCAGAGAGGGAGAGGATTGGAATCCCAACAGAACCTGAGTCTGCAGACAGCCATGCCTACCCACCAGCTGTGGTCATCTATATGGTGGATCCCTTCACCTACACCGCGGAAGAGGAATCTTCTTCTGCCAGTTTCTGGCTCTTGAGCTTGATGCGCTGTTACACAGAAATGTTGGACAACCTCCCCGAAAATATGAGGAGCTCTTTCATTCTTCAGGTGGGTTTTCCTTGGCAGAGGTCCTTTTGAGTTGGGCAGAAGAAGAACGTGTGCTGCTAACTGAAGATTGCAGTTGATAACTTAAGTCACCCAGTTGTGAAGTGACTCTGTCTTCCCCCGTTGACTGGGCTTGTCGGAAGGTTGTAAAAGGGGAACATGTAACCCTGGGATGCTGCAACCATCATAAATATCAGATTGTTGGGATTTGCAAGATCCTGACTCTGTAAACTGCTCAGAGAGGGCCATGAAGCACTGGGAAGCAGTATATAGGCACTATTGCTATTTTCCTTCCTTCCTTCCTTCCTTCCTTCCTTCCTTCCTTCCTTCCTTCCTTCCTTCCTTCCTTCCTTCCTTCCTTCCTTCCTTCCTTCCTTCCTTCCTTCCTTCCATGGTGCACAGTGGTTAGAATGCAATATTGCAGGCTGACTCTGCCCACTGCCAGCAGTTCAATCCTGACTGGCTTCCATCCTTCCACAGTTGGTAAAATGAGGAGCCAAATTGTCGAGGGCAAGAGGCTGACTCTGTAAACCACTCAGAGAGGGCCGTAAAGCACCGTGAAGTGGTATATAAGTCTAAGGGCTATTGCTGTTCCTTCCTTCCATCCATCCACTCATCCATGGTGCACAGTGGTTAGAATACAGTATTGCAGGCTAACTCTGCCCAAGCTAGGAGTTCGTTTGTCACTGGCTCAAGCTTGACTCAGCCTTCCATCCTTCCGAGGTGGGTAAAACGAGGACCCAAATTGTTGGGGTTTGCAAAAGGCTGACTCTGTAAACCACTTAAAGGAGGCCATAAAGCATTGTGAAGCGGTAAAGAAGTCTGAGTGCTATTGCTATTAAGAGCCATAGTGGCACAGTGATTAGAGTGAAGAATTGCAGGCTAACTCTGCCCACTGCCAGCAGTTTGATCCTGACCTGCTCAAGGTTGACTCAGCCTTCCATCTTTCCAAGGCGGGTAAAATGAGGACCCAGATTGTTGGTGGGAGAGGCTGACTCTGTAAACCTCTTAGAGAGGGTCATAAAGCATGTGAAGTGGTATATAAGTCTAAAGCGCTATCGCTATAGCTACTGACTAATCCTGGCTTTTCTATTTCCTTTAGATTGTGCCTTGCCAATATATGCTGCAGACCATGAAGGACGAGCAGATCTTTTATATCCAGCACTTGAAATCCCTGGCATTTTCCGTCTACTGCCAGTGCAGGCGACCGCTACCCACCCAGATTCACATCAAGTCTCTGACGGGTTTCGGACCAGCTGCCAGCATCGAGATGACCCTCAAGAACTCCGAGGTGAGTGACGAAGCCCAGCAAAGCCTCTCTGGGCCCACACTTTCCCTCTCGAACCAGCATCCTTTGCCAAATCTGGACGGTCCCAACCCTGTTAGCATTTCGTAAGACCCTGAAGATCTCTTTCCCAGGCGTTTGGGAAACTGTGTTACCAATTTGACAATTTAATGTGGTTTTTTTTTTTTTTTGTAGCGGCCGAGTCCCATTCAGCTGTACTCCCCTCCATTTATCCTGGCACCTATCAAAGACAAACAGACAGAACTCGGGGAGACCTTTGGTGAAGCCAGCCAGAAGTATAACGTGCTGTTTGTGGGGTATTGTCTCTCTCACGATCAGCGTTGGCTTCTGGCCTCCTGCACTGACCTTCATGGGGACTTGTTGGAAACTTGCATTGTCAACATTGATTTGCCAAACAGGTAGGCTTAAAAACTAAACTAAATTAACTAAAGTTAACCTAAAGTTAACTTAAACTTAAACTTAAATGCTCCAAACTTTAGAGCAGACAATCGTGCTGGACTTCCTGGTCTTAAAACATTGTCTAAAGGCATTGAGTGCACACTTTTATAGCTCAGCAGTATGGTGGCTTAGAGGTCAAGATGCTTGTTTCCCACCCAGAAGATTGAGAGTTCAGTCCTAGGTATTGATAGATGCTTCTCTATCAAGACACAAAGAGAAAATATTTGCTATGAACTCTGGTTGGGCATCAAGGAGGGCCTCTGGCCAGTAAATGCTCACTTGCAAACAGATGTTTCTCTTATCAGGGCGCAAAGAGAAAATATCTGTTGAGAACTCCCTATGGCCATCAGGAAGGGCATCCAGCCAATAAACGTTCCATTCAGTCACATTGATGTTATCCCGAATAAAAGGATCACAGGTCGTAAAAAGAAGGGGAAAAAAACCACAAGTGCATTCTGACAGCACTTACTACTCTTCTTTTCCCTCCAGATCACGGAGGTGCAAGGTGTCAGCACGTAAAATTGGCTTGCAGAAGCTATGGGAATGGTGTATCGGGATCATCCAGATGACGTCACTTCCCTGGAGAGTCGTGATTGGGCGCCTTGGACGGCTTGGCCACGGGGAGCTGAAAGGTACCTGGGCTAGAAGGCCTTTAGCAACAGCCCTTAGACTTATATACCACTTCACAGTGTTTTACAGAACTCTCTGAGCGGTTTTACGGAGTCAGCCTATCCCCGTCCTGTCCTGCCCCCCTCCTCACCCAAGCCATCTGGGTCCTTCCAATCTCGAAAGGATGGAAAGGCCGAGTCAACCTTGAGCCGGCAAAATTTGAACTGTTGGCAGTCAGCAGAATTCGCCTGCAATACTGCATTACAACTGCTGCACCTGGAAGAGACAATCCAGGTGCTGTCGGGTTGCTTGGAAACTTCGCTTCCTTCTCTTTTCAGCCACCTGTGGAAATGTCCTTGGTTCTCAGGTCCTCCTCCAGTCATGTGAGCTCAGGAATTCTGGGAGTTGAAAGTTCACAAGTCTTAAATTTGCTATTTTGTTTTGGCTACAAAACCCCAGCTATCGCTATTCCACTCCCCCCCCCCTCCTGATCCCTCAGCACCCTTGTGGCAAAATTGAAGCCTCTTCAAGATGACCTCAAGTCAGGCCAGCTTCAGAGTTGACTGAAAACAAGATGCAATTGTATCAAACTGCACAGGAATAAATGATAACATGGAACCCCCACCAGACATGGTCTTCCAGGAGGGTTGTTCTTCCCCCAAGAAGTGATGGGCTATAACAGGGGGTCTTCAAACTTGACAGCTTTTAAGGCCTGTGGACTTCAACTCCCAGAATTCCTCCTCCAGTCACGTGAGCTCAGGAATTCTGGGAGTTGAAAGTTCACAAGTCTTAAATTTGCCAAGTTCGGGCTACAATCTTGTTCTGCTTTGACTTCCGGTTGGGAGAAGCTTCTTTAGATCAGGGGCCGCCAACATTTGGACCTCAGGGACCACCAAACTCATAATTTTAAATCCCACGAACCAGAGATCTTGGAAAACCCCCAAAAAAAGTCTGCAGGAAAATTTCCCACCCCATTTTCCTACTGATCAATCATTAATTTGGATCGCAGGATACCATCTCCAGCTCCATTCTTGGGGAGAGAAAGAGAGAGACTTTTGGCTTCATGCAAGGAAAGCAGTAGAAGCAGCAGAAGTCTTTCTTTCTCACCCAGAAACTCCGCCAGAAATGAGTCTTTGTGACATTTGTTGTGCCAGTGCAGCCTCTTGGAGCAGGAGGCCTTGCAGGGTCCCAAAGACTCATTTCTGGCAGAGTTTGGGGGAGAGAAAGAAAGACTTTGGCTGCTTTCCTTGCATGCAGCCAAAAGCAGAAGAAGAAAGGAGCGGAAAGAAGCATCCCGGTGGCCAGGCCAGGTGCGTGGGGAGAGGGGGGCAAGTTCCCCCCGCCACCCTTTTCCCCTCTCCCCTTACTACCTCGTGTTGTTTGCAATGCAAGCAACGTAAGCCTTGTGTTCCTGCGGGCCATGTGGACAGCGCAGCCTTGTGTTCCCGCACAGCCTGGATTAATTGCTTTGGGGGTGACATTTCTCTGCGAACCATCAAAATTTTCTCACGGACCACCAGTGGTCCCTGGCCCACTGGTTGGCGACCACTGCTTTAGATGACAGCCACATATCTTCCCTCCCCACCTCCTGTTTTTCAGACTGGAGCATTCTGCTGGGAGAGTGCTCCCTGCAGACAATCAGTAAGCAGCTGAAGGAGGTGTGTCGGATGTGTGGCATCTCCTCTGCAGATTCCCCCTCCATCCTCAGTGCCTGCTTGGTTGCCATGGAGCCGCAGGGGTCATTTGTGGTGATGCCAGGTAATTATGCACAACACTCTAACAATGGGCTCAGTGGGACAGACAGATATGGTAGCAGTCTTCCAATATTTGAGGGCCTGCCCCAAAGGAGAGGGAGGTCAAGTTATTGTCCAAAGCACCAGAAGGCAAGACAAGACGTGATGGATGGGAACTAATCAAGGGGAGAAGCAACCTGGAATTGAGGAGAAACTTCCTACCAGGGAGGACAATTAACCTGTGGAACGGCTTGCCTCCAGAAGCTGTAGGTGCTTCATCACTGGAGGTTTTCAAGAAGCGACGCTTGTCTGGAATAATATAGGGCAGTGGTGGTTAACCTTTTGTGCTGAAACAGGAACACACGCGCCGGCCACCTGGCCTTCTGGTTTCTAACATGCATGCACACACGAAGACCAGCTGGTCGGCACATGCATGCACTTCGAGGAGCTTCTCTTCTGGTTTCCAGCATTCCTCTGTGCACAAAACCCAGCTGGCCAGTTTCCGGCACTCCTGTGCACATGAGCAACGCAGAAGAGCCAACAGGCGACGGCTGGCGTGCCCGGAGAGGTGGCTTTGCATGCCACCTCCGGCACAGGTGCCATAGGTCCGCCATCACAGCTATAGGCTGTGTCCTTAGAAGGACCATTTTCCTGAGGTCTTTTCATAGTGTTGTTGTTTTAAGCCATCTTCCTGCAGCCTGTTGTGGTTAGCCGGCAGCAGGTGTGGAAGGCGAAGACTCAGATGAGCGGCCAGGACCATCAGGGAGTGGACGGCTGCTTTCAGAGATTGTAGTAGCGATGAGGAGGTTCCCGAAGAGCCTGGGCCAAGTGCGCATGCACGCAGGATTGCTCGCAGGAAAGAGCAGTTGCAGCAGCCCAGGCAACTCGGGAGTAAAGCTGCAAGGAGTAAGGCCCCTCCCTCAAGGAGATAAAAGCCAGCTGTGAAGCGAACGTTCTTTGCAGGAAGCAAAAATGTTTTGAAACTCAGCCTCATGGACATTGCAGTATCTTAAGTTGGTATTTGAAGACTCTTGTGTTGTGAAATATTTCTTATCTGTGATTCTTGGCAGCCTCACACAGTTTTGGCGAGGTTTGTGCTTATCAAAGTTAATTAGTTTGCAGCATCTTTTTAACCAGGGATTTGTAAGAATCATTAAAAGGTTTCTGTTCCCTTTGGTTCGTGTTTGTTTTACTGGAAAAGGGTTTGGGTCAGAACACAGCTGGACTCCTCTCTTCTTCCTTTTCTTTCTCCCAAAAGATGCTGTCACCATGGGTTCCGTCTTCGGCCGGAGCACCGCCCTTAATCTGCAGTCTTCACAACTGAACACTCCGCAGGATGCCTCTTGTACTCACATCCTGGTTTTCCCAACCTCGGCAACCATCCAGGTCGCTCCTGCCAATTACCCCAATGAAGATGGATTCAGCCCCAATAATGGTAAGTCGGTTGCTGCCGGAGAGGAAGGTGTGTGTGTGGGAGGGAGAATTCCTCTTTGGTGCTCAACTTTTCTGACAGTAGGGAGAATTAAGTTATGGGTGCTCAATCCCTGGAGATTTTTCAAGAAGAGGCTGGACAAGCATTTAACCAAGATGGCTTAAGGTTTTCTGTCGTGAGCAGGGGGGTTGGACTAGAAGACCTCCCAAGGTCCCTTCCAATGGTATGATTCTGGGTGAGCTTGCTTGCTTGCTCCCTTCCTTCCTTCCTTCCTTCCTTCCTTCCTTCCTTCCTTCCTTCCTTCCGCCCTTCCTTTTCCTTCTTTTACCCCTTCCTTTCCTTCCTCCTCCTCTCCTTTCCTTCCTCCTCCTCTCCTTTCCTTCCCCTTCCTCCCTTCCTTCCTCCTTCCCTTCCCTTCCTTTCCTTTCCTTTTCCTTTCTTCTTTTCCCCCTTCTTTTCCTTCCTTCCTTCCCTTCCTTTTCCTTCTTTTACCCCTTCCTTTCCTTCCTCCTCCTCTCCTTTCCTTCCTCCTCCTCTCCTTTCCTTCCTTCCTTCCTTCCTTCCTTCCTTCCTCCCTCCCTCCCTTCCTCCTTCCCTTCCCTTCCTTTTCTTTCCTTTCCTTTCCTTTTCCTTCCTTCTTTTCCCCCTTCCTTCCCTTCCTTTTCCTTCCTTCCTTCCCTTCCTTTTCCTTCTTTTACCCCTTCCTTTCCTTCCTCCTCCTCTCCTTTCCTTCCTTCCTTCCTTCCTTCCTTCCTTCCTTCCTTTTCCCTCCTTCCTTCCTTCCTTTCCCTCCCTCCCTTCCCCTTCTTTTTTCTTCCTTCCCCTCCCTCGTTCCCTCCCTCCCTTCCTTTCCCCTTGATCTTTTGATGGAATTCAGTGGGCCTCATCAAGTGCACCACCTCTTAATCCCTTCTTGGCCCCCAAATCCCCCTCCTGAACTCTGGGCTGACAAATATTTAACCTGCATTAACTTGGGCCCTTAGGGTTTTGCGTGTTAATTGGAGTGATGTCCAACAGCTTGTGCTTTCCAAAAGGGTGTTAGATTTAATTTTCTCCACTCATTTTTCTGTGTTTAATTATTAAAAAAAGAAAGAGGGAGAAGGGGAAAAGCTTCCAAGCTATTAGTTTTCTTGCTTCTACCGCAGAGGTGATGCAAAGTGTGGCGGTTGTTAAGATTTCTAAAGGTGGAACCTATCAAGGGACAGCTTAAGGAAACTTGGCTTAAATCTTCAGGCTGCTGTTGCCTTTGAAAGGGGATAAGAACAAACCTTAGAAATAGCCATGAAAAGAGTAGTAAAAATGTTCCATCACTGGAGGCTTTTGGGGAGAGATTGGACAGCCATTTGTCTGGAATGGTATAGGGTCCCCTGCTTTAGAAGGGGGTTAGACTAGAAGACCTCCAAGGTCCCTTCCAGGTTGTTATTCTGTTTATTCTGTGAATTGCCTCCAGAAGTTGTGGGTGCTCCATGACTGGAGGCTTTTAAGAAGAGACTATAGACAGCTATTTGCCTGGAATGGTATAGGGCAGTGGTGGCGAACCTTTTTTGGGCTCCTGTGCCAAAAAAATTGTGCGTTTGCATGCCAGCACCCAGAAGGCAATGCACGCGCCCCCCCCACGCCCCCTACCCATGTGTGTGCAATCCCCACCTACTCACCCGCCCCCCACTGCCCCCTTACCTGCACTGCGTCTCACAGCTGATTTTTGGCCTCTCAGAGGCTTCAGGAAGTCTTCTGCAGGCTTTGCAGGCCAAAAACTAGGCCCGTTTCGTCTCTTCTGGTATTTCTGGAAAAACAGGAAGGGACGAAACGGGCCTAGTTTTTGGCTTGCAGAAGCCTTCCTGAAGCCTCTGGGAGGCCGAAAAAGGCCTCAAACTGGCCGAAAATCAGCTGTGAGGCGCACGCATGCGCAGTGTGGGTGAGTTTGCCTGCAGCTCGGGTGCCATAGGTTCGCCATTGCAGGTATAGGGTGTCCTGCTTGAAGAGGAGGTTGGACTAGAAGACCTTTAAGGTCCCTCCTAACTGTTATTCTGTTAAATCGCTAGATAAGGAGCCAAGGAGATATTTTGGTCTCAGCAATTGATTCCTACAGGGTTTCTCAACTGTTACTCAATGGCCTTTCAGCCTGCAATGCTAGGGAGCCTCTCTGGGTAAAACTGTTCATTCAGTTAGATCATTTCCATTATTTGCAATAATGGTTGGATTGTGTAAGCTGACTTATTGGATTCCATTCCAAGAATAGCCATAAATAGCAATCCCAGGGTATTTGGACACAAGAGAAGTTTGGTATACACCACACAGCTTTGTAATGCTTGGTAACATTCACCTGGGAATAAATTAGTTATTGGCAAATGCCATCTTAGATGCTGACATACCAATTTCCTTCTAATGCAATTAATAGGGAGACTTTCGAGTCGAGTTTTGGACACAGACAGCACTTAAAGCTGTTTAGCAGAAGCAGAAACGGGTTAATTTAAATGCTGGTTTTCAGAATTTTTCCCTGAACAAAATAGCAACAGGTCTGGGTATTATGAAGTAGTTAAAGGCACCGGGTTAAAAGCCAGCATAGGATGGAGTTGTAATCTGTGTGAAACCAGGTCGTGACCTTGGGCCAGTCACTCTCTTTCAGCCCTAGGAAGGGGGCAAGCGGGGGGGGGAAACCATTCTGAACAGGTTGCCAAGAAAATTGCAGGGACTTGTGTAGGTGATTGGCAGGAATTGAACTTAACTTGGATACACACAGACAAAGAGACTCACACACAAAGAGAGCAGAGAGAGAGAGAGAGATGGAGAGAAAGAGAGAATAAATAGCAGATAGATAGATAGATAGATAGATAGATAGATAGATAGATAGATAGAAAGAAACGGAGAGAGAGAGACAGAGGAAGAGAGAGAAAAGGAAAAAGAGAAATGAGAGACAGGTGAGATGGATAGATAGGCAAGAGAGAAAGAGATGAGGCAGACAGATAGGAGAGAAAGAGAGAGAGAGATGAGAGACAGGAGAAATGGAGAGATAGGAGGAGAAAGAAAAACAGATGAGAAATAGGAGAGATGGACAGATAGTGAGAAAGAGAGAGAGAGAAATAGACAGAGAAAGACAAAGATGAGAGATAGGAGAAATGGACAGAGCAGAGAGAGACTGAGAAAAAGAGAGAAAGAGAGAACAGAGAGATGGGAGAGATGAAAAAGATGGACAGATAGGGAGAGGGAAAGAGAGATGAGACAAAGACCCACATAGAAACTAATAATACTGACATCTTCTTTTACTCTTCTTTCCCCTTTGAGATGACATGTTTGACCTCCCATTCCCGGATGACATGGACAATGACATTGGCATCCTGATGACTGGGAACCTTCACTCCTCTCCAAACTCTTCCCCTGTCCCCTCCCCTGGTTCTCCTGGAATTGGAGTAGGACCATCCTTTCAGCACAGCCGGGTAAGTCCTCACCATTTCCCTGTGCCACTCTGGAAGATTCAGGTCCAGAGATCCCCACTAGTTTCAGCTCCTGAAAAACCAATGGTTTCCCCACCCCCATTTCTTATGGAAGAGGGAGCAGATGTTATCAACAAGCATGATGAAGACTCTTCTTTAAGAATATATGTGTATATATATATTTACTTGGATTTCTCTACCACTCCAAAATATAGCAACTTGGTAATCAGCATACTCTAGTAAGATTAAAATCATGCAAACGGTCCTAAATCCCATTTTTTCAGCACCGATGTAACTTCAGCAGGGATGTGATTCAAAAATCCAGCAACCGGTTCGCTACCCAGTGGCTGGGTGAGCATGACCATGGTGGGTGGGGCCTACTGGAACTTCCTGTTTCTAGCTTCTGGTGGGCTTCCAGAGCCTGGGGGGGGGGTATTTTCACCTTCCTAAGGGTCCAGAGGCCTCCCCCAGGCCTCTGGGAGGGCAAAAATGACCTCCCCCGGGCTCTGGAGGCCTTCCGGAAGCCAGAAACAGGCCCATTTCCAGACTTCCAGAAGGCCCATTTTTTCCCCTCCTAGAGCCTCCACTTGGACCCTGCACCCTCCATCGCAAATGGGCCATGTGGAGACTCTTGGGAGCGGTGGTGTAGGAGGGGCAGGGCCAGCCGGTTGGGTGAAATATCGGCTCAGTGAACCAGCTGTAACTAATACCCAGTTCTCTCGAACCGGTCCGAACCGGGTAGAATCTCACCCCTGAACTTCGGTCACTGAACAAACCGTTGTAAGTCGAGGACTGCCTGCAAAGAGACTCCTGGTTATTTCCATTTTTCAGTCCTGACCATTCTTGGCAAGTCTCGTCAATGTTGCACAACGCTCGTTTCTCTTGTAATGAGATGAGTAATCAGGGAAGTCGGTAAATGACGCGGCAAATGCCTTCAGAGCCACCAGTTTAACCATTAACCGCAGAGTGGTAATTGAGGTGTAATTTTTGTTCGGAGCGAAGTTAGCAGCGTGTGATCTTTTCCCCAGGGTCGAGGCACGGCCTCCCTTCGTCCAACTTCTGTGGATTTTATAATTGATTGCTCCCATTGGCAAGTTGCCTTCTCTGGCACCATTGTTGTGTGCTTTATTTAGGCAGGCTGCCTTTGATGCTCTGCCGGTTCTCAAAGGAGCCGCTGCAAGTCCCAGGAAGAAAGGAAATCAGATCAAGTGGAGATCTCTGCAAGAACTTGTCCAAGACGGGGCTTACCGAAGCTCCGGTGGTTTTCTTGCAGACATCTCATTACCCAACCCGATTCCATCATCAGTGCTCAGTGGAGCAACTAAGGATGTTCCCTAGTTTGATGAAAACTTCTGCAAGAAAACCACCAATATCAGAGAGCACCAAGGACAACTCCTGTTCCTATTCCTCCTCCACACCCTCCTTTTGACACTGATGCTGTTGCCTAGTTGGGTCAGTGAGGCTGCCAGTTCAATTTCCACTGGCTCAAGTTTGACTCAGCCTTCCGTCCTTCCGAGATCGGTAAAATGGGGACCCAGATTGTTGGGGGGCAAGAGGCTGACTATAAACCGCTTAGAGAAGGCTGTGAAACACTGCGAAGTGGTATGTAAGTCTAAGGGCTCTTGCTAGTGCCCTGCCTGCCTGCCTGCCTGCCATGGTGCGTAGTAATTAGAAAGCAGCATTACAGGCTAACTCTGCCCACTGCCAGGAGTTCGATCCTGACCGGCTCAAGGTTGACTCGGCCTTCCCTCCTTCTGAGGTCAGTCAAATGAGGAGCCAGATTGCTGGGGACAAAATGCTGACTTTCTAAACCGCTTAGAGAGGGCCGTAAAGCGCTGCAAAGTGATATATAAGTCTAAGGGCCATTGTTGTTGCTAGATGTTGGGAGCAATTGCCTGCCCTGGGTTAATTAAACCCAACAGCAAAGTGAAGAAGTTGCATACCATGTACGGGGTGTGTCTCAAGTTGGCCAAGAACCTGGTCGCGAGGGACCCCCGTCAATCCCTGCATGCTACAGGCACTGACCCACATTGCCCTTCTCGCCTTGATTTTTTGTTTTCCAGAGCCAAGGGGAGCGTCTCCTTTCCCGGGAAGCCCCTGAAGAATTGAAGCAGCAGCCCCTCGCCCTGGGTTACTTCGTTTCCACTGCCAAAGCCGAGAACCTTCCTCAGTGGTTCTGGTCTTCCTGTCCCCAAGCTCAGAACCAATGTCCCCTCTTTCTCAAGGTTGGTCCTCGCTATTATACTCGGGGGGAGGGGGGGGGGGGAACCAGGCTGCCCGAGTTTGGAGGGTCCCAGAAGGATGTGAGATGCTTAATCACGTGATCCTGTCTTCCTCCGCTTCCTGACAGGCATCCCTGCATCATCACATCTCTGTAGCTCAGACAGACGAACTTCTTCCTGCCCGGACTTCCCAGAGAGTGCCCCATCCCTTGGACTCCAAAACCACATCAGATGTCCTAAGGTAATTGACCTTCTGGTGCTGTGGTCCGCCTTAATGCAAGGCTTGGTCTTTGATCGGCCTTCCGCTGCGGAACATCGACCCAAATGTTGTCGGTTGCTTTGAAGGATCCTTGGTATTCTTTGAGTTTGTTCTGTTTTGTTTATTTGTTTGTCAAACATAGACAAGATAACAAGTATAAGTAGGAACATAAACAAGGTCAAAGGGAGTAAATATGGACAAATGAGGACAGTGAGATGGAGATGGTAGGCATGCTGGTGCGCTTATGCATGCCCCCTTTAAGGACCTCTTAGGAACGGGGTGAGGTCCACAGAAGACAGTTTGAGGTTGAAGCTGCGAGGGATTGAGAGGTAGAGCAACGCAGAGGCCCACCCCTCTTCATCCTAGGGCACGCAGGGAGGAACGAAGGAGGGAGCAAGATGGGTTGCGTGGCTTATGGGGAAGCAAAGGGCCCTGATTCCCTTCATTAGCTTCAGCTAAACACGGTGTTTAAAAAGGGAAGTTGCGTACAGCAAACTGTTGAGAGCAAATAATGAATTATCTGGTATCGTTGAGCCAACTGGGTGTGTTTTGCTGGCCTTTGAAGTCTGCAATTTCTTCTCTTGCCCTGTCCAGATGATTATTGCAGCGTGATTTGTGTGGATTTTTATTTACAGTTTGTATGTATTTTGCTTTTGGACTGAATTTCCTCCACTTAAAGGCTGTTCTTGGGAGAGTTTTTTTTCTCCAGGCGAAGGAAACCTGGACATTGGAGGCAAAGTTGGAGGTACTGAAGGAACACTTCTTGCTTATGTGACTGTGTTGCCTTTGTGTCCTCACAAGGTGCCACTTGATCCTTAAAAGGTGGAGATCCCACAGGGAACCTCTGGATCTCTCCATCAGTTTTCTTCTCACCTACTTTACTCCACCACCCCCTCTCTCTCTCACTGCAGGTTTGTCCTGGAACAATACAATGCATTGTCATGGCTTACTTGCAATCCGGCGACCCAGGATCGCGGGTCCTGCCTCCCTGTTCACTTTGTGGTGCTCACCCAGCTCTACAACGCCATCATGAACATCCTCTGATAGCGGAGACGGGGGGGGGGCGAGCCAACCCCTTTTCTCTTTTCCACTTGAAGAACGCGCCCTGGCCTGCAAGAGCTCAGCTCCCAGTCTGAAGAAGCCAGGAGAGTTTGCTCCCCATTTTCTCAAGGAAGCAGGAGAATCAACCTTCAGGGGTGCTCGGAGCCTACCAAGACGGAACATCTCAGCTTTCCTCTGAGCAAGGCTGGCAGGCAGCACCAGATGTATTGCAACTTTTAAGGCAGTGTTAAATTTTGCTGGCTGGAAACCTTACAGACCATAGTGGAGACCATGCGTCTTTCATTTCATTTCCCTGCCCCCCTTTGTTCTTTCTTTTCCTCTTTTTTTTTTTTTGGGTGCACGGATCTCTGCTGAAGAAGAGCAAAGTCCTTGTGGTGAGCGGTCAGGCTTCTGCCGTTCTCCTTGAAAACCACCGCATCCACGGGGGGCTGCAACAAAGAAACGATTCCACCAGTCGGAAAATATATGGGATTTTTTTTTATTATTATTGTTATTATTATTATTTTTTGGGGGGGGTGTACCTGGAACTCCTTGACAGAATGGATTTGGATGAATGAATGAATGTGGGAGGGGGGTTGTGCCCCCCACCTCCACCCCACATCTACGTACATACGAATGGTCTGGAGACATTTGTCCAGTTTTTATTGTTTTATTTTAATTTATTTATAGGGGCTATTAAATTATAGAGGACCAGGTACAGCACGCGATCCGATTCCCATATCACCAAGAAGTGGGGTTATTTTGGGGTGTGGGGGGTAGGGTATACCTCTCACCTTTTTAGCCTAGGAAAAGGAGTGGAGGAGTCAGTTGGATGGAATGGAGCAGGGGAAGAGTTCAAAGGAGCCATTGTGGAAGAACTCAAAAGAGTCACATTTTTTAAAAAGAAAAGAAAAGAAAAGAAAAAAGGACACATTTTGGGGGTGTGGACCCATTGAGTTAAGGAGGAGGGCTGCCAAGAATTTTTTCTTTTTTTTCCAAGTAAATCAGATTAACGACATGTCATGCGAAAGAGCCAAGAACGGTGGAAAAATATGGAAAACACCCGAAAACGAGCTTCCTCTGATCTGACAGCATCCAGATGTGTTGGGGGAAAAAAAAAACACCATCATTTCATCACCCAGGGAGCCATCAACAGCAGGATCGTGTGGGGCAGGGGCTGGGAATCATGGGAGATGTAGTTCAACGCAGCTGGAAGGGACCTAGCTGGCTGCTTCAAGGGTGGAATCCGTATCCCTTCCCCCCCCCCAAAAGGGGGGGGCAGGCGGAAAAACCATTGAAAGGAACGTTTAAGGAGGTGTTTAGAATAGAAATAATGATAGGGTTGGAAGGGGCCTTGGAGGTCATCTAGTCCAACCCCCTGCTCAAGCAGGAGACCCTGTACCATTCCGGGCCAATGGCTGTCCAGTCTCTTCTTAAAAACCTTCCGGTTTGATCAATGTGGATTTTTTTTTTCTCTCTCTCTCTCTCCAGCATCCCATCTTATTTTGAAAAGATGATGTGCATATTCTTCACTTCCCCCTCCCAAAATCTCTGTCAATTATTTTATTTTATTTTTAAAAAAGCTACCTTCATTACATTAATATGGAAAATTAAAAAAAAATGGGTGGGGAAAAAAGCATAAGCCTAACCCCTAACCCTGATTGTTTGATCGTTGTTGTTTTTTTTAAAGAAAAGCTTAAAGCCATTAAATTGTTTGAATCAGGGGTCTCCAAAGGTTGTGACTTTTGAAGGCTGATGGACTTCAACTCCCAGAATTCCTCAGCCTGGACAACTTGAAGCCTTGTGGGCTTCAGCACTCCCATGCTGACTGTGGAATTCTGGGAGTTGAAGTCCACCAGACTTAAAAGTTGCCCAGGTGGGAAGACCCCCTTGGTTTGAATGACTCCTCGGATTGGAGGAGTTGTTAAGGTGGGGGTTCCCATTTCTAGCAGTGACAGGCCAAGGCTGCTTTGAAGGGGGGGAAAGAGGGCGGGACTTTGGTTGTCACGGTCACCCTTAAAGGACCCTTTTCGCATTTTTGAAGTTCTTCCAAACGTCTCTTCTTCTGGTTAAATGAAAAAGAAAAGAAAAAGAAAATGAAAATTTCTATGAATTTAAATATTTTTCTTGAAACGATGATGTAATGTTTAAATCAGATTTATTATAATTATTATTATTATTATAATTATTATTAAAAAAAAGTAATCCCATGAACAGTGGGAAAGGATAGGTCAGAAGAAGACTGTAAATGGATTGCTCTTATTATTCTCTGCTCCAGGCCGCCCACCTGGAGGAGTTTTGCAATGTATAGGAGGGGGCAGGGAAAGTTCAGATATATGGAAAACCATTTGTATCTAATGTATACAGTGTAAAATGGATTTTTAAAAAAATATTACATTACTATTTTTTCTTAATCAGAAAGGAAAATTCTCAAGGCCTTTTGAAGAGCATTAAAAGATGAAGATTGTAAACTTATATACAAAAAAAAAAAATTCTTGATGAGGAAAACTATGTAAAGTTATCTTTTAACACTTTGGGGTTATTTGTTCCCAAGATTCGCCTGAATTTTGGATTATAGTTGGGTTGGCTTCTTTTTAATGGGCTGTTTTTTTATTAAGGCGTGACTTCTCTCTTCCCCCCACCCCCCAGAGATCCAATTCTGATGCAAAAATTAAAAACACACACACACACAAAAACAACAACCCCTCAATCCATAAATATTGGGAAAGGGGTTAATAAGGAGTAGTTTTCATCTGATGTTTTTATTTAATTTTTTTTAAGTTAAGAGAAACTGGTAAACATATTTATACATTTTTGTGCAAAATAAATGAATGGCAATAGATTTTAAAAACAGGAAAAAAAAATCTTATGTACCTTCAGTGTGAAAAATCTGTATATTTCCCTTTAAATATGCATTATTTTACTTGTGGGTTTTTTACTGAATTAATCTGAAATGTACAAGCCCTGGATTTCCTACAGAGTGAAGAAATTATTTTATTTTTTTTAATTTCTAATTTTAGAAATCATGCAGAAATTGGAATGAGTACAGTTTTGAGCAAAATGGGGTGGGTTTTGGGGTGGGGGCACGGTTGTCCAGCATGCTTATATGTATATTTCCGAACCCTTTTTTAATGTAAAGGCTGTACATTTCTTGGGAGAGTTTGATTTTGAGTTCTTTTCCTTGAGCATTTTGCAGTGACCCTCTTTTTATATATAGCCAATTTGAAACAAAACAAAACAAAACAGACAGAAGAACTATGTGAAGTTCATTTTAAATCTTAAAACAGTATATCGCTGGTACAATACACTAAAAAAAAGAGAGACTTTGATAAAAAGAAGAACCAATAATAATAAAAAAAAAAAAACCTCCATTTTAAATGTCATTCATATATACCTTGTGGATGAGAGCTATATACTTTTACACACTTTTTTAGATGAATAAATTATTGAATTACTGAAACTTGTGTGGGTTTCCAGCTTAGTTGATGTTAGTGATTTTACCAGCTGCTTAGAAGCTGATAAAGTTACAAATATAAAACCTCTGGTGAACAGCAAGATCTTGTCTGTTTTGCGACCGTGGTGATCCTGAATTTGTCTTTTCTTTTCGAAGCCATTTGGGACCATATCTCTGGGAGATTCTATCCAAACTCAAGGCCTCCATAATGTAACATCCTCAGAAGATGCAGTCATGGAGAGAAAATAGATTTTGTTCTTGTTGCCTGGGACACGAGGACAAATTCTAGATTTGGCAACTGACCATGGATGACATAGAATCATAAGGGCTAGATTACAGGGGTCTTCAAATTTGACAGCTTTCAGACTTGTGGAAGTCCACAACTCCCAGAATTCCTCCTCCAGTCATGTTAGCTCATGGATTCTGGGAGTTGAAGTCCACAAGTCTTAAACTTGCCAAGTTTGAAGACCCTTGGCCTAGAATGACCTTTGAGGTCTTCTAGTCCATCCCCCCTGCTAGGCAGCTGACTGTATGCCATCGTGGTGAAATGGTTTTATCCAGTCAATTTTGGAAATCCTGCAGGGTTGGAGCACCTACAACTTTAGGAAGCAAGCAGTTCCGTTGATCAATTGTTCTCACAGTCCAGAAATGTCTCCTAGGTTGGATCTCTTTAATAAGCTTCTCCTACTTCTTGTCGTGCTCTCTGGTTCTTTGGATAATAGGTTGACTCCTCTTTAGTCCCTCAAATACTGGAAGACAGTTATCATGTTGTCCCCCACACACCAATCCTCTTACATAAGCTGGACACCCCTAGCTCCCTCAACCCTCATTTGTCATACAATTCAGCCTGATGGCATTCAACCTGTTCCAGAAAACATTCTTTTTTCTCTGTACCAATATCTCAAAAACTTCCTCGCAGTCAGAGCATTGTATTCATGAATGCTGTTTTCTCCCGAAATCCGTAAGGTCCTCATTTTGGAGTTCACAGAGAATTCTAAAGGTCTTGTAAATCCTCCTTTTTACGACATTGAATTAAATGATCTTCAGGAAAAACCCAGGCTCATGGCATTTTCTGGTAGGACGTTGAAGTTTGCTACAGTAGATGGCCAGGAAAGAACCCATAAAACCATGCAAAAATGGCATTTAATCGATTCATTAAGGCATTAATGCAGGAAAGAGACCAACGTGGAAAGTGGATTCAAAGGCAAAAACTTTTTGAAGTTTTCGAAAAGCAGAGCAGAGATCTGATTTTCCTCATTTATTGCCAAAGTGCCATGTTTCTCCCCCCTAAAAATATACTTTTCTTGTACCAAAGTCATGAACAGTTTCACCATTCTCTTGTTTGCTGGCTACAGCTATCAATACCAGTTCTTTCCATGTGGATTTGCTGAACACTTGCCCGAATGAGACGCAAAAGCTGTCATGTCACACCTTGCAAAAGAGGCAGCCATGCCTCTTGAAATAATATGAATTACTTCTTGGTTGATACCAATTATTATTATTATTATTATTATTATTATTATTATTATTATTATTATTATTATTATTTTATATTATTATTATTTTATATTATTATTATTATTATTATTATTATTATTATTATTATTATTATTATTAATAATTATATTAATTTGGGCAGAGGTTACCGAAAAGGGTTTCCAAAAGAACGACACTGCTTCAGATTTGATTCCAAGGAATGCATTTTTCCGCAACTCCTTAAAGCAGGGGTTGCCAACCTTTTTGACCTCAGGGGCCACCAAACTCATAATTTTAAATCTCATGGATCAGAGACCCTGGGAGAATCCCAGAAATAGACTGCAGGAAATTTCCCCATCCCATTTTCCTACTAATCGATCATTCTTTATTTGGGATTACAGGATACCATCTCCAGCTCTGTTCTCAGGGGGAGAGAGAGAGACTTTTGGCTTCATGCAAGGAAAGCAGCAGAAGCAGCTAAAGTCTTTCTTTCTGTCTCCCAAACTCTGCCAGAAATGAGTCTGCCGGCGCAGACTCTTGGAGCAGGAGGCCTTGCAAGGTCCCAAAGACTCATTTCTGGCGGAGTTTGGGGGAGAGAAAGAAAGACTTTGGCTGCTTTCCTTGCATGCAGCTCAAAGCAGAAGCATAAAGAAGCAGCCCGGTGACCAGGCAAGGTGTGTGGGGTGAGTGGGGTAAGTTCTCCCCCTCCCCCCTTTCCTCCCTCCCCTCACTACCTGGTGTTTGCGATGCAAGCGACACAAAAGTTGTGTTCCCGTGGGCCATGTGGGTAGCTCAGCCTTGTGTTCCTGTGCAGCTTTGGGGATGACATTTCTCTGCGGACCACTGCCTTAAAGCAGCTGCATCTTTTTCTGGCTTGCAATCCTAGGATCTCAGGAAACAACTTCTTTGAAGAATTGCAAACGGACGCTACAATGATATTCCTAAACACGCTATAGCTCTTTCTCCAAATTATTTCCAAATCGCTATCCAGTCATAGATCCTGACTGATGAAGTTTGTGCCAACAGTCCATCCTGCGAGAATTTAGTGCAAAAATTTCAGTCACAATGACAAGTTATCCATCTTTATAGGGAATCTGCCTCTACACCACACAACTAGTCACATTCTGGGCTGTTTGAATCCTGGCCTTGGGAGCTTAAGAATGGCAGTTTAGGATTTTTCAATGTGTGGTGTGAATCTGACCAATTTAATAAAATGTGGCTTATTAAATAAACTGAATTAAATGTAGGACTGCTTTCTATTCCCTGCTGGAACTTTTTCTCTCTGATTTGTGTGGCCCAAAGGATGGTCACTTACCCTTCCGTATATCCAGCTTCATGAAAAAGGTCAAAACAGTTTGCAGCAGTAGCTTTTTAATATACAAACACTGAAACAATTTACTTTGAAACCATATTGAGGCTCTGAAAGCAATGAAAGAGAATCCCAATGTATTAGAAGAGAAGTTTGGTTTTGCTGCTTCCCCATTTGCTCTTCTAGTGCTCCCAATTAAATCCCAAATTACTTTTATTTTTCTGCATAAGTTTTGGGGAAGGATGGAATGGCGACCAGAAATTAAATCTGCAATGAAGAGACAAAAAGAGACGGTTAACTTTTTATGACTTCTCAATAAAGATCCACTCGCTGGCAGCTTTTTCTATTAAGCCCTGCCCAAGTGCAGCCACTTGTACCATGTTGTTTAGCTCTGAATGTATTGTAAAAATTACTTCCAAAAAAGTGCTGAATATATCCATTTTAGAACTTGAATACAAAGCCAGACTCTTATTAATGCAGTAAACGGAGAGTTTCCCCCCATATTGTTGTTATTTAAAGCTGGAGATCCAGATGCAGAAGCCAGATTAGAAATTTTGATAAGGAATTGCTAGTAAAATGTTGGAATACCGCGAGCTCAAGATGGCATTGTCTCCTGCATTAACCTGAAAATAAGTTCTCTACTTAGGAGAGTGGATTTTACTCTCAGATAATTATGTTCCCCCCCAAAAAGCTTTTTTTCAAAAAGCAACTGGAGTTTGTTTTTTCTCGAGGACGTTTCGCTTCTTCTCATCCAAGAAGCTTCTTCAGTTCTGACTCAGAATGTCTGCAAGAAAGTCACCAAGCTCACAGAGCACCAAGGAAGTTGCTGTTGTCTTCCTCCTCCTCCCTTCCAGTAATGATGATGTTACCAAGTTTGGCTCATGAAACATCTGCAAGAAAATCACCAAGCTCAGAGAGCAACAAAGACCCCATAGTCCTCCTCCTAGCACTGATGATGTTACCTGGCTGGATCATGAAATGTTTGCAAGAAAACAAGCAAGCTCAGAGAGCAACAAGGACCCCACAGTCCTCCTCCTCCTCCTCCAGCACAACACACCAAGCTTTGTCATTCCATCCTGCAAAGGTCAGCCCCACTGCCAGATGCAGGCCTGGCTAGTTAATGTACCCACTGGGTAATCAGTTACAATTTGTAATCTCATTAGCGCCTGAGGGAAGGCAAGGGGAGGGGAGAATCGGCCCAAGGAAACCAAGGAAGGACTGCTGATAGAAGTGAACTTTCATCCAGGGTCATGTACCACGCTAAGAGGCAGCAGGATGGCGTTATGCTGGGTACAGTGGCTGCTTAATCATACTTCTTGAATAAGGAGGGTAGGGTGTGAGCTTTGCTGGTAGACCAGTTTTGCACTGGAGTGGTATCACATCGGTGGTCTCACAACAGAAGGGTCTTGGTGCATCTGCAGGAATAGAACATTTATTGCGGGAGAAGAGTATATGTGGACAAATATAAGCTAGGCGGATATGACCTTGTTGATGACTCCCATTTTGTCAAGGACCTTGGAGTCCTCATATCGAATGACCTAAGTGCCAAAGCTCACTATAACAGTATTGCCAAAAAGGCTTTAAGAGTCGTAAATTTAATTTTACAAAGCTTCTCTTCTGGTAATACTGATTTGCAAACTAGGGCATTCAAAACCTTTGCTAGACCAATGCTTGAATTCAGCTCTGCTGTCTGGAATCTGCACTGTATATCAGACATAAATAAAATTGAGTGAGTCCAGAAGTATTTTACCAGAAGAGTCCTACATTCCTCTGTTCGCAACAGAATACCCTACAGCACCAGGCTTGAGATTCTAGGCTTAGACAACCCTGAACTACGCTGGCTAAGATTGGTCTTAAGCGTAGTATATAAAATCATACGTTAAAACATCTTACCAGTTAATGAACATTTCAGCTTTAACCACAACAACATAAGAGCACACAACAGATATAAACTTAATGTAAACCACTCCAAACTTGATTGCAAGAAGTAGGATTTCAGCAACAGAGTGGTCAATGCCTGGAACTCACTACCTGATTCCGTTGTCACCTACTCAAACCCCTCACTCCTTTACCCTCAAACTAACCTCTATTGACCTCACCCCATTCCTAAGAGGTCTGTAAGGGGCATGCATAAGCGCACCATCGTGTCTACCGTCCCTGTCCTATTGTCCCCAACTATTAGTTCCTATTTCTTGTATTTAAATTTATGTTTATTCTTGTTTCTGTTGTATTGTAAGCTTTTGACAAATAAATAAATAAATGTGTGTGTGGCTCCATGGCTTGTGATTTTTCTTTGAAAGGGTATATTAAACATACAACCCGCTGTGTCCAGAGCTGGTGCGGAGAGAAGAGAAGGAATTAATAATTACATATAATTATTTGAGTAATTACAAGGCATTGAGCTTGACTTAAGGGAGGCTTATCTTAGTGGCGTTCAACACAGCAGGTTTTTGAGACTGATGATACGTATTGCCTTGTAGTCTCAAATCTTATTTATGGACCAGCTAGGGTTAGCTGACTCAAGTCCTAAGTGGTCACTTTTATATCACGAGCTGCTTGTCTGTAATAGTTTCTTTTGTAGCTTTGCAGCTTGGCTTTTAGGGCCCCTCTACAAAAAAACGTTGCTTAATCCATCACGGAGCATTTCCTGCTTCTAGGACAATGGACTCCTGCCTCTGGGCCTGGGTACTACAGCCAGGAAAGTGGCTTTTAGCAACAGCAACAAAAAGAGAATTTGCGATAGAGAAAGCCATCAACTTTCTGCACAAAGTGAATGGATGCAGCTTACTGTACTTTTTAAGTGATGGAGAACCTCGGGGTTATCTCTCCATACTGCTTCACAGTGCTTTCCAGCCCTCTCTAGGCAGTTTACAGAGTCAGCCTCTTGCCCCCAACAATTTGGCTCCTCATTTTACCCACCTTGGAAGGACGGAAGGCTGAGTCAACCTTGAGTTGTTCAGCAGTGGGCAGAGTTTGTCTACAATACTCCATTTTAACCACTGCACCAACACAGCTCCTATGTCTCTCCTCTCCTAGCAAAGCCATCTTTCCAGTAAAATGAGGACCCAAATTGTTGGGGGCGAGAGGTTGACTCTGTAAACCACTTAGAGAGCATTGTGAAGCGGTATATAAGTCTAAAGTGCTATTGCTGTTGCTATTTGATTGCTGTAAGTCAGAAGAGTGAAGCCAAATCAACAAAAGAAGAACAACTTTAAGCAGCCTTCAAGAGAAGCATATTGGCTCCCCTAAAGCACATATCAAATTTACTAACCAGGCTAAACTATGGTTTCTTCTAAGTACACTTTGTTGAATAAGCTTCCATGTGCATTAATCTATCCTTTTGAGCTAGAAAATCATGGTTGATAAAGGGTTGAGATTGTCCAAAAGACTAAATCAACCCCCCCCCCCAAAAAAAAAATCTTGTAGGATTGTTTAGGATGAGTCCCCTTTTTTTTCCAGAGACATCGCCATTTTGAAAAAAAAAAAAAAGAATTTCTCACATATCATTCTTTCTCTGCCACTTTTTCAAACTTCTGTTTTCTGGGAGAACTTTTTGGGGCATAGAATTCATTCCTTGTTCCTATGAACTTTACCACCCTGTTTCTGGCTAACCCAGAAGTCTAACTGAAATCAAAGCTATGCAAGACAAGAACTCCTTTCCTGGGATTTCTGTAGACCAACAGTTGACCATTCTTGCTTCCCACCTTGGATGGAAAGGGATTGGCGAAGATCAAAACCCAAGAACATTTTTACAGAAATGAATGGAGCAGATGGACGGACCTTGTATCCCAGAATTTTAGCTGGGAAAGCCTGGGAGTCGAAGTCCACTCATCTTAAAGTCATCTTATGAAAAATCTGAGAGCTTTTCCTTCTGTCCAGCAGATGTCCCCACAGGCTAATACTACAAGGAAGACTCAACTGATGAGAAGAATATCAAGCCAAGCAAGAGCAGGGTGGACAGTTTGCCTTTAATGGTACAAAGGTCCTATTTGACAATGGATACTACCTCCCATACTACCACCTCTTACAATACTTGACAACACAGTATCAACAGTAGAGACCTTCAGATTTCTAGGTTCTACTATATCACATGACCTAAAATGGACACCTAACATCAAAAAAAGCACAACAAAGAATGTTCTTTCTGCGCCAACTCAGAAAGCTCAAACTGCCCAAGGAGCTGCTGATCCAGTTCTACAGAGGAATGATGGAGTCCGTCATCTGCACCTCTAGAACTGTCTGGCTTGGTTCTGCAACCCAACAGGACAGACACAGACTTCAGAGAGTAATTAGGACTACAGAAAAAACAATGTCTACCAACCTACCTTCCATCGAGGACCTGTACATTGCACAAGTCAAAAAGAGGGCTGTGAAAATATCTACAGACCCTTCACATCCTGGACATAAACTGTTTCAGCTCCTTCCCTCAAAACGACGCTATAGGGCACTGCACACTAGAACTACCAGACACAAGGATAGTTTTCCCCCAAATGCCATCACTCTGATAAACAAATAATTCCCTCAACATTATTCAACTATTACAAAGTCTGCACTACTATTACTGTTAATCTTCTCATCATTCCTTATCACCCATCCCCTCCCACTTGTGATTGTATGACTAACTTTGTCACTTGTATCCTTACGATTTATACTGACTGTTTCCTAGTAGGATTTGATTGCTTATTGTACCCTATGACTATTATTGAGTGTTGTACCTGATGATTCTTGACTCTTGATGAATGTATCTTTTCTTTTATGTACACTGAGAGCATTTGCACCAAGACAAATTCCTTGTTTGTCCAATCACACTTGGCCAAAAAAAAATTATATTCTGTTCTACTTTAGTTCCTGGGCTCCAAGGAGGTTCTCCCTTGACCATCGCTGGACCTTCACTTACAAAGTTTCCCTCACTTTCCTGAAGGACACAGGCATGGCAAGCAAAGGCTGCTTTCTATTTTGCTTTGCTTGAGGAGAGGGTTGAACTAAAAGACCTCTAAGGTTCCTTTTCAATTCTGATGATGATTGTATATTGAGATAGAGCAGGCAAACTGAATTAAAGCCATTGCAGAGGGGTGCATTTGGCACCTCTTTAACAATGCTATTATTTCTCCTGGACCTAGTCTCAAAACAATACCTAACAATGAAAGCAATAAGCTGCCATCTGGACAGAACCTTCTGATCAGCATTAGGCCTCAAGGCTTTAAAATCTTTCAAGATTTCAAGTTTGGGAACAGATGCCCAGAGGAAAAGATTGCACCTAAACGCTTTATTAATTATATCTGCTTAAGCCTGAGACACACAAACACAAACACGTTTACTTGCTCCATTACAAAACTCATCAGTCCGGGCTAAGAAATCAATTCCATACAGATCAGGAGTAATTTTACAAGAGCTGTAGGGAAAGAATTTTTGCAATTCAGACATGACTTCTGGAAGTAAACCCTCCCACTGATTAACAATTCTCACTGTCAGGAAATTTTTCTTTAATTCTAGGTTGGATTTCTCTTTGATAATCTTCCACCCATTACTTCTTGTCCTGCCCTCAGGTACTTTGGAGAATATTGGAGAATTGGTTGACTCCCTCTTTTGTCCTTCAAGGCAATTTATCTCTGTCTTCTACCGTTTAGGACATGTAAATATTTAGTGTCCAGGATAATAAGAGTTGGAAGGGGTCTTGGAGATCTTCTATTCCTACCCCTTAGATACTGAAACACTGCTATCCCCACCCCACCCCGCCAATCCTTTTCTTCGTTAGACTAGACATTCCCAGTTCCCACAACCATTTATCACACATTTTATCCCCCAGTCCCCTCATCATCTTCGTTCCTTTTCTCTGCATTCTTTCTAGAGCCTCAACATCTTTCTTTCTATCACTACCCTCTGAGGTGGTGCTTGGAATCAAAGCAATTTTCTAACCCCCCCAAATCTAGATACCCCCCCCAACCATTCAAAACCTAGCAGAGAATCCAACATTTGCTTGTTTTTCTCTATAGGACTTCAGAAGTAAGTGTAAGACTTGTAAAAGGGTAGAAAGTAGCTGCTGGCTCAAAAGAGAACAGCTCTTAACAGAACCATTTGCCGTTAATGGCTTTGCTACCTGAATAGAAGAGGAACCGAGAAGTGGGCGATTCCCATAAGTTAGTGCTTTCTCCCAGTTTGTTAATATTCATCACTAATGTATTGATTTGGATATATACAAATTGTACATTAAAGAGTTGCCTTGTCAAGCACTTAGGGGGGCTCTTTGCCTTGGATTGAAATTGCGATCTAGTCCTGCAAAAAAAAAAAAAAAAAAAATAGCCAACACTAATGCAAACAACAACAAATGCACTGCTTAGCAATTAAGGACCGGCTCCCAAGTTCACGTGTCAGCAACCTGGGGGAAGATGTGGTGCCCTCGAATTTAGTCTCAGGGATGAGAAGAAAAACAGAAGACAGCTGTCAGCCTTAGACCTTCTCTTTGTTGAGTAGGATAGGATAGGATAGGATAGAATATTTGAGGGGCTGCCTCAGAGACGAGGGGGTTGTCAAGCTATTCTCCAAAGCAGCAGAAGGCCAGACAAGGAAGAATGGATGGGAACTGAACAAGGAGAGATTTAACCTGGAAATAAGGGGAAACTTTCTGACAGTGAGAACAATCAACCCATGGAACAGATATTGCTTTTGGAAGTTGTGGGAGCATCATCACTGGAGACTTTCAAGAAGAGATTGGACTGCCATCTGTTGGGAATGGTGTAGGGTCTCCTGTTTGGGTGGGGGGGTTGGACTAGATGACCTACAAGGTCTCTTCCAACTCTGTTAATCTGAATCTATCTAAGATTATCAAAGGGCTGGAGGCTAAAACATACGATGAATGGTTGCAGGAACTGGGCATGGCTAGTCTAGTGAATAGGGGAGGACCAGGGGAGACAGGAGAGCAGTCTTCCAATATTTGAGGGGCTGCCACAGAGAGGAGGAAGGGGGTCAAGCTATTTTCAAAGCATCCAAAGGCCAGAAAAGGAAGAATGGATGGAAACTGAACAAGGAGAGATTTAACCTGGAAATAAGGAGAAACTTTCTGACAGAGCAATCAAGAAAGAACAGAAGTTGCCCTCGGAAGTTGTGGGAGCTTCATCACTGGATGCTTTCAAGAAGACTCTGGACTGCCATCTGTCAGAAATGGTGTCTCCTGCATAGATGGGGGGGGGGATTGTTGGACTGGATGACCTACAAGGTCCCTTCCAATTCTGATTATCTGTTATCTGTTAGATGCCTTTTGGTTTCTCTGATCAGCTTTCCATTGTGCATCCCTTGGCAAAGCTTTATCCTGCTGTTGCCATGGTCCTCATGCCTCCCTCCTCACCCCACCCACTTACCCAGCTTTCTAAATGATTAGCTCCTGAATCACCTGAGGTGGGGGTAAGGTAGGAATGGCTCTTGTTACACCTTTCTGCTCACTTCATCTTCCTGGAATTAAATCTCTCACCGGAGCTGATAAAAGTAGAAACTTATTTAATCTCCTGGTTTAAGCGGCCGACAGGTTTTAATATTTTTAAAAGTGGTCAGATCAGACAAAACAAAAAACCCTGCATATGTGGGACTGATTGGGGTAGATTGTAAGGGGTGACATCAATATATAATTTTATCATATTTTACCTATGTTTTTAATGATTGTATTTTATTCCAATTTCATTTTAGACTGTCTTTTATTCCAATTTCTTTTTAAATCGTATTTTATTTCAATTTCATTTTAAATTGCTTTAATCAAATTGTAGTAATAATTTGTTTCTGAAACTCTGCACTTTGATATGACCCAAGGGCTAATCAATTGAAATCAATCAATCTATCAATCATTTCTGACCTTCTTAGCTGGCTTTCGACAAGCAAAGTCGGAATGGTGGAAGCCAGATTTGCCTAGCGATCATGTAATTCGCTTCTCATTTGCCGTGATTTGCTCAATGACCATCACAAAAAAAGTTCATCAAATCGGGCCTGACTACCTGAACAACCGTCTTGCTTGTGGTCGTTAAGATGAGTTCTACCCGCACATTATTCCATGTCTTTCTTTATCTAAGGCCTTTTCTGGTTCCTGGTTTTGCTTTCATTCATGAACTGCACTCCTTCAGATCAGAGGTGGTTATTCAGCCGGTTCTGACCGGTTCTATAGAACTGGTTGCAGAAATCTTGAGTAGTTCGGAGAGCCAGCAAATGCCACCTCTGACTGGCCCCGCCAACCCCATCTCTTCTCTGCCTCCCAACTCCCAGCTGATTGGCTGAGTCTTCTTTGGTTGCCCTGCCCAGGAGAATGGAGCTGGAAAGCAGGTTAGTGGGGTGGGGAGCAGAGGTGGTATTCAGCAGGTTCTGACCAGTTCTGGAGAAGCGGTAGCGGAAATGCTGAGTAGTACAGAGAACCAGCAAATACTGCCTCTGACTGGCCCCGCCACCATCTCTTCTCTGCTTCCCATTGAGTCCCAGCTGATCGGCTGGGTCTTCTTTGGTTGCCCTGCCCAGGAGAATGGAGCTGGAAAGCAGGTTAGTGGGGTGGGGAGGGAATGGGGATTTTGCAGTAACCTTCCCCTGCCATGCCCACCATCGATTCAGATGAATTAACAACCTGTGTTGGTTCTTATGGTGTTAAGCGAATGGGATATGAGAAAGCTGTGTTGATGGAAATGGTCTGGGGGTCCCTGCATAGTGAGAAGCACTTGAGTTCCTTATCCTCCATCTCAACCAATCCATTGCTTAAATCCTGTGCTGTGTTAAATGTTATTTTCGGATTCTGGTTGCACATAAGGGTAAGTTGTTTTGGTATGGGGATCCCAATGGGTCATTTGTTTGGTATATAGACTGAGGTATCTATCTCGCACCCTCTTATACAGGCAACAATCAAATAGGATGTGAACAAATGATGATTATTCTGGAAGTTACCCCAATTAAATCATGAGTCTCGAGCCAAACTTCTAAAACTTCAAAACGATTTATTGGGAGTTAACATGCCAGCATTGCCTGAGTGTAGCCGACTCTGAGACACATCATTTATTGCCACCCTTGACCCTGGTTTTCCCCTCGCCCCCTGGGTGTATCATAATTAATATTCTCCAATGGGGCACATCCATAGCCAAGAGTCATTAATCATGCTCTCCAGTTAGAATTTTTTGTGGCAGAAACTTCAGTCACCTAGTTACTATCTTTGAAAACTATTTATGGAATGCACTTTCAATTTCCAGGCTGCCATACTGCTCTTTCAAACCCCTTTCCCCCCTCCCTTTCTGTTGGTAATTCTAAAAAAAAACATAGAAATATTTTATGAGTTGACAGGTCCTTTTCTATACAATTTCAAGCTTCTTCTGAGTATGGAAAGAGAAGGTCTGCAAGGGACCAAGAGTGACCAGTTCTCAATGGTTCTTGGGTCAAGGCTGAGCAGAACTTCTCTTCCTCCTAGAAGAGTCTTGCTTAGTGGTCCACATCAGCTGGTCAGAATCTCTTGGCTGTTACTTTCCAGGAGTCCTAGGTACAGAGTAAAGCAACACAATGTACTGATAATGGAGAATATGCACTGATGGGGTTACTTAGTTTGGGCAGTGAAAAGTCTGCGAGAACACAACCCAGCTCAGACACAGTTTTCTTCGAAAATGATCTGCCAAGGAACAAGAGGAAATTAAAGTCTTTTTTCTACTTTCTCCGCTGAAGAAGAGCTTTTGAAAGGACATTGATTATCTCATGATTACAACCCATCCAGGTTGTATCAACCTCATCTTGATTAACAAGCCATCCTTGTTGTCTTGTGGATGGGTTGCCATAGAAACTTCCAAAGGGCCATTATTCAACGCATACAAATTATGGATCTCTTCTGGGTACGGATCATCTCAGAGTTCTCATAAGTTCAGGACAATAAGGAAGAAGTAAGAAGAGAAATAATGGATTTTTTTCTTTCTCTCCCGCATACCTTTCTTGAGTTGCTTCTCTCCCCTGTCAGAAAAAGAACTTGCAGTACCGTGTTTTATTTTTTTACTTTCTGGTCCATTCAAGACGATGATCCATTCGTGGCAGGGAAAAAAACATTTTCATGAGGACTGTTGAAACTTCTAGACTTGTTGGTCTATTAATTAATCAGATTGAAATCGGGTAATTGGAAGCTGACGTGGTGGCTCAGGGGCTAAGACGCTGAGCTTGTTGATCAGGAAGGTCAGCAGTTCAGCGGTTCGAATCCCTAGTGCCGCATAATGGAGTGAGCTCCCGTTTCTTGTCCCAGCTTCTGCCAACCTCGCATTTCGAAAGCACGTAAAAAATGCAGGTAGAAAAATAGGGACCATGTTAATGGGAAGGGAGCAGCATTTCATGCACCTTATCGGCATTTAGTCCTGCCGGCCACATGACCATGGAGATGTCTTTGGAGAGCGCTGGCTCTTCGGCTTTGTAACGGAGATGAGCACCGCCCCCTAGAACCGGAAACGACTAGCAAGTATGTGTGAGGGGAACCTTTTACCTTTAATCCAGGCCTACGAGCCCAGAGAGCTCTGCTTTAGAGAGTTATAATGAACAAGATCCAGAGTCATGTTTTGTGAGATGGGTGGATGAAACACATCCAAGAAATAAACAAAGACAACCAGGTGTGACATTCAAAAAAGCACTGTCCAAAAGTCAGGGACACCCCAAGCAAAGCAAAGCTGAATCAAAGAGTTGCCCCAAAAACCTTTGTGTGGAAACCTGAGCTTTTTCAACACCTTTGCCTCCTTCACCTTCATCTGCCTTGTGAGCCACAGGTTTTTCCTTCAAACAAAGGAAATGAACTTTTCCTTCAAACAAAGGAAATGAACTTTTATGAGAATGATGATTAATAGGCAAGCCTCACCCATTAAAGAAAATATATATGTATATATTTATAGGTTGTGAAGAGGGCAGACTGGCTTCGAATGTATCTTGACAGGAGAGAAATCACAGGTTGTCATGGATGAAGCTGGAAAGATAATCACCCATAATGTCCCAGATAGCACATATTCTGTCTGTCTGTCTGTTTGTCTGTCTCTCCCTCTGTCTTTCAGTCTCTTTCTCTCTCTCTCCCTCCCTCCCTCTCTCTCTCTTCTTCCCTCCCTCCCCCCCCCTCTCAAACACACACATACAAATATATATATAGTGTGTTGCAGCTACCAAAAAACCCAGCACAGTTCTAGGCTGCATCAACCGAGAGTTAGAATCAAGATCACGTGAAGTGTTAATACCACTTTTAATGCCTTGGTAAGGCCACACTTGCAATTCTGCATCCAGTTTTGGTTGCCAAAATGTAAAAAGGATGTTGAGACTCTAGAAAGAGTGCAGAGAAGATGATTAGGGGGCTGGAGGCTAAAACATATGAAGAACGATTGCAGGAACTGGATATGTCTAGTTTAATGAAAAGAAGGACTGGGGAGACACGATAGCAGTCTTCCACTATCTCAGGGGCTGCCCCAAAGAAGAGGGAGTCAAGCAATTCCCCAAAGCACCTGAAGGCAGGACAAGAAGCAACGGATGGAAACTAACCAAGGAGAGAAGCAACTTAGAACTAAGGAGGAATTTCCTGACAGAACAATTAATCCGTGGAATGAGTTACCTCCAGAAGTTGTGAATGCTCCAACACTGAAAGTTTTAAAGAAGAGATTGGATAACCATTTGTCTGAAATGATCTAGGGTTTCCTGCCTAAGCAGGGGGTTGGACCAGAAGACCTCCAAGGTCCCTTCCAACTCTGCTATTCTGTTATGACCACACACACACACACACACACACAAATTCACTCACAACTGTCTCACCAGAAAATGTGCATTTACATGTCTTACCTGAGAGGCTGAGGAGGAGAAGGTGAAGATGAAAAGACAGCCTGAGCATTTGCAAAAGAAAGCTGAAGAGTATTTCTTCAAGGGTGCTATTGTTGCCAAAATATTGCTTAACACACAATTGCCATTAATTTTTCACGATCAACCTTTCAGCTTGTAAAAGATCTGCCCAACTTAAGTATATTTCTATTCTCCAAGAGGCATAAAAATGTATTGGCAATGAAGAAAGCAGATAAATAATAATGGGAATATTTTTAGACCCTCAGCTCCCTTCAACTATCAAGCTAAGCAGAAATGTTTGGATCGTCTTCGTGCTAAGTCGACACAATCACTGTGGGCTTGTCAGGTGGTAAAATAAATGAAGGCGGTTAATGTTGCTTTCCAACGGATATACCCCATCTTTTCTCCCTAGCCCTACAATGTCACTTTCAATAATAATTAGAATTAGAATTCTTTATTGGCCAAGTGTGAGTGGACACACAAGGAATTTGTCTTGGTGCAAATGCTCTCAGTGTATATAAAAGAAAAGGTACATTCGTTAAGAGTCAAGAATCATCAGGTGCAACACTGAATAACAGTCATAGGATACAAATAAGCAAACAATAAATTCAACTTTGCAAAACAGAATAACAAAAGAGTTGGAAGGGATCTTGGAGATCTTCTAGACCTATACCATTTCAGACAAATTGTTGTCTAATCTTTTCTTTAAAACTTTTTATCTTCCCATCCCTAATAATATTTCTATTATTATCTATTATTATTAGAAATAATAGAAGTATTTCTAGGCAAGACTACCAAATTCTGTAACAGCTTTGTTACCTATGCCATCCATCTGGTAAACTTGCAAGATTAATTTTTCTTGCCATGAAAAAATATATATGCCCAAATTAGACTGTGTTGTTTCTCTATGTCATATATGTGTTATTTTCTTTCTTTCTTTCTTTCTTTCTTTCTTTCTTTCTTTCTTTCTTTCTTTCTTTCTTTCTTTCTTTCTTTCTTTCTTTCTTTCTTTCTTTCTTCCTTCCTTCCTTCCTTCCTTCCTTCCTTCCTTCCTTCCTTCCTTCCTTCCTTCTTTCTTTCTTTCTTTCTTTCTTTCATCATGTTTACATAGTGTATATTGGAGGTGGTGACCCTTTGAGATCTGTATTCAATGAAAGTTCATTTTAATTTATGCCGATTTGTGTACATTCAAAGTAACAGTACTGTAAAGTTATTCTAAGATATTCTAAGTCTCCCCTCCCTTCCCCTCTCCTCCTTACCTCTCCTCATCCCTACCCCTCCCTATTTTGTACTGAATTTTTTTTTTTTTAATAAAAATAGCTTTACCCTCTGGAGAAAGTTGGCAATAAATCCCAACCTTCTACCATTCAGATAGATATATGAAGACTCCAATTTCTTTCCCTTATCTCTAAGGGGAACACAGATCAGGGTGAGAAAAAAAAGACTGCATTGTTCTTTTATTCTTGATGTATGTATTGTTGAAGGGTGGCTCAGTGGCTAAGACGATGAGCTTGTCGATAAGAAAGGTCAGCAGTTTGGCGGTTTGAATCCCCAGTGCCGCATCATGGAGTGAGCTCCCGTTCCTTGTCCCAGCTTCTGCCAACCTAGCAGTTTGAAAGCATGTAAAAAATGCAAGTAGAAAAATAGGGACCCCTTTGGTGGGAAGGAAACAGTGTTCTATGCGCATTCGAAGGTGTTTAGGCCTGCCAGCCACATGACCACGGAGGCGTCTTCGGACAGTGGTGGCTCTTCTTCAGCTTTGTAACGGAGATGAGCACCGCTCCCCCTGAGCTGGAAACGCCTTATGTATGGTTGATATTGTCTTCTTCTTCTTCTTCTTCTTCTTCTTCTTCTTCTTCTTCTTCTTCTTCTTCTTCTTCTTCTTCTTCTTCTTCTTCTTCTTCTTCTTCTTCTTCTTCTTCTTCTTCTTCTTCTTCTTCTTCTTCTTCTCTCTCTCTCTCTCTCTTTCTCTCTCTCTCTCCCCCCCTTCCTCTCTCCTTCCCTTGCTCTTTTGCAGCAAAAGAATGGTGTTGAATTAATTCACTCCCAAACTATCCTCTTTAGGCCTTTCTAGCTACTTTCCCAAAGATGAATAAATAAAGAAACACAGAAGGGAAGGCAAAGATGTCGGACGGGCACCATTCCAAGTTCTGAGGTAAGCATCAAAGCATCAGCCATGGCTCTGAGGTGATGAAATGCTCCCTGCAGCCACAGCTTCTGTGTCAGGAAGACTGTAAACATCAGACTCATAAAACAACATTTGAAGAAGGCAAGGCAGGGAGAAGAAGACTCATATTAGCAGCAAAATATGACTTTCCTATTGCAATCTTTTGACAGGCAATAGCACTGTTGGGCCCATAAATCATTGTCAATCTAGGAGGCGACTTGCTCAGATAAAAGAGAAGCTTTGACAGACAGCAAGGATGACATCCAGGTCAGCTTGTCAGGAAAACCCTTCCCCACTCCTCCTCCTCAGAACATAACATTTGAGGCTGCTCAATCAAAACTCTTCACCAACAGGTTGAGACTCGCCCACTGAAGCTGTATCGCTGTAACCTGAAATGGGAGCTTTAAGCCAAACATTGTCTCTTTACACAGCCATGATTATGATGACGGAGCCAGAGGGCTGGTTGAGTTGTTTTCTTGGAAGAGAAAGAAGAAGGAATATGTATGTATGTATGTATGTATGTATGTATAGGATTGTATATATAGGGCAGAGGGTTGGACTAGAACAGGGGTTGCCAACCTTTTGAACCTCAAGGACCACCAACCTCATTTTAGATCGAGAAACTCTGGGAAAATCCTCAAAAATGTCTGCAGGAAAATGCCCCACCCTGATTGAGTGCAATATAAAAACAACGCAAATAATTTTTCTGCGGACCACCAAAATTTTCTCACCTCTAACAGTGGTCCACGGATCACCAGTTGGTAGACCGCTGGTCTAGAAGGTCTCCAAGGCCCCACCCAATTCCCATTATTCTGTTACTCGATATTCTATTCTAAATCTGAACGGGCTTTGCTCTCTGACATCCTTTTAGCCAGAGATGCTGCTCATTAAATTTCAGACCCAAAAGAGGGATTCTTTTCACTAAATTAACTGCCCAAACCAGGGATTACAGTGCTATAATTGATCAGACCTTTATTTATGAATGCATTTCTTGAAATCAGAACCAGTCGTAGATGGGCTAAGAGTCATTCGATATCTGTAACCTTACGCATTTTCACCTCTTAAAGGAAATATTCCCGTCTTTCGGTTACCGAGAACACTATCCAACTTGGTACAATATCCATTCAGGAAATTAATAAGCATTTCATTCAAGCCCAGGAAAATGGAGGCCCTGCTATTAGCTCCTCATAAAAACCATGACCCAGCAGTGAGCCTCAGATCTCCTGAAATAGACTGTAAAAAACTGGGAAATGTTAATGCTTTTAAAATGAATGGTTCTTGCTCATCAAATCAGCAATGTCACGGCGCTGAAGAGATGTCATGGGGATAATGAAATATGGACAGGTAAGACGTACAGAAGCGAACGCATTTAAGGTATTCTCCAGCAAAAGGAAGGGAAATTCCTAGGCATGGAGTTCTGTTGTAGGAAGTTTGTTTTGACATCTCTGTACTTTCCCTAAGAAGAAGAAACCCGTCGTGTGTTTTTGGACTATTTGTATCTTAGGCACAAGGTGGCATGATAAGATATTATGACCAATAAAGGAGAATGTTTGTGGCTCAGGGTTGAAATGAAAGGTCCTTGGTGCTCTCTGAGCTTGGTGGGCGTTCTTGCAGATGTTTCATAACCCAGCTAAGGAATAACATCAGTGCTAGAAGGGAGGAGGGTTTGCAGAGAAGAAGAGGAGGAAGACTTGGTGCTTCTCTGGGCTTGATGGTTTTCTTGCAGGCATTTCATGACCCAACTAGGTAACTTCATTAGTGCTCAAAGGAAGTGGGGTTTGCAGGGAGGAGGAGGAGGAGGAAAGCAGGAAGAGAAGGAGGAGGAGGAAGAAGAGGAGGAGAACAATGACTGTGGGGTTTCTGGTGCTTTCTGAGCTTGATGGTTTTCTTGCAGACATTTTATGACCCAACTAGGTAACATCATCAGTGCTCAAAGGAAGTGGGGTTTGCAGGGAGGAGGAGGAGTAGGAAAGGACGAAGAAGAGGAGGAGGAGGAACAATGACTGTAGGGTCCTTGGTGCTGTCTGAACTTGATGGTGTTTTTTTGCAGACATTTCATGACCCAACTAGGGAATAACATCAGTGCTGGAAAGGAGGAAGGTTTGCAGAGAGGAAGAGCAGGAGGAGGGCGAAGACTGTAAGGTCCTTGGTGCTCTCCGAGCTTGATGCTTTTTTTGAAGACCCAACTAGGGTCTAAAAGGGGGTGCAACCGTGATTTTATCTTGTGTTGACTTTGCTTATCTGTGTTCCTGATGTCCTCCCAACCATGTTGAGTTGCTGCCATTCCTTCACGTCTGGCATTCCTTCTTTTGCCTTGCCGGACTAATTACCTCATTTTGTCCTGATTGAACTTATAGTTACAGTTTTTGTTGGCCATGTTTTGGACTTGATTCTCTGCAGCCCAAGGCTGTTCCTGGGGGAGTTTTTTCTCCAGCCCAGAAGGTAACCTGGACATTGGGGGCAAAGTTGGAGCTAATAAAGGGACTCCTATTGATTATTTGGCTGTGTGGCCTTTGTGCCACGCCCCTTTGGGTCATCACAGGTGGATCGACAGAGTCCAGTGTGTGAGACATTCATTTTGATTTTGTTGCACGGTCAGCCAGATGTTCCGACTGGATTTGCTTTTTTATCCACCTATGCAGTCCTTCCTAAGGATCGGGGATAGGTAGATGTGTGGATGTTGGATGGTGTTCAAAGTATCATCGCAGGATGTAAGCTGTTCTGAGCAAAGCTGCCTTTTGCAATTGACTGATGTCTTCGAGACCCAAGCAGAAAAGCCACTTGCCCAGAAGGAAAAAGCAAGCAAGCAAGCATGGGAAAATTGAAAAGTTGGAATGTTCTCCAGACTTTTACGTCAACCTCCCCGTCTCCCGGGGCCGTTGTTCATCAGATCATTTCTTCCCCTTGGCTTCAGGGCTCTTTTCCGCTAACCGCCATTCTTCCAGCCACCCGTCCCTGCCTTCCAAGAGGGAAGCAGTCAATAAAGCTGCCCATTCTTTCTATTCAGAGGCATCCAGCTTTCAAGAGCCTTTAGCGAAATGACCTTCCTCTTCTCCCCTTCTCTTCCCCGCCTGTAAAGTCCCCCCACCTCCCCGGGTAAGTGGCCATTATAATAATAACAATAATTATGGTATTTTAAAGCTTTAACCCTGGGACCCCCCAACGATCAAGGTCAAAACGCTTCAGATATAAACAGATCTTGGGTGGGGAGAACTGGCAGCAGGGCTGGTGCCTTTTCACGCTGAAAACCAAACAAAAAAGCCAAACAGAATCCAGGACCACCTGTCAGTCTTTCAGAGGGCTAGTTTAAGTCCTGCAAAGGCCAGTGAGATGCAACTTTCCCCCTGTTTCTTGGTCTCTGTCTTCCAAAGGGAGCTGCCATCTGGAGGCCGGAGTCCTGTAATCGGATTTTTTTGGGGATATTTCCTTTGCTATAGATTTCCCTCTTTGTTCTGGGGGTGAAGCAGCAAATGTCCAATCAAACTGCATTTCCTTGACATCTTCTTCTTCCTCCTCCTCTCCTTCCTCCTCCTCCTCTTCTTCCTCTTCCTCCTCCTCTCCTTCCTCCTCCCCTTCCTTCCTATCTCCTTCCTCCTTTTCCTCCTCCTCTTCTTCTTCCTCCTCTTCCTCCTCCTCTCCTTCCTCTTCCTCTTCTCCCTCTTCCCTCTTCCATCAGATACAATGTTCTTCTTGTACTTTCTATTGGCCTCAACCATTGCTATTTGATGTTGCCATAGTAGATCTTCATTGTTGTCTCTGCATCTTCTTCCAGGTCTATTTCATGTTCTTTGACTTCCCTGCCTTGTACAGCATAAAATCCTTTCTTTGATTTTCTTTGATACCTTCAACATCTGATCTTCTCCATCTCATTTCTTTTTTCCCACAAAGCTCTTGGTGGTTTCCCTCTGGTCTCCTGGTGACTCTTGGACTCTTTGCAATCTTAATCTTTTAGAGCTGATGCACAGGATGGGGGAAAGCAAAAGTAATGTCTGTATTTCCCTGAGATGCTGCTTCAAGGTCAAAGGGCTAGGAAAGAAAGGCAGCTGCCTACCAACCTACTCTTGAAGTGGCTGTTCTGAAAACATCTTGTTTGAACCTGATTGGTCATGGTTGGGGGGAGGGGGAGGTCAGAGATGGGAGGGAGAAGTTAAACATAGGGATTTTGGCATGTGATTCTCAGTCCTGGCTATGCATGACAGCTATACGGATGACTTCTAATAAGACTATACCTTTCTCAAGAAACTAAGCCAAGCATCATTTCTACTAGAGGTTTAAGACATAGCAGGTCTGACCTCTTCCTTCTTCCTTTGGTTGGTTTAGAAAGTCTCTGGTGGTGATTGTGGGAAGAACATCTGTTTTGGTCACTTTCGCCTTCCCTCCGGTAAGATGGTGAAGCAACGGCAAAATCATTGCTTCTTGTTGCTCTTCTCTGACCTGCCTTGTTATGGCTTTTATTAGGCGGTCTTCTGGATATCCTCAAAAGTGAGACAGAATTTGCCCAGCTCCAGCTCCATAAAAGAAATAATTGGCCAGAAACCTTCTGTCTGTGAAAGAAACTGTCTTCCTGTTTCTTTCCTTGTAAAGACTAATTGACCTAGCCAGCTGATCCTTTGGGTCAACAATGTGCGTGTACACACACACACACACACACACACAGGACACAGTGAGAGAAGAAAGAGAGAGAGAAGACAGAGAGAAAAGGGAGAGAGAAGAGAGAGTGAGAGAAGAGAGAGAAGGAAGAGAGAGAGAGAAGAAAGAAAGAAGAGAGAGGAGAGAGAGAAGACACACAGAGAAGACAGAAAGAGAAGAGAGAGAAGAAAGAGAGAAGAAAGAAAGAGAGAAGAGAGAGGAGAGAGAGATGCTCTTATCTATATACTTTCTTAAAAAAGATCAGTTCTGCTCGTGAATGAATGAACTATTTTTTTTTTTTATTGTTTGGCATTTCCCCCTGCTACAGTCTCTCATGTAGTCCCTCTTCCTTAGAGCTAACCATGATGTGACAGGGAATCCTCAGGTAATGATGTTAATTGGGACTGGCAACTCTCTTACCAAGGGCCATTAAGGGGATGTCATGGGGCTGCAACTTGCAACTTCCCACTGGCTTCCCCACTGACTTTGCTCATGGGAAGGAAAGGTTGCAAGCGGTGACTGGGTGACTGTGGGATGCTGTGACCACTGTCATTGGGTATCCGTCACTAAGTGCCTACACTGGGGAGGGGAACAACGTGATGGTCACAACTTTGAGGACAGTTGTAAATTCCCTCATTCAATGAAGTCGTAACTTTGAATGGTTGCAATCAATGAGTGGTTGTTAAATGAGGACTACCTCTATCCTTCCTCCTTTCCTTTATTTCCTTTTCTTTATTTCCTCTCCTCTCCTTTCATTCCTCCTTTCCTTTATTTCCTCTCCTCTTCTTTCCTTTCCATCCCTTCCCTTTCTCTTTTCCTTTCCTTTCCTTTCCTTTCCTTTCCATCCCTTCCCTTCCTCCTTTCCTCTTTTTCCTCTCCCCTTTTCTTTATTTCCTCTCCTTTCCTTTCATTCCTCCTTTCCTTTATTTCCTCTCCTCTCCTTTCCTTTCCATCCCTTCCCTTTCTCTTTTCCTTTCCTTTCCTTTCCATCCCTTCCCTTCCTCCTTTCCTTTATTTCCTCTCCTCTCCTTCTTCCCTTCCCTTCCCTTCCCTTCTTCCTTTCCTTTATTTCCTCTCCTCCCCTCCCCTTTCCCCAAGCTATCTGTAAAAAAGAACAGACAATGTTGAAACTTGCTGTAACCAATACTCTGTCCTCCTTCTCCCCCTCCCCAACACCCCCCCAGGGCACCCACTCTGGTGGTCCCAGTCCCCATTTTATTAGTTGTGATCTACTGTAGCTAATTCCCTTAACCTGGACCTTGCTTTTCCATAAAGCCAGACCTCGTGGATTAAGTTTCTGGGATCAAAGGGACATGGGTGTGGGGCACAGCCACCACCACCACCAAACAAGGGAACTTGGGAAAGCTTGTAAAAAAGAAAAAATCAACGAAAGGTGCACACGCTTGCTGGATGGCACAATCAATTGAGAAAACAATCACGTATGAAATACGACTTGGTCCTTAAAAGTGCTGCCCTAAGATTTACTGCAGTGTATTAATCTGCTGTTCTTAATGCATTGACCTTTCACCCTGAACAATTTGGTAGATGGTGCTGAATGGCCAGAAGCTCACACAATAGAGATGCTGAAAGAAAGAGAGGGGGGGGGGGAGGGAGAGAGAGAGGGGGGGAGAGGAAGAGAATGAAAGAGAGAGGAAGAGAGAGAGAGAAAGAATGAGAGAGAGAGAGAAAGGGAGAGAAAGAGGAAGAGAAAAAGAATGAAAGAGGGAGAGAGAGAAAGAGAAAGAGAATGAAAGGGGGGGAGAAAGAGAATGAGAGAGAGAGAGGAAGAGAATGAAAGAGAGAGGAAGAGAGAGAGAGAGAAAGAATGAAAGAGAGAGAGAGAGAAAGGGAGAGAAAGAGGAAGAGAAAAAGAATGAAAGAGGGAGAGAGAGAAAGAGAATGAAAGGGGGGGGGAAAGAGAATGAGAGAGAGGAGGGGAGAGACTGTACATTGTGTCTATCCCTTGCTCCCCATCAAAGAATTGGGAAGTGGGGTTTGCTTAAGTAAACATGGGATTATGCTAAACACGGTGATCCAACAATCACCCCTGGGTTCAAAGCTATGTTCAACTCCATGGAGGAAAGACCTTCAGGATCCCGAGAAGTTGTGAGATTCAGGCGCTTCCTTAAGGGTACACTTTCTTTCAAAGATTTCATCCAGCATTAGGGCTCCGTAATAATCCGAATGTCAGCCTTCAAGATTTTTCTCCCTTTGCTTTGCTTCTTTCGGCTGTCATAAGTAATGGGGGGAGGAGGGGGAATGGTTATGGGAAGTGAGCTGGAGGTGTTACAAACCAGAACTGTATAAGCTGGGGGGGGGGTACATTCTTGATTAGGTTTCTATCCTATGCTATGCGCAGCTGCAACCCTTTATCAAACTATGTCAAGGTCAACAGACAGAAGCCTCATCACCACCTGGAGATGCCCACATGATGATATACACCACTTTTAATTGAATGAGCCAATGGAACTATTGGGGGGGGGGGAAACGTTGCCATTACTTTGTATATGTGATTTACGCGCCCATTTTCTCAGATTCAGAATTATTTTGTTGCTACCACTTGATTTCCAGTAAAAGATATCTTTTCTTTGATTAAAAGAGTCTAAGTATTTCTTTCTTGGATTTTGAATGGAGCACCAACTGACACCGAATCTCAAGTTTTGTCTGTAGCGTTTTCCCCCCAAAAAGATGGAAACGTTTTCTGGAGAAATATTGCCAGTGAAGTGTTGACCATAATACATCCTCTAGTTCAATGGGATTGTTTGGTATAATCCATTTTGCAATGCTCTTTGTTTACTTACCCATCTTTATAAGGATTCACATTATTTATTTTAGTATTATAAACTTTGTCATAACTGGGGAGAAAAAGGCATTCAAGCCTCATTGATGCTTCCCCACTGCTGCATTTCTGTGGGTTTGTAAATTGTAGCCTGGCTCTGAAGGTTATTACATGTTTTATATTTTTCTTACCTAGCCAGGAAAGAAGAGTTAGTGTGTTCATTTATATGCAAATGAATAATTCCTGTTTTCAAAGGGTTTTTTTTTTTTTAAAAAATCAAAACAGTTCCTCTGCCTTCTTCCCTGCTGTGAATATAATGGTTGCATCCTCTAAAAGCACTCCAAACAAGGTTGGCCTGGATCCTGGAAGGTTGCCCTTATTCCATATAATTATTTCTGTTCATTATACCAACTATCCTAATGGAAATATTAACATTTCCCCCTCCGCTCCTTCTTTTTAAAGGAGAGGTCTTTCAACATGTGCCAAAATATAGTTCATTGTTCCATTCTCCATGCTTTCTATTTTTCAGGGGGGCTGAGAATTGTATCTCTGAATGGATTGTTGAGTAAAAGTGATAAAGATGAGTGTTGGCCAGTTTTAAGCTCTGGGGTGGAGAGGCATGGTTTAATCCAATTTTTATTATCAGTTTTCTTGCTTTCATTTCCTTCCTTCCTTCCTTCCTTCCTTCCTTCCTTCCTTCCTTCCTTCCTTCCTTCCTTCCCCCTCTTTCCCTCCCCTTCTCCCTTCCTCTCTCTCTTCTTCCTACCTTCCTTCTTTCCTTCCTTTCCCCCTCTTTCCCTCCCCTTCTCCCTTCCTCCATCTCTCTTCTTCCTTCCTTCCTTCCTTCCTTCCTTCCTTCCTTCCTTCCTTCCTTCCTTCCTTCCTTCCTTCCTTCCTTTCCCCCTCTTTCCCTCCCCTTCTCTCTTCCTCACTCTCTCTCCTTCCTTCCTTCCTTCCTTCCTTCCTTCCTTCCTTCCTTCCTTCCTTCCTTCCTTCCTTCCTTCCTTCCTTCCTTCCTTCCTTCCTTCCTTCCTATTAATTTGCTGTCCATCTCGCAGTTCAGGTAACCCTGAGCTGTACAACAATGTTAGGCTGTGCCTATGTTGGCTTTGTTTTGTGACAAATGTTTAATGTCTAGCTAAATGTCTAGTTAATGAAAAGCAGGACTAGGGGTGTGCGTGACATGAGAGCAGTGTTGCCATATCTCAAGGGCTCCCGCAAAGAAGAGGGAGTCAAGCTATTCTCCAAAAGCACCTGAAGGCAGGACAAGAAGCAATGGATGGAAATTAGTCAAGGAGAGAAGCAAGCTGGAACTAAGGAGACATTTCTTGATAATGAGAACAATTAATCAATGGAATGAGTTGCCTTCAGAAATTCTGGATGCTCCATCATTGGAGGTTTCCAAGAAGAAATTTGACAACCATTTGTCTGGAATGTTATAGGGTTGAACTAGAAGACTTCCAAGCCCCCTTCCAACTCTGTCATTCTGTTAATCAAACTTCAAGAGTTGGGTGAATGCAACCACTAAAGATAGACCTGGAGGTGAAGAGATGTCATTTGTCATGGAGAAAGGGCTGCTGTTGACATGGTCATCTTAGGCCTCCAAACACCTTCAGGCATGACCTGTTAGAACAGCCTCCTCTGACTCTCTCTCTCTCTCTCTTTCTCCCCCTCCCTCTTTCTCTAGGTGGGTTACTGACCTATTAGCCTGCTGATTCACATCAGCCGCTTGGTATGCTAGTAAGACAACATTGTCGTGACATTTGATGCCCCTGGACAGCTCAGATAGTTTTATTACCCTGCTCCCCTACTTTCTGGTTTATATCGAATTGGGTTTTCCATAGGCAGGCCACCAAGCTGGCAGGATGGAGGGAATGATTTATGGTCTGCTAAATTGGGTTTCTTCAACCTTGGAGTCCATCATCTTGCACTGGGCCAGCTTCTGGTGCTGGAGATGCGGACAGTAAGTTTGCAAGAAGGGCTTTGCAGGATAAGGGATAGGAATGTGATCCTCCTCTGAGAAGCTGGATGCAGGGATTGGCAACGTCTCGCCGAGTGAAGAGAAGGACTAGGGGCAAACCTGATAGCTGACTTCCAATACTTAAGGAGCTGCCACAAAGAAGATTCACAGTTATTCATCCCATCAAGACCAAAGAATGTCCTGAATGGTATAGGATCTCCTATCATGACCTCTGATATGAGAAGGAAGAAGGAGATGTTCTTTAGGTCTTTGGGGTGGGGGGGGAGGTTAAAAAACACACACACATCGAAAACTCTAATCTAGATGTGGGGCTGGATGAAGCTCTGGTTTTCTAGACTTATTCATTGCAATCTGCATTGGATCAATGGCAGTTTGCAGGACGAGCTTTAACTCATTTTTATCGTCCGCATCTCTTTTAAGGAGCCATGGGCTGGAATCATTTATCATTATCCTTCTTTCCAGTTATATCCAACCTTTCAAGACATGAAGTGCTCAGACATAGCATTTGATTTTTGCATGTTTAATTCCCCTCTAATTTCCTTTGTAAGAGGGCTTGGTTCTCGGGATTGGGTTAATTTTTTTTGAACCTTGAAAGGCAGGCTATAAATCTGTTAAACATTAAACACATCCAGAGGTAAGAGGAGGAGTTGGCTAAGCCAGTTGGATGCAGAAATCAACAAATATACTGTTTAATGTGACAATTAAACCATTAAGACATGTTCAATCACGTAAGCTTTCATGGATGGCAACAGGAACCTCAAGAATGATCCCCCATTGGCATGTGTCAATACAGTCACAGGTACTGACACTCCCTAGATAAGGGAGAAAAGTATGAAATCAGGGGCCACAACCAGATGCAACAGCAAATCACAAGACAAACAAACAATGGAATGGAATGGAATGGAATGGAATGGAATGGAATGGAAGAGAAGAGAAGAGAAGAGAAGAGAAGAGAAGAGAAGAGAAGAGAAGAGAAGAGAAGAGAAGAGAAGAGAAGAGAAGAGAAGAGAAGAGAAAATATGGGATGGCGTGGGAAGGGTTGGGTTGGGTTGGGATGGGATGGGATGGGATGGGATGGGATGGAATGGAGTAGAATAGAATAGAATTCTTTTGAAACTTGGTTCAAGGCTCATGAATTAATTAGGGCATCCATCGGAACCCTGACATAGAATAGAATGCTTTATTTGGCCAAATGTGATTAGATGCACAAGGAATTTAGCCAGAGAACCTTCTGCCTGACATGCCTTTAAATCAAAGCCCACCAAGGAAAGCGATATGGAATTTCAGCTCAGGCAGTGTTGTTTGAGTCTCAGGTTGACTGAAGTCATCCTCCTTTGTGTTTCTTGAGCTTGGCACAGATGGAAATCATTTGGCTTCAGCTTTATTAGAGGGAATTGGAGAATGAGTGAGAGAAAGAAAAGGAAATAGATTGAGGGGGAAGGAAAGGAAAAGGACTGGATGTCCCCTATTGTCCTTTTTGGAGATGAAGTTTCTTTTGCAAATTAAAAAAAAAATGCTCTCAAGTATGATGAGCATCTTTGAAATCCAGCAACCACAAATTTGAGACTTGGACAAGGTCAACTGCTTGCAAAGGGAACACAACTGAAGGATGAGAAGAAAACAGTTTTTTTTAATCAACAGAAGGCAATTTGCTGGCAATTTCCCAGTGACCAATCCAGATTGGATCCTGCAACATTATCCTGGGACATATAGATTCCCCTTCATTCGTAAGCAAGAACTCTTTGCATAAAAATATACGCTGGTCCAGGACCATCAAGTAGTAATAATATTTTTGGAGAGCAAAGCATTTCCAGTCGTGTATCTTTGAACGTGTCTCTCTTCCAAAACAGTTCTTTGCAGGCAGAAGTGGAAAACTGAGTTTGCATGTTTGCTCCCAGACCGGAAACCTTTGGTGTTTTCTATGTCTCAAAAACACTGCTGTGTTGAACCACAATTCACAGTACAATCTGGAAGCAGTTCTTCATCCGAGTCTGCCAATAAACCAGGCACGCTGTTGTGTGTTCCGCTTTTCCTAGAGTTGATTTTTGTGATTGCTTTGCGACTGTACCTGATATATTTCATGGTGACCTCATCTGAAGTCGTTTGAAGGGAATAATGAAAATTAAAACTCAATCCTTCTCCTCCTTGCTCCTATACCTGTCTATTAACCTGAGTGATTTAGGGGTATTCTTGGACCTTATATCAAATAAAGTGTATTTCAGCAGCTCTACACTCCAGAACATATGGAAGAGGTTATTTATTTTTTTAAAGACGCATCGAGCAGCAGTGATGTCATAGGAGACAGTAGGAAATCGAATCTCCAGACTTGACCAGGGTACAAAATCACAGCTTCCTTTCTCCCTTGATGATGCTTCTTGATTTATAAAGTGCCAAGACATTTGTTGTTGGTTGCAAACTCATGTCTGACCCATTGTGACCCCCTGGACAACATTCTCCAGGCATTCCTTTCCACTATCATCTCCTGGAGTCCATTGAAGCTCACGCCTACTGCTTCACGGACTCCATCCAGCCACCTCCTTCTCTGCCGTCTTCTTCTTCTTCTTCTTCTTCTTCTTCTTCTTCTTCTTCTTCTTCTTCTTCTTCTTCTTCTTCTTCTTCTTCTTCTTCTTCTTCTTCTTCTTCTTCTTCTTCTTCTTCTTCTTCTTCTTCTTCTTCTTCTTCTTCTTCTTCTTCTTCTTCTTCTTCTTCTTCTTCTTCTCTTCTTCTTCTTCTTCTTCTCTTCTTCTTCTTCTTCTTTTGCCCTCCATCTCCAGAGAATCCTTCCTTCTCGTGAGGTGGCCAAAGTCTTTGAGTTTCATCTTCAGGATTTGGCCTATTAAAGAACAGTCAGGTTTGATCTCCTCTAGGACTGACCGGTTGGATCGCCTTGCAGTCCAAGGGTCTCGCTGGAATCTTCTCCTCCAGCCCCAGAGCTTAAAGGCCTCCATTCTTGGGCACTGAGCCTTCCTTATGGTCCAGCTTTCACAGCCATACATTGCAACTGGGAAAACCACACCCTGGACTCTACGCACTTTTGTTGGCAGGGTGATGTCTCTGCTTTTGAGTGTGCTGTCTACATTGGCCATAGCTCTCCTCCCCGGGAGCAAGCATCAGGGCATAATCACTACAGATAATCTTTAGGAAAAAGAATGTACAAGTGTTCAGTTCATTTAGTGACTGCACTGAAAAGAGCAACTTATAACTGTTGTTCATACTTACAACTGTTGCAGCATCCCCATGGTCACATGATCAAAAGAAGCTTGGCAACTGACTCATATTTATGGCTGCAATGTTCCATATGATACATACCCTTTGGGAACTTCTGACAAACAAAGTCAATGGGGAAGCCAGATTGGCTTCACAACTGTGTTATTAACTTAACAACTGCAGTGACTCAGTTAAGGTCAAGTAAGGTCATAAAAGGGGGCCAAACTCGCTTTACAGCTGTCTCGCTTAGCAGTCAAAATGGTGGTTGTAAGCCGAGGACTACCTTAACATGTGCAAAAGAATAACCTCCATTCCACCTTACTTTTCTTTGGTCTCTTGAAAGCTTCTTTCAGTAGCATAGTGTACACAATTCACCAGAACACGGGTTACCAACCTTTTGGACCTCAGGAACCACCAAACTCATAATTTTAAATCCCGCAGACCAGAGACCCTGGGAAAATCCCCAAAGAAGTCTGCAGGAAAATTCCCCATCCCGTTTTCCTACCGATCAATCATTCTTTATTTGGGATCGCAGGATACCGTCTCCAGCTCCATTCTCAGGGGTGAGAGACTTTTGGCTTCATGCAAGGAAAGCAGCAGAAGCAGCAGAAGTCTTTTTTTCTCTCCCCCAAACTCTGCCAGAAATGAGTCTTGGTGAGACTTGTTGCACTGGCGTAGCCTCTTGGAGCAGGAAGCCTTGCAGGGTCCCAAAGACTCCTTTCTGGTGGAGTTTGGGGGAGAGAAAGAAAGACTTTTGCTGCTTTCCTTGTGTGTAGCCAAAAGCAGAAGAAGAAAGAAGCAGAAAGAAGCAGCCTGGTAGCCAGGTCAGGTGTGTGGGGCGAGTGGGGCAAGTTCCCCCTGCCACCCTTTCCCCCCCCTCACTATCTCATGATGTTCGCAAAGCAAGCAACGCAAACCTTGTATTCCCGCAGGCCATATGGGCGGTGCAGCATTTGTGTTTCCACGCAGCTGGGATTAATTGCTTTGGGGGGTGCTTTGGGGGTGACATTTCCCTGCAGACCACCAAAATTTTCTCGCAGACCACCAGTGGTCTCCAGCCCACCAGTTGGTGACTACTGGCGTACATGATACACCAGAATGGAACCTGGAGAACATATTTCAGCCCCAATTGGAGTTCAATTATACGTAATTCTGTTCTGCTAACCTGTCTATTCTTTCCAGACTGCCAGGAGCATCTGGTTTCCCTGATTAGACTTTGAGTGAAGAAAAGCCTAGGAGATTTAAAATATAATTGTGGAGGTCTCCTGCCCCAAGGACATACAAACTTAAGGCGCTCCCTTTTACGTTCAAAGAAAACAACAGGAAGACAAATCTATTCCTTGAATTTATCTGGGTCTATCCCAAAGACACAGAGAAGGGAGAATCTGATGGTCCACAGAAAAGATAAATTGGATGGGTCAGGAATGGTTGAGAACCTATTCATGTTCTCCTTAAATTTGGCATATACAAGTATACTCCGTATGCCTTAAAGAAAGAAAACTCGGCCAATCCATCCTGGTTTTACAGTTAGGGTTTTAATTCCAGAAAACATGAACATAAATGGGGTAACCGCAGTGCAATGAACCATGATGTGGCTTCGAATGATGGAATGCAGATTTATTCAATTTTTGCAAAACATAGAAGAAGAAGAAGAAAGCTCTTTGCTGTGTACAACATAATTCTGGGTAACCACTTTTACAAGCAAATATGACAATAATTATCTATTCATTTTCTACCTTCAATTTCCTATCTTATCCATTTTTAACTTAATTCTCCAACTTTTACATAAGAAAAGGAACAAGCAAATTAATCCTGTTCACTAATATTACTTTCATTCTAAACATCTTCTCAGTTCATTTCAATTTATTTCAAATATTTCTTAAACATTAACGTTTCTTTTACGCATCCCATATCTTCATACTTATCACCTTTTAATTCTTTTATCTGTCAGATTTGCAATTCCATCGCATATTCTTTCCATAGATTCTAAACACAAAACATAAATTTAAACCAGATATTTTGATTGGATTTGGCATTTTTGCCCACCTATCAGGTCCCTTCCAGAGGCCTGGGATAAACAGATGTTGAGGTTTAATGGGGTTAAAGATTTGATAGTAGGATGTAAGCTGTCCCAAAGGAAGCTGCCTTTTGCAATTGACCGATGTGGATTTTGTCAATGCCGGCAGTGTTTAAAGGGTGTTCTAGATTTCTGGGGATTGCACCCAAGTCTCCTATTACTATTGGCTTTATTAATTTGTAATGCAGGTAGTCCTTGACTTACAACAATTCTGTGACTATTTAAAGTGACAATGGCACTGAAAAACGTGACTTATGACCGTTTTTCAGTGTTACGTCCTTTGCAGCACCCCATGATCAAAATTCATATTCTTGGCAATTGACTCATACTTATGACCATTGCTGTGTCCCAGGATCATGTGATTGAGGACTACCTATGTACAGTAAGTGGAGGACTACCTGCGTACAGTAACTATTGAAATTTTTGACGAGATAGAAACAGATATTCGAAAATGCACAAAGAAAACAAGGAAGGGAAGTGAATAAGTTGGAAAGAAAATGTAAAAAAAGAATCAGAAAAGAAGAAAAAAGAAGATGAGAAAGAACATCTTTTGACAGCAATTATAAATGCATTTATATTTTGCCCTCCTTAAGGTTACCTCACAATTTGCTTCTCTCTAATCTTCGAACCCATAAATCACTCGTTCATTTTTCTCCTTTTTTCCCCCGTAGTGAAAATTCCTTCAGGAGTTTCCAGTCACCAATAACTATTGTGGTTGATTTTTCTCTAATCAAACCAGTTCGTGTTTGCCATCTCTGCTGGTTAGGTCATGTCCACCAACCAATCTTCATTTGTGGATATTTTTGTGATTCTTCCCAGTTTTGCGTATATACAGTATTTGTTACGCAGCAGTAGTAATCACAGATGAGAAAAATCTTCCCTGGATCTTTTACTAATTGAGTGTCCATTAATCCCAGCATGACTGGCTTCAGTTTAGATATATTAAGATTTCCATGATAGTTTTCAAATGTTGCTCACCTCAAAACAAACGGAAACTAGGCCAAGAACATAGGGTAATAGGTTAGAAGGGACCTTGGAAGTCTTCTAGTCCAACCCCCTGCCTGTCATGCCCCTGGTGGAGACTGACTCTGAGGGAGAGGAGGAACAGCCTACAGGGAGTGGAGGTGTGGCTCCAAAGGTTGTGAAGGAGGCTGGGGAAGGGCAGAGGCCAGCTGAGCAGTCAGAGAAGGACCCAGGACCATCCCCTCTCCATCCTAGGGCTTGCAGGGAGGAGAGGATAAGGGAGAAACGTGGTCTCCTCAAAAGGAGAGGGCCTTGATCCTCTTCATGGGCTGCAGCTGTGACAATTGGATAAGAGGACGGACCTGCGTATGAGCCAGTGCTGGAAACAAAGTGTGAAAATATCTCTAGTTTATGGTTCCTCTCTGAGTTTGGCATCCTTCCCAGTGTGTGTTATCTATGGACATCCTCCATCCCTTATCTTGCCTGGTTTGTGTTGCTTTTTTCCTTCTTCGTGTAACTGTGTGGGAGTTTGTTTTGTCTCCAGTCAAGGATATTTGGAGCTTGGAAGCAAAGTGAAGGAATAAAAAGGGTTTTTGTGACTGTGTTTATTTTGTGTCCCACCCTGGGTCATCACACTGCTCAAGCAGGAGACCCTATATTCCATTTCTTTCTTTCTTTCTTTCTTTCTTTCTTTCTTTCTTTCTTTCTTTCTTTCTTTCTTTCTTTCTTTCTTTCTTTCTTTCTTCATTATCTCATCTATTTAATTCTGAGTGGTGGTAAAACTCTGGCCATTCCATCAAATCCTCCCTTGAATTATTTGGTTTCATATATGTCTCCGGTGTCATTACGTTATCCCCATTTTGATTCTCCCTTTCTTGAAATCTGTTTTCAATTTGCTGTTATTGGCTACTGAAAGGATTCATTGACTAGTCCTCCAGAGGAGTGACCAAGAATGCAGGTAAAATTATCTCTGGCTCTTCAATTTTTTAAAACCTTTGTTTCTCTCTTTTTTTGGCCTCTGAGCTCAAGTTTGGCAAAATCTCCTTCACCATAAGCTCTTTCTGAAAAGATTTCAGCACCTCCTAAAGTTTTCTTTTGGGAGAAAGTTGGCTCTCTCTTTCTCACATGCACACACTCCCTCCCTCCCTCCTTCCTTGCCCTCTCCCTATTCTCTGTACTATTTTTCCACAGTAAAAGTCTGTTTTAAGGGGGGAAGAAGAAGAAGAATGGAAAAACAAGCGAAACCTGGAAAAATCCAAAACACAAAAGAAGAGAATTGTAGCCTCTTTTCACAAAGGACTCTGTCAACAACAGCAGGTGTGTGTGTGTGTGTGTGTGTGTGTGTGTGTGTGTGTGTGTGTGTTTAAGCAAAAAGAGCTCAAATCCCAAATCAATCAGATCCTTTAGCCTCTTTTTAAAAAAGTGCATATTTTTAATAAGTGCATATTTTTTTATTTTATTTGTGGTTAAACCCGCCTTTACTATGTTTATAAATAACTACAAGGTGGAGAACATAAGTAATGCTTCTTCCTCCTCTTATTTTCTCCACAACAACTCTGTGAGGTGGATTGGACTGAGAGACAGGGACTGGCCCAAAATCACCCAGCTGACTTTCATATCTAAGGTGAGACTAGAACTCACATCTCCTGATTTGTAGCCTGGTGCCTTAACAACTAAACAAAACCGGCTCTCAAAGAATAAACAAATAAGCAAAACAGACTGTTGGAAAGAAGACAAAACCAACAATTTTATATCTCATCTATGAACAGCATTAGATATAGCTCAGAATTCAACAATATAATTATATAGAGAATCAGTTGTCATATATCAAGAGGCAGAAACATCTCAGCCATCAAGTTACGGAGTGTTTACATGGTCTCATTAAACAATAACCTGTTTAGCTGTGATATGTTGGCCAAACCACAGTTGGTTGGGATTACGTATTGCCCTATGCCATAAGCCTGGCTTTACAACCCACTGGCTAAGCCTGTATGACACACACAAAAGGCAAGCAAGCCACAATATGCAATATGCGACTTTATGAAGGGTTATTTGTGTCTGAGACCGTCTCAGAAATGAGAAAGGGGACCCCGCTTGGTTGAACTGAGATCAAAGCATTTCCCCAAACCAAAAAGCCCCAAGATTTTGCTTTTTTCTTCCCATTCCCCACTCCCGCTGTGCTTGTGAAACTGATCTCTGTACCTGAAGCTCAGGTGCCAACACTTCAGTTAGCCCAGGGAATGACAGATGTAAAAGGTTGGTCCCAGCTGTCTTCCCTTGCTCAGGTGAAGCAAATCACCTCAATCGTCAAACCACTTAAGGGACAAACAGCCTCTTCGGCCTTACCGTCACAATATTTAAATATTCAAACAACTTTACAGGAATGTGAGCAGAAGGATAACCACACACCCTGCTTCGCAAAAGGAGAAGAAAGTTGCCCCCCTTCCCCCCCCAAAAAAAGGCATTGATGACGGTCAAGAATGAACATCAGCAAGATTCAGGGAACTTCGTGGATGCAGTAGACTTTTTAAAAAATTTGAGCAGAAGAGGAAGGAGTCCAAAGGATTTTTTGAGGTGGGGGATAGGTGGGTGGAAGAGAAGGGTGAAGGCCAAGAGAAGAAGGAATTTAGTATTTATCCCCTGGGAGAGCCCTACATCTTGGCCAAAATGAAATAGTGTTCTTCTTTAGATCATACTCTTAATAGTGATGATAAGTCAGTTGGGTCTAGTGGTGAAGGTATCCAAGCTAGGAACTGGGAGATGGGTGAGTTCTAGTCCTTCCTTAGGTACAAAAGCTGGGTGGGTGACTTTAGGTCAATCACCAGGAGACTGTGAGTTCTAGTTCCCCTTTTAGGCATGAAAGCCACCTGGGTGACTTTGGGCCAATCACCATGAGATTGTGAGTTCCAGTCCCCCCCTTTATGCATGAAAGCCATCTGGTTGACTTTGGGCCAATCACTAGGTGACAGTGAGTTCTAGTTCCTTCCCATAATAGCCAGTTTTGGACAGTCCCTCTCTCTCAGTCCACCTCACAGGACTGTTGTGATGAGGAAAAAGAGGAGGAGGAGGAGGAATATTATGTTCGTTTCTCATCTTGAGTCAGTTATAAAAAATAAAGGGAAGAGGATAAAAATAAATGAACAAATGACTTCCCAAACAAACAAAAGAAGCAGATAAGCTTCACACCTCAGACTGAAACAATACCTGTCTGTTTGCTTTTGAAATCCACTTCTCAAAGGCTTCACCTCTGTTGGAGTCTCCACCTGGTGCTCACACCTGGACAGGCTACAGAAATTTCCCTCCCAAGGCTGAATTCTTGTGCAAAAATTCAGGGAGATTTATTTCCTGATGGAAAAAAAATTAGAACCGTCACCGTTCAACATTTCTGTGTTTGCAAAACTGGGTGGAGAAATTCAGAAAGGGATTCGTGCCACGCATGAGACATTTTTGTGTTCCCGGTGACTGCCACATTGGGTGGAAAAGAGAGCCATTCAGACATGGTATCTGGAATAATGGATAGAAATTATGTTTGAAATGCCAAGTAGGTTGAGATAGAATCAGTGGTGGGATTCAAATAATTTAACAACCGGGTTCTCTGCCTTAATGATTTCTCCCAACAACCAGTCATCAAACTGCTCAGAAAGTTAACAACTGGTTCTTGCAAACAGGTGCAAACCACCTGAATCCCACCACTAGATAGAATCCCTTTCACTTTTAAAAAATAATAATAATAAATTTGTTATTTTTAACATAATCAGTCCATCTTCAGTTGAACAGTGTATTGTCTGGGTATAAATATCTTTGTTAAACAATAATCAAAGTTAAAACATCCTTCGATAAATATTAATTCTGCAATCTTTGATCTAATAATGTCAACCTATTGATTATACAATGTTTACATAATGATAGTCAATGTGTTAGTCATCATATTTACTTATCTCTTTTAATATATCTTTATTTTCTTTCCCTTTTCTAACTTCCCTTTTTATTATTTAACCATTGATAAAATGAATCCCATACCATATAGTATTCAGTTTGCTCTTTCTCCTTAATTGCTAATGTTAATCTATTCATTTCCGCACATTCTGGTATTTTCCTAATTACATTCTCATTTGTAGGTATCTCTTCACTCTTCACAAGAAAGTGGAAGTAATGCTAAAAGAGGCATTTAAAAAAAAACTTTTACAACTGTGTCAAAACTAACAATTAGAAAGGCATGGAGGAATCTTTAGGAAGATGTGTTTGGCGTATTCTATGATTTTCTGGAGAAGCTGAAGTGAAAAGAATAATAACATGAACCAGAAGGAAGATAGACAGGTGATAGGTTGTCAAGGAAATGTCAGGAAAAAAAAATCTTTAAAAACAACCATGCTAGCAATTAAAATGGGATTATGGAACATTGGCAAAATAATAAAAATACTGTACACTCACTCAGATTTGAAATAAATAGGAATTAAATATAAATGGAAGCACATGTAGTAATCTGCTCCAGAATTGTACTGAATAAAAAAATAAGGATCCAAGAATCTTTACAGAACTGCTTTCAAAAGCAGAAACTCTCAAAACCTACTTATCCGTTTCATCTCCTTTTCAAGGACATTACAAAAATGTTAAACAGAATCAAAACTTGAAACAGACAATAAAAAGAAGGAAGCCTCCTCCAGGGTGCGCTATTAAACCACAAACTTGTACAGTAGAGAAAAAAAAATGGATTGAGATTAATGGATCTTTTAAAAATGAAATAAGAAAAAAGCGACAGTTAAAGCAAATATTTCTTTTCCAGCCATTCTCCACTTTCCTCAAATGTGCCCAAATTGTACTCTAGAGAGGAAAATTAAAACAGGAAATAAAACCAGTACTTAAAAAAAGACATATCTTTTTGTATTTACAACTACCAGGACAGTTGGTAAGAAACATATTTTTAAAAAAGACACCAGTACCCTTCTTGCAAACTTTTTTCTCTCACTTTTCTTTTTAAAAAATAAACCACTTCAAATGACCTCCCTCTCTTTTTAAAATGCTTTTATTTGTTCCTTGCACATGTCGATGAATTCTTTTTTTTGGCTCAGAAATATGGTGGTAGGAGCTTCTTTTGAAGAGAACTTTCATAGCACAGAATAAATGCTGCCCAACTGAAAATGTTAAAGAAGCGCTTGGGAAAGTCCAGGTGGAAATCTAAAAATTATGCACTTGGACAAAACTCAATTTTTATCTTTCTGGTACAGTGAAAAATATCTCTGTTGATTTTGAAATCCTTGACTGGCTTTCTAGCTATATCTATCACCTATCTCTTTTATTTGTTTATTTACCTCTCTATTTCTCCATTTCTGGATCTTTCTTTCTTTCTTTCTTTCTTTCTTTCTTTCTTTCTTTCTTTCTTTCTTTCTTTCTTTCTTTCTTTCTTTCTCTCCTTCCCTCCCTTGCTCTTCTTTCCTCCCTCTCCTTCTCTTTCTCTCTTTTGTCTAGGTTATCTATAGCAAATAACTTCCTTCCATACCTGCTTAATTCCATGGCAGGACTTTCTTTCAAATGCTATTATTTCAAAAACAGGAAAGAAATCTCTCTCTTTTGTATCACTGTCCTTTATTGGGCAAATCCTGGGTTAAAACTGAACGTGATATTTTGGGACTGATTTTATCTTTGGTTCTATTTCTTGCTTTTCTTTCATTATGGAAGCTGTTATGAATTATGATGTCACGATGGCATATTTTCTCAAATTGGGATTGCGGTGCTTGTAATATTTGATCTTGTTACACATCATTGGATTGATAGCGCAGAGATATTTATACTTTAATTTTAGTCCGATTTCAATTTTTCATCTTCTCTCTTTTCCTGATATCAAATTCTTCCCCTCTTTCTCATTTCCTATTGTCAGATTTTAGTTGCCGGCTCCTGATTTTTTTGTATATTTTGGAGGGGAGAAATATGGCACAGAATAGATTTGAAGGGGATAAAAAACAAACAAACCCAGATTCATTCAAGCCAATGGAAAAACTTATTCTCCCAAAAAAGAGGAGACAAACATGTTTGAGGAATTTGAACTGGCGATAGATATATTTTTGTTTGAAAAAATGAAAGAATAGCATGCCATGTTTTTCAACCGCTGTGCTGCTGCATACATTTTGGAATGAAAAAAAAAAGAGAGAGAGAAAAGAATTGGGTTATGCACACCATTAAGTCAGGTCTGACTTGAATCAACAGCTATTAAACCATCGACATGGTTCTGGGTTCTGAATCTGATTTTTGGTCTGTGTTTCTCAAACAGCCCATAGCGAAAAGCAAATTGCTCTTGAAAAGCACATTAAATAAGAAAAAAGAAAGAGGCACTGGATCTAACCCAAAGCCAGCATAGCTTACAATTTGGTTTCCCCGCATTGGCTACCCAAATCTGCCTTTGAAAATTGTTGAATGGCGTCCGATTTCTCTGAAACTTTGCCTTTTGTTTGGGTTGGGAATATATAGTTGCTGGAAGGAACAATAAAAAGAGAAAGAGAGAGAGAGAAAAAAAATCAGACTCAGGGGGATGGCAGGATCTGTGGTTTCACCTAAAAGTAGCTTTTGGGATCTTAGCTGCAAGATGGACTTAACAGTCTATAATTGCAATTCTACACTTACAGGCTTACTTAAGAGTAGGGGTGTGTTGATAGTATAATTCTGTCTCAGTGCCACTCATATCAGTCTGCTATTTCATCCTATTTTGCCATTGTCTTCAAATCCAAATTCTCTCTCTCTCATCTACTGTAAATCTATCTATATCTTCTATCTATTCTCTTAACATCTTTCTCTCTCCATCCATTATATCTATCTATATCTATTTGTCTGTCGGTCTATCCCTATCATCTATCTAATAATCTATTTACTGTATATCTATCTATACCTACCTAATCACACTTGGCCAATAAAAAATTCTAATTCTATCTATTCTCTCTCAGCTTTTCTCTAATCTCTCATCTCTCATTTATCTCCTTTATATGTTTATCTCTTTTTCCCATTTCCAGATCTTTTCTTTCTTCTTCCTCCCTCCCTCCCTCCCTCTTTCTTTCTTTCTTTCTTTCTTTCTTTCTTTCTTTCTTTCTTTCTTTCTTTCTTTCTTCCTTCCTTCCTTCCTTCCTTCCTTCCTTCCTTCTTTCTTTTCTTTTCTTTTCTTTTCTTTCCCAGCACACTTTTAATGGGCACAGTTTTTTTTTTAAACACACATTTCTCTACCCATCTCCTACAACATTTTCTTCTTCTGAACGTGGTGGAGATTGGACAGTCCTGACCTCTTAATTTTCTTTTTCCTCCACGGCCACTTTTCCTAAGTTACCCTGCAAGCGAAAGACAGACCTAAGGGCCCTTTCCTGAAATCTAGATGGATTTGGTTTGCAGCTATCCCAAATAAACAATGCCTTGTGTGAATTTTGTGCATTAAAGAAATGCCCGCCATTTATGTCATGTGTAGGCAAATCAAGTTATTTTAAGTGTTTCTGCCAGGGATTCCTGTTACAGCAAAAGGAAGAATTATGGCATTAAAGGGAAGAAAAAAATGACATTTATTCCTAAGTGTTCTCTCTCACTTTTGTTTTGAAAATGTTCAGTGCAAAGAAGCAATTATGGTACCTAGGTTTCATGTGCGTTGAATTAAATGTTTATCTGACTTCTCCCAAATGGCTGGATGAGAAACATGTTTTATTTGTAGTAACCTCTTTGAATATTTCTTGTTAAAAACAATTGCATCAATAAAAAGGCAAACTAATATAAAACAGTCCAGGACAAAGCTTTGGTGTCTTTTTATATATCTGTTATTGTATCTCCCAGACTGCAGGAAGCAGCCATTCATTGAATTAAGAGCAAAAATGTTAAAACTGGTGCTGTTTGAAGAAAGCTGTTTTTTCATTGAAGAAAGCTGGGTCCCCCCCCCCCTCCTTCCTGATCTAAGCTATTAGTGGGAGGAAGGATTGACTTACAAAGGGAAATAAACAAAAGCACTTTAGAAAAAAAAATCCAAGGAACAGAATATAGCAAGGAGAAATGTTAGTCAAAGGGAGGAAAAAGACTGGGAAAGATTTTCCCCATGACTGGGTTTTATTTCTTGCAACAAAGATTGGCAGAGGTCTGGAGTGACCCAAATTTCTAATGATTTAATTCATATTTTCCAGGTTAATTGTAGAAATTAAAGTAGAATCTGGGCTTCTGGCACGAAAGAGGAAAGGGGGGACAAACAGACAGACAGAAAGAAAGAGAGAGAAAAAAAAGGAAATGTGTAAATAAATAAATAAATAAATAAAGGGAGGTAGGAGGGAAGGAAAAGAAAGGAAGAAAGAAAGAAGAAACAGAAAGGGAGAGAAAAAGAAAGAAAAGGGGAATTAAATAAATACAGGGAGAGCAAGGCAAAGGAAGGGCAAGGAAGAGAGAAAGAAAAAAGAGGAATTATAAAAAAGGAAGGAAAGAAGAAAAAGAATAGAGAGAGAAAAAGGTGAAATGGAAGGAAGGAAGGAAAGAAGGAAAAGAAAGAAAGTGAGAAAAAGCAATAGAAAAGAGACAGAGGGAGAAAGAAAGATATTGACATTCTCACATTCATGTTAGTAAATTCTTTAGTTCCTGCTGCTGTTTGACTCAAAAGAAATTAGGACAGTATTTTAATGGGTCATGCATGATATTTCTTTTTCCTGAGAAGTAGTTTCATGCATCTATTGGAAAGCAACATTAACCTTTTCTTCCTTTCCTTTTTTCCCTTCCCTTCCCTTTTCCTCCTTTCTTTCCCTTTCCTTCCCTTCCCTTTCCTTCCCTTCCCTTCCTTTTCCTCCTTCCCTTCCCTTCTTCCTTCCATTTCTTCCTTTCCTTTCCTTTCCTTTCCTTTCCTTTCCTTTCCTTTCCTTTCCTTCCCTTCCTTCCCTTCCCTTTTCCTCCTTCCCTTCCCTTCTTCCTTCCTTCCCTTCCCTTCCCTTCCTCCTTTCCTTTCCTTTCCTTTCCTTTCCTTTCCTTTCCTTTCCTTTCCTTTCCTTTCCTTCCTTCCTCCCTTCCCTTCCCTTCCCTTCCCTTCCCTTTCCTTTCTTTCCTTTCTTTTCCTTTCCTTTCCTTTCCTTTCCTTTCCTTCCCTTCCCTTCCCTTCCCTTTTCCTCCTTCCCTTCCCTTCTTCCTTCCTTCCCTTTCCTTCCCTTCCCTTCCCTTCTTCCTTTCCTTTCCTTTCCTTTCCTTTCTTTCCTTTCCTTTCCTTTCTTCCTTCCTTTCCTTTCCTTTCCTTTCCTTTCCTTTCCTTTCCTTTCCTTTCCTTTCCTTTCCTTTCCTTCCCTTCCCTTCCCTTCCCTTCCCTTTCCTTTCCTTTCCTTTCCTTTCTTTTCCTTTCCTTTCCTTCCCTTCCCTTCCCTTCCCTTCCCTTCCCTTCCCTTCCCTTCCTTTTTTTTTTTTGTACAGCAAAATCCGCCAAGCATTCCCCAGACATTGAGTCTGGTGGATTTCAAACAACATTCACTTTGCACATTTCGCTTGTCCTTTGAAATCGTGCCCGACTCCTTGTAAATCTTCACAACAGAAATCCATGATGAAAGACAGACAGAAAATAGGATGCTTTGTCAGAAGAATCACTTACAAAATACAAGGTTAAAAGGTAAAGCAACCATCTTAAAGGACCTGGCAAGGAGCAAGGAGACAGTCTCTTCTCTGCCCCCTCCCTTACTCTCTCTAGATAGCTGATCTAGTCTTGAATAAACCGGCTGTGCAGAACTTAAAACATTTTATTAAAAGACCAAACAAAGGCCCTATTTTGGGGAGGGGGCAGAAAAGGTCAATTATTGCACCCCCCCAAAAAAAAGGAACTCATAAAAAGAGGAAAGGCTTGAAAACAAGAATCTGCAACACGAAATGAAGTCAAAATTCACCGGGGCGGTGAAAATCCTGTTTCTGACACACTGAGCAGTCATTTCCAAGACTTTTCAAGTTTTAAAGGCTTTACTCAATGCACAAACTTGAGTTTTTGGTTTTGGGTTTTTTTTTTTTGCAAAAATCCCTGGGAAAGGGGGAGGGGTGGAGATCGCGGGGGGGGGGGGAATGAAGTATTACACCTTAGATATGAGTCATGGGGTTAGTTACCTTTGAAAATTCTCAAACAGGCACATGTCAGGGAGCTGAACGCTGCTGGCGGGGAGCTCCTGGAAAACAAGATTTTTAGTGGGTTTTTTTTTTGTTTTAAATGACATTTACTTGACTGCCTGAAAATTCAGGCGGGATTCCAGGCAAGGTTAAGGGATGTGCCGAATAAAAAGCAGAATACGAAAGCCAAAGAGAAGGAATGGAAATGGCAAAGGGGAGATTAAAGGCTAAAAGGATTCAATTTTCAAAAAAATAATACTAATCATGCTGCCAGGCACAATTGAAATCCTGGGTTTTGCCAGCTTCCAGAAACCCGTAACGTGGAAGGCAAGTTTGTGCTTCTTGGCCAACTTGTTCCAGAAAAGTGGAGTTGCTGCTGTTGTTGGGTCTTCTACCCTCACCTGTCCTAACAAGCGGGGATCTTTAGCAGGTATCAGAATCAGAATGGAGCTGGAAGGGACCTTGGAGGTCTTCTAGTCCAGCCCTCTGCTCAAGTGGGCCCCCCTGCTCATCCTATTGTCCAGATAGGAATGCTGAGAAAGGGGCCCCTCTTGAGAGGGTCTGTTGTGGTTAGCCAGCAGCAGGTGCAGATGGCTGAGGGCAGCAAGGACTCAGATGAAGGGCCAGGACCATTAGGGAGTGGACTACTGCCTTCAGAGATTGTGGGGGCTGGCAGCAGCCATGAGGAGGTTCTCGAGCAGCCTGTGCCAAGTGACGTGTGCACGCAGGATTACTCTAAGGAAAGAGCAGCTGCAGCAGCACAGGCGACTCAGGAGTAAGGCTGCAAGGTAATGCTCCCTCCTTCCAGAAGATAAAAGCCAGCTGTGAAACTAACCTTCTTTGCAGAAGGCAAAGACATTTTGAACTCAGCCTCGTGGACATTACAGTTGGTATTTGAAGACTCTTGTATTGTATTGTCACTAAGCAAGGCAGCCCTTAAACGAGTGTTGCCCCATTTGGGGATCTTTTCACTCTCACCTATCCCGTGACCTCTTTTGAAGTCGTTGGGGCGCCTGCGAAGATTTAACCACCACGCTTCTCCATCCGTCTCTGTCCTCCACTGCTCTCTGGGATGCTGCCAGGTTCAAGCCTGTCCAATCATGGATATCATCCTCCCATCTCCTTCGTTGTCTTCCCCGTTTGCGGCTTCCTCTTACCGTCCCTTGCATGATGGTCTTTGCGAGGCCAATAGAGCGAGACACGTGTCCGTACCATCTCAGTTTCCGTTTCTTGACGACAGTAAGAAGGTTGTCATGTGGTCCTATTGCCTGTTGTATTTTATTTAGGACCTCTTCATTTGTCACATGGTCTGTGTAGTGGATGCCAAGGATTTTTCGGTAGCATTTCATTTCTGTTGCAAGGATTCTTCTTTATAAATCCGCATTGAGTGTCCAGGTTTCGCAGGCATATAAAAAGATTGATATTGCGAGGGAGCGCATTAGGTGGATCCTTGAGCGCAGACTGATGTTCTTATCTTTCCAAATAGTTTGGAGCTTCGAAAGCGCAGCTGTTGTTTGTGCTATCCTTGCCATTACTTCTGGTTTTGAGCCTTCATCGGAAATGATGGACCCAAGATATTTGAAATTTTTTACTGTCTCTAGGGGTGTTCCGCTGACTCTGATGTCTGAGGAGATACCTTGGGTACTGTTCGTCATCAGCTTGGTTTTCTCGGCATTGATCTCCATGCCGTACGCTGAAGCCGCTTTATCTAAGTGTTGGACAAGGCTCAATAGTTCATCCTCATTTCCTGCCAGGCCATCGATGTCATCTGCGAATCGCAGGTTGGTGATGGTTCTACCACCGATGGATACTGTGCCTTCGTGGTCTTCCAAGGCATCTTCCATGATCCGTTTAAGGATCTTTTCACCACCATTGTTAAGTGAATCGTGGGGTTGTCAAACCAATTCATCTGCCCTCCCCTTTGATTTTACTTGTCAAAAGCCAGCTGGGAAAGTCACAACCATCTTAAATGCATGCTGATCATTGGGCAACCATTTGTCTGAAATGACTCAGGGTTTCCTGCTTAAGCAGGAGGTTAGACTAGAGGGCCTCAAAGATCCCTTCCCAACTGTTTATTTATTCTGTATGTCCACTGCTTGAGCAGAAGATCTCATACCATTATGGAGAAATGGCTGTCCAATCCCTTCTTTCAAACTTTTAGTGATGGAGCACCCACAATTTTTGGAGGCAAGTCAGAAATTTATGATATTTTTTTTTTAAAAAACCAAATCTATTAACGAATCTTATGAAATTAATAAAATGTAACGGCCCCTGATTTGCCTTGTTGATTTTGCTGTTTAGGAGATCATTTTAGTCTGGAGCATCTGTTTGATTTAATTTATTTAGCTGTTTTTATATACCCCCCCTCCAGTTTTGTACACCACACCAAATCCACTGTAGTTGGCAGCCAATAAAGTTAAACAAACCAACAAACAATGAATGAAAGCAATTTTGTTACACTGCCTGTGAAATTAGACAGGCATTGATTGTCCACTGATGAACCCATCGCCAGTTGTAATATTTTATGTTGTTCTGTTTTTATTTTTATTTTTCCAATTCTGGTCAGTGACTATAATCAAAATTCTATAATCATAATTTTAAAAAGGTGGACTCAATTGGTTATTGTTATATATATGTGGATTTCCCGGGGAAAATTAAAACCAAAAAAAACCCAAAACGTATCAAGTGAAACTCAGATTATTTAATGGGTTCCAACATCCTACGTTCTGTTGGGAAAGAGGTAGAAATTGCTAGAAGTTGCTATGGCTTTTTCATCATAGTGTACTGACAGGCCATTAAGAGCATCAAAAGACTGAAACCGATGTGTACAAATAATACACCTTTCAACAGACAGATTGGTTCATTGTGTTCTGGGATCTATGGTCAAGTCTTACCAAAGAGCAGAAAGAACATTAAAGTCTTCTCTGTCTATTCTCCAACTTTAAGACAAGTATCTGCCTCAGGGTGATTCCCATGTTCATATGACTTGTTGATCTCTCGCTGGGAACTTGTGGATATGCTCAGCCAACAGAAAGGATTATTATGAAGACTTATAACTGCCAACTTCAAATATTTGAAGGACTGATACGTAGAAGAGAATATTTCTAGATCAGGACTGAATGGTTGGGTTTCTTGGTTGTTTGCTTGCAGACATCCCATGATCCATCTAGGTAACACCATCAGCAGTAGAAGGGAGTGGGGTTTGTGGAGAAAAGGAGGAAGGGAAAAGTAGACTGTGGGGAGTTTGGTGCTCTCTGGGCTTGGTGGTCTTCTTGAAGACAACCCAACTAGGTAACATCTTCAGTGCTAGAAGGTTGTGGAGTTTGCTCTCCCTTTATATACCTTGTTCTTGTCCATGTTGGTGGACACAAAAGAGGGAAACAGCTTTTTTCTACTTTCTCCATAGACCCAATGTGTTTTTTTTATGAAATTTAGAGGTATTTAGAGGTTCATATCGCCCCTTGTTCTTCTTTTCTCTCGACTAATATACCCTACAATCGTCTTCCAAAGTCTTCGGGAATTGTCTTCTCTTTGGAAGACTTCCTCTCCTTCTTGGGATTGCCAATTTCTTTTCAATACTTCCTGGTTGACATCATGGTGATAAAGAGGACCATCGGCGGTGTTTTTGGTGACATATCTTTTCATCCCTCTGAAGTTCTCGTGAAGTTTCTCCTTTGGGATGTCATTGAAAGGCAGGATGCCTGGAGGCTGTGGTGAAAGATGGGACATTGACACACACCCCTCTTGGCCACCTTGTCACTGAAGTAATCCATGACACCCTACTCCACCTAGAAAACATCCCCAATTATCTTCTTTTTCCCTTTGAAATGCATTTTCTTTTAAGGCAAATGCTTTCATCGCACCAAATGAGGCAGAAACTCTGGAAGAGGCAGAAACGCTGGAACAGTTTTACAACATGCTTAACTGCATTTGCACTGCATTTGCACACCATGGAGAGTCTCAGTCATCCAGGCCATCCCTTTTTTCAAGAGGCACTTGGACTTCTCTTAGTTTTTCCTTGAAGATGTTTCACGTCTCATCCAGGGAGCTTCTTCAGTTCTTCTAACCCTGATATTTTCAGACTTGAAAACAACAGAAAATGAACCAATGTTAATGGCTGGTTTTTCTCAAGCAAGAGAAACACCTTGTCTGTAAACACATTTATAAAATCTCAGTTTTTATTCAAAGAAAGAAAGAAAGAAAGAAAGAAAGAAAGAAAGAAAGAAAGAAAGAAAGAAAGAAAGAAAGAAAGAAAGAAAGAAAGAAAGAACTGATCAAAACTCGGGATGTCATTTAATCATTCCAATTGTAGCACATAAATTGACTTTAATTTCTGCATGTGCAAAATAGGCCCGGTGTCACATAATAAACGCATCGATTTCTGTCACTCAATGTTTAAAGTCTGCTCGCTTCCAGTTTGAAAGCACAGGACCAAAGGATGTAAAAACACAGCAATTCCCTTATAATCGGAGGAACCTTGGAAGTTTCTCCTCTGTACAGATGAACCTTATCTGAACTTTTCAAAATTGGAAGTTGCGCTTTTTCCTCCCCCCCCCCCAACACAAGAGACAACTTTTATTAAAAAGAACAAGAAAAACTCAAGAGGCAATAATTATCAGCTTGCTTGGAGCACCGGTGACTATTTTTGAAATGAGAAATGTGATAAATACAATCATTTCCTTTGCAGCTTCAAGCTTAAAAGCCTTTATTTCCATCTTGAAGGCTGTGCTTTTATAAAGCAATACATTTTTCATAATTATTATTTTTTAATGAAAGTATTTCTCAAAGAAGAACATCACATCACAATGCACTAGAAATACTTCTTTACCTCCTTCTCTCTTGCCAGGTTTTGCAGAACATGCTAAACCAGCATGTGTTCAGATTAACTTTGTTGGTGGGCTTACAGAAACCCTGGCTTAATGTGTGTGGGTTTTTTTTTTCATTTCATGCATGAACATAGCTTTCTTATCATGTATATATCTTTATACTTTATGATGGTGGTGAATTCACAAACCACAATTAAAACAGAGGATTAGTGTGTGATGTGTTTGCAGAAGCTAAAATGAATTTGAGCTGGGTCAAAACTAATATAGATAGACCTCAGAATAACAGAATAATAGAGTTGGAAGGGACCTTGGAGGTCTTTTAGTCTAACCCTCCACCCAAGCAGGAGATCAGTACCATTCTGAGCAAATGGTTGTCCAATCTCTTCTTGAAAATCTCCAGTGTTGGAGCATCTACAACTTCTGAATGCAAGCCATTCCACTGGTTAATTGTTCTCCTTAATTCTAGGTTGGCTCTCTCTTTATTTAGTTTCCATCCATTTTTCTTTTCTTTTCTTGCCTTCAGGTTTAATGCTAGTTGATTCCATAAAAAAAAAAAATAAGTAAAAATAAATGGGATTTTCCAGTTTTGCACTGACTGCTTTTTTTTTTTTTTTTTTTTTAAACAAATGCTGGGCAACCTCCAATAAATTAAATGGTAGCACAACCACAAATTGAGCTGATTGCATAAATGAGCCGCCACAGACAGCAATGGTAATTAAAAACAAAGGCAGATGCAGAAAGGCTCAAACCAAAATTAGAGCAATGAAAGATTCATGAAGCCAAGTTCAAATTATTGAATAGATTATAAAAGAAAAACAGTCTAACAGCAGAAATGAATTGCAGGGTGAAATGAAGACACTCTGAAACTCAAATGGGAGTTCTTTTCTGAATTCACTCCCTTTAGAGATTTCAAAATTTGGGGCAGAAGATTTGAGCTAACCCAAACTCTGAAAAATTTCTTCAACTTCTTAAATGTCTCCTTATGTTGCCAATCAAACATCTGTCTCTTTATAAGTTTATAAATTATAGAACAGTTGCAGAAAGCAAATGTTAAATGTTTAGTTTCAATGAAAAGCAGGACTAGGGGTGTGTTTGACATGATAGCAGTGATCCACTATCTGAGGGGCTGCCCCAAAGAAGAGGGAGTCAAGCTCTTCTCCAAAGCACCTGAAGGCAGGACAAGAAGCAACGGATGGAAACTCATCAAGGGAGCACCAACCTAGAACTCAGGAGAAATTTCCTAACTGTGAGAACAATTAATCTGTGGAACGACTTGCCTCCAGAAATCGTAAATGCCCCAATATTGGCAGTTTTTAAAAAGAGATTGGATAACCCCCTTTGTCTGAAGAGGGTTTCCTGCCGAAGCAGGGGGTTGGACTAGAAGACCTCCAAGGTCCCTTCCAACTCTGTAACTCTAACCCAAGGGTCTTCAAACTTGGCAACTTTAAGACTTGTGGACTTCAGTTCTCTGGGAGTTGAAGTCCACAAGTCTTAAAGCTGTCAAGTTTGAAGACCCCTGTTCTAACGAGTGGAACAGCCTCCCAAAGTTGTGATCACTCCATCACTGAAGGTTTCCAAGAAGAGATGGGACAACCATTGGCCTGGAATGGGTCTCCTGTTTTACCAGGGGGTTGGTATGGAAAGCCTTCAAGATTCCTTCCAACTTTGTTATTCTGTTATTCTGAATAATTGCACCCACGCATGAAAAGAAAAATGTGATCTCAATGCTCCTTTTCGGTTCAAACAATCCTTTTCTAGCTGTCAGAGAGAGAGAGAGAGAGAGAGGTCAGGAAACTGTACATGGCTGATTCATCAACCTTAAGTTGCCTTCTCTTTGCAAAATCCATCTGGCTACATTTACATGGTCAGGGAGATTGTTTAAGGAGTTTCGTTTTGTTTTTTTTTGCCCACTCTCTGCATAAATCCAAGGTGAATTATTGGTACCCCCAGCTGTTTTTCATCTTGCAGAATCTCCGGAGGGAGAGTGCCTCACCATTGCCTACCACAATTCACAATTCACCGGGCCATTTTTCACGATCCCAACGTCGAACAATAAAGCCGGTGTGTTAAATTTCTGCTTGGCTTCGTATGTCTAGTTTATGATTTCCAGGAATGACATCCAAAACTGAGGAAGGGGCTGGGAAGAGAGAGGGAGAGCAAGGAACCAAAATAAATTCTGCCCGGAATGAGCCAAAGGGTTGTGATGACCCAAAGGGGCGTGGCAAAAGCAACACAGTCAGAGAATCAATAAGAGTCCTTTTAGTAGCTTCAACTTTGTCCCCAATGTCCTGGTTACCTTCTGGCTGGAGAAAAACTCTCCCAGGAACAGCCTTTGGCTGCAGAGAATCAAGTCCAAGACGTGGTCAACAAAAACTGTAACTATAAGTCCACTCAAGGCAAGATGAGGTCGTTAGTCTGGCAGGGCAGGAGCAAGAATTTCAGATGTGAAGGCATAGCAATAACTCAACACAGTTGGGAAGGTGCCAGGAACACAGATAAGCAAAGACAACACAGGATAAACTCATATTTGTTCCCAGCAGACGGTACACTCAGCTTGTATCTCTTTTAAACTCCCTTCCTAGCTGTGATTAATGAAGGGAATCAGGACCCTTTCCTCCCCTGTAAGCCATGCAACCCACATTGCTCTCTTCTCCGTTCCTCCCTGCGTGCCCTAGGATGAAGAGGGGGTGAGCCTGGGTCTTCCTCTGAACTCCCTCTCCCTTGTTCTACCTCCTCTTCTCTGTTCAGCCAGACTTTGCCCTTCCCCAGTTTCCTCAACAGCCAACGGAGCCACACTCCCATTCCCTGTCAGCTGTTCATCTTCCTCCTTGGATTCAGACTCCAATAGGGGCATGACATCACTCTACAGGTAGTCTTCAGCTTACAACAGTTTGTTTACTGACCATTCAAAGTACGATGCTGCAGGGGAAAGTGACTTATGACCATTTTTCACACTTACGACTTTGCAGCATTCCCTCACGGTCACATGATTTGCATTTGGATGCTGAACAACTGACTTGCACTTATGATGGAGTAATGGCTTCCCTTTTTGTGACCTTTTGATGAGCAAGTCAATGCAGAAACCATTGTGAAGATAGACAATATGGCTATATGATCAGAAGTCTTGTCTGTTGGTGGGTACCTAAGTGGATTTTATTGCAAAGGTATGGGCAGAAAAATCATTTCAAAAGAGTTAAAAAAATTAAACATGGCCAACATCTTATGAGATTGCTGAACTTTTTAGGAGTTCTTAATTTTGCAGGTCGGTGATCATGATCTAAATCATCTCAAAAAGGACGTTATCATCATGGGATCAGTCCTTGAGATTCCTGCAAGATCTTATCCCGATCTAAAATTTAAGCACAGATGCAGACTAAGTCCAGAGTAGAATGGCATCAATTAAGCTTGGTGATAAGAACCCATAAATTGGGGGTCAACACAATTTAAGGTCCTCAGAACTGCCTTCTGTAAGTCTGAGGAATCAAGAATCTCTCATAATCCCGCATTTGCTCAATGGAGCTATTCAGAAGATCCTGGAGAAGTTAAGTGGGCATCTGCAAGCCAGGGAGATAGCTTTTTAAGGACCTCAGGTCTCCAAAATTAGGATGGGGTACTGCAAGGGTGGGATGGGATGGATAAGCTAAAGGCAGAGTTGCCCTTTAGCCTTTCTTGGAGAATGTGGATCATTGTAGAGCTGTCCATGGTCCTGTATCCATCAACTGATGTTGGCTTTGATTGGAAAACAACCTTTTATAAGTCTGATTTGGGGTATTCCTTACTTAGAACATAGAATACTGTGATTGGAAGGGACCTCAGAAGTCATTTAGTCCAACCATCTGCTCAAGCAAATGCCTGTCCAGTCTCTTCTTGAAGACTTCCATCGATAAGCAAGGGCTGGACATCTGATCTGTTCCTTCTATAGTTCACCATAAGCTCCTTGGTCTTATTGATGTTGAGGACCATGTCATTGTCTCCACACCACGAAAGCAACCGGTCCACCTCATCTCGGTAGGCAGACTCATCCCTCCCCCAAGAGATGAGTCCCACCACTAGAAATTGAATCAGTTGGTTCTGAAAGTCTTTCTCTTGTTCCCTAATGGACAAAGCTAAGAAATAAGATGCAATGATTTTGCAAGCAGGGGAATGAATCAGGGATGCACTCAACAAAATGATGTAGGACAGGATGTTCTTCTCACTTCTGGTTTATTCACAGCTCTGTTTCGGGAAAGAAGCATCACCCAGGAGGAGAAAATAACACATATTTCCAAATGGGAGTAAAGGCAGAGGGCTTCTTTGGTCTCCTCACTGCTGAAGCAGTCTAGGTTAGTCGTCTTTGGTTTCTATCAAACAAGGCACACCTACCTAAAGATCTTCATAGCTTTCAGCCAGCAGCTCCTTATGGTCCTGCCCTTCCTTCAAAACACTCCCCCCCCCCAAAAAAAAGAGGAAATGTTTGTTTCTCATTTCCGTTCTGTGAGGATACTTTGAAATGAGAGACTGTGGATTGGGTTCACACACCAAATTCTACCTTTCTGGCAATGCTTTTTTTTTTTTGCTGTGGAAGACTGCATTTGGTGTTTGATTTTGGGGTGCTGGAAGATGGGTGGGGTTGGGATTTTGCCTGAATCAATTTATTTGTAGACAAAACTAAATTGAAGGCAGTCTGGCAACTTCCAAAGCATTGACTAGACACCACCTTCTTCATGGGGTAGATGTCACTTTCGGTAAGGAGTATATCAGCTCCATACTCGGGAATAGGGTTGTCAACTACTAGGGCAGTGGTGGCTCACCTTTTTGGGCTCCCGTGCCAAAAATTGTGTGCAATGCATCCTTGCCCCATGCCCCTGCGCATCCACGTGCAATCCCCCCCCCATGCCACCCTCTTACCTGCACTGCTCCTCACAGCTGATTTTCAGCTGGTTTGAGGCCTTTTTTGGCCTCCCAGAGGCTTGAAAGAAGCCTCTGCAGGCTTTGCAGGACGAATAATAGGCCCATTTAGTCACTTCCAGTATTACAGGAAGTGACAAAAAGGGCCTATTATTTGGCCTGCAGGTTTGGTTTAAAACCATGGATGAATGAGTAGTAAAAATCAAACAAGAGCCTCTTAAGTTCTAATGATATATGATCCTCTATCTTGATAGATTAGAACAGGAGTCTTCAATCTTGGCAACTTTAAGCCTGGCGGACTTCAACTCCCAGAAGTCCACCAGGCTTAAAGTTGCCAAGGTGGGAGACCCCTGGATTAGAACATTCTCAGTACAGAATCTCTGATAGGTTAGACCAAACTCAACAGCAGCAGAACAAAATGCAAAGCACCACAAGACTTGATACAGATGAGAAGAAAAAGGCTGCTTGAAGTTGGAGATACATGGCCTTTGGCAGCGTATCTCCTGGTCAAGTCTCTACCAATGCCTGTAACCCTCTTGGCCAACTTGCTTGACAGTAGCAATAGCAATCAAAACCTGAGCAGGCCAAGAGCTGCCCTTCAAGGGACGACAATGTTCATTCCACAAAATGCACCAGAAAAGTTCAACCATGGTGTCCTCCAGGTCTCCAACATGGGGAAACCAGAACAGACATTATTGGTAGGCTATGAAACAGCATACGGGCCCTAGAACCTGCTAGAGGCATCCTGCATCCATGCCAGGCCAACTCATAGACTGTCAAGACCCTTCAAACATCTGACAAAATTCCACCCTCCGGAAATCTATGCCAGAGAAAATCTGTAAGCCTTAAAGATCCCACGGGCAAATGTTTTATATAGTACAGCAAGTTCGCAGGCAGGGAGAAGGAAATGCAGAATATGGAACAAAACAGTTGGAAGGGACTTTGGACATCTTCTAATCCAACCACTTATTCAACCAGGAATCCCAAAACTATGGAGATTCTCAGTCATCCAGGTCATGGGTTGTCCCAAAGGTGCTTTTTCAAGAGTTCTTTGGTTTTGCCTTGAAGATTTTTCACTTCTCCTCCAAGAAGTTTCTTCAGTTCTGAAACCCGATACCATTTCAGACAAATGGTAGTCTGAAAACCACCAGGGTTGGAGCCCCTATGGCTTCTGGAGGCAAATTGTTCCACTGATTAATTGTTCTCACTGCTTCCATAATTAAAAATCAACCTTTAGTATCCTTCTTAGAGGAAGTTATGGCTCTTTGCCTCTGGTTGCCAGCTAAACCTTACATCATCTATCAGAACAGAACAGAACAGAACAATACTGTTGGAAAGGACCTTGGAGGTCTTCTAGTCCAACCCCCTGCTTAGGCAGGAAACCCTACACTACTTCAGACAAATGGTTATCCAACATCTTTTTAAAAATTTCCAGTGTTGGAGCATTTACAAGTTCTGAAGGCAACTTCTGTTCCACTGATTAATTGTTCTGACTGTCAGGAAATTTCTCCTTAGTTCTAAGTTGCTTCTCTCCATTAATTTCCATCCATTGCTTCTTGTTGTTCTGACCCAACCTTTTTTCCAATAAGACAAACAATAACCAAAGGGAACAGAAACCTTTGAATGATTCTTATGAATCCCCAGTTAAAAGTCTGCTGCAATCTAATTAACTTTGATAAGCACAAACCTTGCCAAAACTGTGCAAAACTGCCAAGAATCACAGACAAGAAATATTTCACAACACAAGAGTCTTGAAATACCAACTTAAGATACTGTAATGTCCATGAGGCTGAGTTTCAAAACGACTTTGCTTCCTGCAAAGAACATTCGCTTCACAGCTGACTTTCATCTTCTTGAAGGAGGGGCCATTACCTTGCAGCCTTACTCCCAAGTCACCCATGCTGTTGCAGCTGCTCTTTCCTGCGAGCAATCCTGCGCACACACGCACTTGGCACAGGCTCCTCGGGAACCTCCTCATTGCTGCCGCCAGCCCCCACAATCCCTGAAAGCAGCAGTCCACTCCCTATTGGTCCTGGCCCCTCATCTGAGTCTGCGCTCTCCTCAGCCATCCGCACTTGCTGCTGGCTAACCTGAACACTTATTCATGTGTTTTGGAGAATAAGTTTCTTCTCTGTGAAACCCCTCAACTGTATTGGAAGACTGCTGTCCTGTCACCTCTAGTCCTTCTCTCTCTTTCAGTTTATTTGGATCCTGTGAAGTTAATTATGCTCTTTTACATTTGTTTTATTGCCTTTTCTCTCTCTGATAACTTTCAGAGAGGGCTACATCCCTGTCTGACTCCCCAGCAGTCAGTTTTTGCAAGTCCTGGGCAAGCTGTCGGGTGGAGTTCCTTATTTATGGCTGTGATTCTGAGTAACTGGCATGACTCAGAAACGGTGGTGATTGCCTGCATTAGGCCTTCAAAACCATACACAATGCTTCAGCCTCGCCCAGGTGTCACACATTCCAAGGGAATTTATTAGCCATTCTTGTTTGGACGGTTTCTTCTCTTCCAGAGTAAAAAGGGTAACCTTTTTTCCCCCTCTCTCTAACTGTCAAAGAAAGGAGAGATGGCTGAGACTCAGAAACGCCCAGGAGGATAACCTAAGTCTAGTTTCTTTGAAGTTTTGGAAATGCAGAAATCCAAACGTGGACATTTAAAAATTTTCTTGCATTGACCACTGTTTCCAGGGCATCCTGTGGGCAAGATCTAAGCACCCTGTAGGCTGAATCTGGCTCCTGGGTCTTGAATTTGACACCCCTGGACTAGAAGATCTCCAAGGAGGTTTAGAGCCTCCTACAGGCCCTTCTTTGAGGGAGATGGATGGTTTAGAAATATGGAATATCAATCAATCAATAAGGTCCCTTCCAACCCTATTTTTCTATGTTCCGTGATTGAAACAAAGGCAAGACAATGCTCCATTGACATCCCCATCCAGAAATAGTCTACCTGTGAGGAGAAGGACCATGGGTGACATGAGAGCTGTGTTCTAATATTTGAGGGGTTGCCCCAAAGAAGAGGGAGTCAAGCTCTTCTCCAAAGCACCTGAAGGCAGGACGAGAAGCAATAAGGATGGAAACTAACCAAGGAGAGAAGCAACCTAGAAGTAAGGAGGAATTTCCTGACAGCAAGAACAAATAATCAGTGGAACAACTTCCCTCCAGAAGTTGTAAATGCTCCATCAATGGAGGTTTTTAAGAAGACACTGGACAACCATTTATCTGACATGGCGTAGGTTTCCTGCTTGAGCAGGGGATTGGATTGGATGACCTCCAAGGTCCCTTCCAACTCTGTTATTCTGTTCGATGATGGAGAGAGACCTACCTGACTACTCAAACGGATTTTGCATTGCAAAGCATTTGGCTTTGCTACCCTTTGGCTCAGCGGCTAAGATGCTCAGTTTGTCAATTGGAAAGGTCGGCAGTTCGGCGGTTCGAATCCCTACAGAGTGAGCTCCCGTTCCTTGTCCCAGCTTCTGCCAACTGAGCAGTTTGAAAGCATGTAAAAAAATGCAAGTCGAAAAAAATAGGGACCCCTTTGGTGGGAAGCTAACAGCCTTCCATGCGCCTTCGAAGGGGTTTCGTCCTGCCGGCCACCTGACCACAGAGACGTCTTTGGACAGCTCTGGCTCTTCGGTTTTGTCACAGAGATGGTACCGCCGTCTAGAGCTGGGAATGTCTAGCACGGATGTGCCAGGGGAACCTTTACCTTACTCTTTCTTTACTTCTAAGAGGAGCTTTTTTCTAACTTTTAAGTCAGCTCAAGGCTCACTCAAGGGATTGGCAGTCCCGTTGGCTCATTTTTACCATCAAAGAGACTACTTTAAATCAACAGAAGGATCCGCCGGGAGGGTTATTCTTAAGAAAAGGCGATTCAAGAAGCTTGAGTGACATATGCTAAGTGGCGCTGGAATTTTTTTCTTAGGGAAAAAAATGGAAATCAACGGTGTTCCTCCACTCCACCCAAGTCGAGAGCTTATGTGGCTTTAAGGCAATCCCTCAACATCCCATCAAGGCTTGAGTACGTGTGTGCCTGGATGTGGTTAAACATAGACTGGAAAGCCTGTTGGAGTTAAGCACTCTTTCAGAAAGGTAATTGGACTGTCATGTAGAAAACTAATTAAGCGGTTGTTAGAACCCCTGGCTTTTCTTTATGCATACGGGGCTCCTGTTCCACTAGGCTGACAACCTTGGCTCCTTTGAATATTGACCTGGAAGGGGAGTGTGTGTCAGGACTTGGTGTGGGGATTCCCCTCCTCCTGTAAAATGCCAGTTGTTTTCCATTTAAGAAGGTCTTTTCATCTTCTGTTTTCTTTAAGTGGTAGAAATCATTTAGGTTTTTACTAAATCATATTTCTGTTTCATCTGTAACTGGTTGAAAAGCCCTTCCTTTCGTCCCCCTTTCTCAAACTGCCCTCCCTCTCTCCTTCCTTCCTTCCTTCCTTCCTTCCTTCCTTCCTTCCTTCCTTCGGTCCTTCGGTCCTTCCTTTTTTCCTTCCTTCCTTCCTTCCTTCCTTCCTTCTGTCCTTCCATCCTTCCTTTCTTCCTTCCTTCTTTCCTTCCCTCTTTCCTTCCTTCCTTCTTTCCTTCCCTCTTTCCTTCCTTTCCCAAACTGCCTTCTCTCTCTCTTCCTTCCTTGCTTCATTCCCTCCTTCCCTCTCTCCTTCCTTCTTTCCTTCCCTCCCTCCCTCCTTCCTTCCATTCTCAAACTGCCCTCCCTCTCTCCTTCCTTCCTTCCCTTCTTCACTCTCTCCTTCCTTCATTTCCTCCTTCCCTCCTTCCTTCCTTCCTTTTGTCCCTTCCTTTGTCCCCCTTTCTCAAACTGCCCCCTCTCTCTTTCCTTCCTTCCTTCCCTCCCTCCCTCCCTCCTTCCTTCTCTCCCTCCCTCCCTCCTTCCTTCCTTCCCTCCTTCCTTCCCTCCCTCCCTCCTCTTTCCTTCCTTCTTTCCTCCTCCCTTCCTTCTTTCCTTTACTTTTGCCCCCCTTTCTCAAACTTCCATCCTTCCTTCCTCTTTTCTTCCTTTCCTCCCTCCCACTCTGTTTCCTTCTCCCTCCTTCCTTTCTTCCTTCCTTCCTTTCTTCCTCCCTCCCTCCCTCAAAAAATCTTTCTGGCCACTAACATTTGCTTTCCTCACAGTTCCCTAGGTTTTGCATCAACAGGCAGCTTCCATTTTCCCGCAAAATGCCCAGCACTAACTGAAGCAACAAAATAAGTGAAGCCATTTGTTTCTTTTTCACATTTGTCCTGCTACATAACATGAAATGTTCAGTTTTTCCATTATATATAGTTCAGTGACTTGCTCTGATAAATAGTGGTTGAATAAGTAATTTTAGAATCTCAATATCAGAGTTACAACCAACCTCTCTTTAGATGCAAAATCTATTAGTTCAATTACTTCAAAATGTGGCAGGCAAGTGCTATTGTGTTTCTGGAGAACCAGACTAATTCCTACTGACTCCAAAGAAGCTAAGTAGAGTCAGGTGTGGTTAATGTTTAGATGGACTGTCATAAGACATTCCCAGGGTTATAGACAATAGTGGGAGGAGTAGGAGGGCTATAGACTATAATGGGAGGAGGAGGAGGAAGAAGAAGAAGAAGACAATTCTAAAAGAAGACCATTGGAAGACCTTTCTACCTGAAAATTAAATGAACATATCAGTTAGTTTACCAGGAGTTGAGTTCAGTTCAATGGAGACATTGCTAATTCCACAGACTGAGATCTCCTCTGTCCAGTTCTGATTGCATCTCTTCAAGTTCTGCAGATCCATCTCATCAAGGCAAGGAATGGCCCACCTTGATAATTATGGATTATACACTCTGCCATGGCATTTTCCCTTCCATCCACCTTGAATAATTCCATTCTTAGACCTAATTCACAGGGTTAATTTTTAATAAGTTCTATATATACACCATTCTTCCCATTCTTCGTAAACAGAAGGCTACTAAGACGAGGTAAACAACCATAAAACCAAAGATATTTTCAGCAGTGGCTCACCATTTCAAGAACACCTCTCTCAGAGTGTTTATGTGATGTTATAACCCTTGGGAACAAGAAGAAGACCTATTTATTTCTTCCCAAGCATTCCACAACGAACAGCAAACTCTTAAATAGCTTTTATTATTGTTCAGTGGCTTCTTTTATTGCTGTGATTCCTCACCGTGAAATTCATCATTAAAATGCAGCAAGAGAATAAAACAACGCTACAGATTACTAGGATTGCCTCCGCTGTTCGTTTTTATTCTTTTTTTTTTTTTTTATGGCTGGGCTGCTCTTTGTTGACTAAAAGCAGAGTGGCGTAAGGAAATTGAAGAAAATGACATAGTGTTCAGAATTAGAATAGAGCTGGAAGGTCTATTCTTGGAGGTCTTCTAGTCCAGCCCCATCTACTCAAGCTGGAGATCCGACCTCTGTGCCTCTGTGGCGCAGTGGTTAGAGTGCAGTACTACAAGCTACTTCTGCTGCAGCCAGATACCTACAATTTGGCAGTTCAAATCCCACCAGGCTCAAGGTTGACTCAGCTTTCCATCCTTCTGAGGTGGGTAAAATGAGGAGACCCAGATTGTTGCAGGCAAGAGGCTGACTTTGTAAACTACTTAGAGAGGGCTGTAAAGCACTATAAAGTGGTAAATAAGTCTAAGTGCTATTGCTATTTCAAACAAGTAGCTTCCCAGTCTCTTCTTAAAAACCTCCAGTGATGAGTCAACCACAACTTCTTGTGGCAAGCTGGTTAATTGTCCTCACTGTTAGGAAGTTTCTCCTTAATTCCAGGTTGGTTTCTCCCCTTGATTAGTTTCCACCCATTGTTTCCCCCTCCTCTTTGTGGCAGCCTCTCGAATACTGGAATACTGCTATCCTTTGTCCTTCTTTTCTCTAGACCCCAATCCTGCAACTGTTCTTTGTATGTTTTCGTCTCCAGGCCCTTGATCATCTTAGTTGCTCTTCTTTGCACTTTTTCCAAAGTCTCTACATCTTTTTTTGTAATGTGGTGATGACCCAAACTGCATGTGGTATTCCAGGTGTGGCCTTACTAAGATTTTTTGGGTGTGTGTGTGTGTGTGTTCTGACCAAGGCTTATTGAGACACAAATAAAGACACATTAGTCCCAAAACCCTTTTGTCTTTATTTCAATGACTGTGAATTTTATTCATTCACAGCCCGTAATGAGTCTCAAACAGTTTGTAAATAGTCCCATGGAAGTCTGCCAAAGTCCCTCAGGATAAGTCTGATAAGCATCCACCTTTATCTTCTTTGAAATGCTGCCAATGACTGAATGTCCAATTAGTTATACGAGACCAACACGGAGCACAAATTCAACACAGAGCTTCAGGTTTCAAACCGAACAAAGTTGCTTCCTGCAAAGGTTCCTATCTCTTTGCTTCTCCTTTATGTCTTATGGGAGGACCAGTCACCTCCAAACCTTACTCCCGAATCACCCCTTTTGTCTTAACTGTTCTTGCTGTTTGGCCGCTCTGCACATGCACGCACTGGGAACAGGCTCCCCCTGTTCCTCTGCCTCGCTGCTGTCAGATTCTGGAGGCTCAGAGTCAGTACCTAACTCCCAGATGCAATCTCTGTATCAGAAACAGGACTCTCGTCCAAGTCCTCCCGAGACTTCCAGACTCGCCCATGTTCTTCCCCACTATCCAACTCTGCTACCATCTCCACAGGCTACCGGTGGACCACAACGGGGTTTTTTTTTTGTCTGTTTCTACCTAGATAAAGTCACATTTGTTGAAGCCTTTGTTCATGGTTTCCAAGCCTAGTGAGTTTTGATCACTATCTCCTTCCAAGACCTATACCTAATGAGAAAGAAGGAATGCACACTTCACTTTGAGTGGTGAGGATGGAGTGTTGGTTTAAGCTGGAAAGACATCTTATTTCTTCCCTGCTCTTCAGTCTGGCTTCTCAAGAAAGCTTTTCTACAAAGTGGAACGGGTCCATAAATAACCTGCAAACTTGAGAATAAATACAGCCAAGAGCTGACAAAGGGCAGCTGATGAATGATGTTTATTTAATTTCTCACGTGTGGTCCATCAGAGAGGCCACGATGGGGTTTTACTCTCGGCTTTTAACTCTAGGATCTTCCCTTTCATAGATAAACAATAGCAGCAGGATCCTCCCAGGCCCTGTCTATCAGGGCAGAGAGAAAGGCTGAGTGGTGGATCAGGTGTAAAGGAAGACATATTTCTCAGAGTTGATTTTCTTGTTCCTTCTGAAGGTTTTTAGGTGCTGCACAAAGGGAAGGCATCATAGTCAGGTCCTAACAGGTCCAGTCCACATGGTCAAGTGACACCGGAGGAAAAGAACTGTTTTTGTCCAGGATTGCAAACTTCAGGAATCTACTAGCATCCATTTGGATGAACACATTTTTGTTCAAAGGCTCCTGGTTGCCCAAACTGCAGCTCACCCTCTAGGCATCGATTGAAGTGACCCGCAGCACGTGGCTTTTCATTAAATTTGCTTGTTGGCTAAAACAAAAAAAAAATTGCTAACAGACTTCTGATTTGATGGTCAAGAAAGGTAAAAACATTGTGCCTGAAGATGTATTCTGTGTGGGGAGAGAGACACAGAGAGAGAGAGACAGATAGACAGACATACACACACAGAGAGAGAAAGAGACAGACACACACACACACACACAGAGAGAGAGAGAGAGAGAGAGAGATAGAAAGAGAGACGCACAGAAAGAGAGACAGAGAGACACACATACACACACAGGGACAGAGATAGACGGAGAGAGAGAGACACACACACACACAGAAACAGAGAGAGACAGAGAGAGAGAGAAAGAGAGACACAGAGACAGGGAGAGAGAGAGACACAGAGAGAGAGAGAGAAAGAGAAAGAGAGAGAGAGAAAGAAAGAGAAAGAGAGAGAGAGAGAAACACACACACACACACACACACACACAGAGAGAGAGAGAGGCAGAGATAACTCTATCTCCATTCTGTCTGTCTGTCTGTCTGTCTGTCTGTCTTATCAAAGAGTTCTTTCCAGATTTCCTTTGCTTGCTTTTGAGGCTTTCAAGAATTTCAAGAATTTTTCAGTGGGGTTTCTCTTTTCTTTTCTTTAGGTGTCTTTTTCCTTGCTGCTTTCCAGGGGTTAGATCTGATTTTTTTTTTTTTTAACAGGCATTGATCCAATTTTTACTGGGTGCCTGTGTAGGTGCACTTTTGAGTATCTCTGCCATGAGGGAGAAGGAGGGAGACAATAAAAGTTAAAAAAAAAAAAACCCCGGACATTTAAAAATGTAAGAGTTGCCTAGATTGTTGGCACATGTTCTATGCTGAAGGTTTAATGGCTTAAACAGTAAATTAAAAGATAATAAACCACATTGTTTATAGCAACTCAAAGGGAAAGGATCACCAAAGGGGCGGAGAATGGGACACTAAATTATCCATCAGTTATATTTATTTGCCTTCATGTATTATTCCAGCCTCTGGGCTTTTGTTCTACATGGTCTTTTTTCTTTTTTTCTTTTTCTTTTTGCATTCTTCTTGGTTTTTTTTTTTTTTTGCCGCCAGGGAATCCTTTTGATTCTGATCGGTGGCTACACTGGGTTGTGTCCGAGATGGAGGAACCTTGGGGGAAAAGATGAGAATGAGCAGGCAGGGTTGACTGTTGTTGGTAGAGAACTTCGCTTTTGGTGTGTGTGTGTGAGTATGGGTATCTATGTGTGTAGGGCGATGGAAATTAGTTGGTTGGTTGAGATGTGAAGGACAGAATATGAGAGTAACAGAATTGGAAAGGGACCTCAGAAGTCTTCTAGTCCATACCCCAAGCAGGAGAACCTCTACCATTTCAGATAAGAGTTTCTCCAATCAATTCTTAAAAACCTCCAGTTATGGAGCACCCACAACTTCTGGAGGCCAGTCGTTCCACTGGTTAATTGTTCTCACTGTCAGGAAATTTCTCCTTGTTTCTAAGTTGGTTTGCTCCTTGAATGGTTTCCATCCGTTGCTTCTTGACTTGCTTGCAGGTGCTTTGGTGAGTAATGGAATAACAGAATTGGAAAGGACCTTGTAGGTCATCTAGTCCAAACCCCTGGCCTAACAGGACACCCTACATCATTTCTGACAGATGGAAGTCCAGTCTCTTCTTGAAAGCCTCCAGTGACGAAGCTCCCACAGCTTCTGAAGGCAATTTCTGTTCCATCAATTGATCGTTCTCCCTGTCAGAAAATTTCTCCTTATTTCCAGGTTGAATCTCTCCTTTACATCCATTCTTCCTTGTCTGACCTTCAGGTGCTTTAGAAAATAGCTTATCCCCTTCCTCCTCTCTGTGGCAGCCCCTCAGATATTGGAAGACTGGTCTCCTGTCTCCCCTGGTCCTTCTCTTCTGAAACTAGCCAGGCCCAGTTCCTGTAACCGTTCTTCATATGTTTTAGCCTCCAGTTCCTTGTCTGGAATGGTATAAAGGTTTCTTGCTTAAGCAAGGGGTTGGTCTAGAAGACCTCCAAGATCCCTTCCAACTCTGTTGTTCTATGTTCTATTTAACAGTTCCCACTGTCCTTGACACAAAAGCACAGAGAAGAGCAACCAGGATGATTAGATGGCTATCCAATCTCTTCTTAAAAACTTCCAGTGTTGCAGCATTCACAACTTCTGGAGGCAAATTGTGATGAACTCTGGGAAAGTCGAGGACTACCTATAAAATAAATCAAATCAAATCAAATGAAAATACCATTGAATGGCCAGGTGGAAAAGCAACTCAATGCAAAACCTCGAAGCCCACATCCCTGCTCACCTTTCTCAGCCTCTCAGGGCTACAATTATCTCTATTAATACAGCCACAAGATCCTTAGAGCAGCCCAGTTGTCTTCCTTCAGCACAAATATTTATATAAGGCCGACCTCTGGGCTGTTGCGTTTTCCTTTTATTTGATTTTTGCTGCCTTTCGTGTCCGGCAGCTCGCACAGGCTTCGGGCTTCTTGTCCGCCGGAGGAAATGGGGCGTGAGAGAGGAGTGGGAAGGGAGAAGGGGATGTGATTTGGGCAGAACAAAATCTTTCTAAGGGGCCGTTGGGGGAAGAAGGGGAAGGCTGAGGGGGGGGGGAATATTTCTTCATAAAGCAGTATTGAGGGGGGAGGTTGAACATCTAATCAGAAGAGGCCCTTGTCGTCAGGATGAAGTTCAAAGCTGGAGGTGCTTTTTCAAGAGACAACCAGGCTTCCTTTGTTTTTTTCTTTAAAGACATTTCACTTCCCATCCAAGAAGCTTCTTCAGTTGAACTGAACATGGAGAGATTCAACCTGGAAATAAGGAGGAACTTTCCAACAGTGAGAACAATCAACCCATTGAACAGAAGTTGCCCTCGGAAGTTGTGGGAGCTTCATCACTGGAGGCTTTCAAGAAGGGACTGGACTGCCATCTGTCAGAAGTGGTGTAGGGTCTCCTACTTGGGTGGGGGGAGTTGGACTATATGACCTACAAGGTCCTTTCCAACTCTATCAATCTGAATCTATCTAAGATAATCAAAGGCTTGGAGGCTAAAACATACAATGAACGGTTGCAGGAACTGGGCCTGGCTAGTCTAAGGAAGAGAAGGACCAGGGGAGACAGGAGAGCAGTCTTCCAATATTTGAGGGGCTGTCGCAGAAAGGAAGGGGGTCAAGCTATTTTCCAAGGCACCCGAAGGCCAGAAAAGGAATCATGGGTGGAAACTGAACAAGGAGAGATTTAACCTAGATGGCCCTGTGTTTGACTCACTTTGAGTCATCAATCTTCTACGTTGGGCAGAGGAACATGAATTCCCCTGGAAATGCTTTCTCTCTTGTTTCCTTGGATCTTAAAAACACTCATTTATCATTTCTGGGATGTGTTGTCTTGCCGGCTGGCAGCCTTGATATTCTCAGCCCATTCATCTATGCTGCACAAACGGCTGGAGTTTTCGGAAGCCTCCAGCAATTTGGTTCCTCTGGCCCACAAAGGTTTTCCTGATGCCAGGCCAAATGGGGTTTAAGTGGTGCTCTTTAAATCACTAGCTGGCTTCCAAGCTTTTGAAAGAACAGTAGGTCACTATGGCCAGGAAAGTTGATAAATGGATTAATGTTGGCATTGCTCTCTGGCAACAGGCTTCTTATATTTATAGAAGGAGGCAATTCTGCTTGCTTTCTCATTTTTCCAAGCTTAAATCCATCTCGCTTTTAAAAATACACAAGGCAGCAAATGTCTTCCCCTCCACTTTCCTTCCTTCCTTCCTTCCTTCCTTCCTTCCTTCCTTCCTTCCTTCCTTCCTTCCTTCCCCCTCTCCCCTATATCATCATCATTTCATCCATCTAATGCTGAGTGGTGGTGAAACTCTGGCCATGCCATCAAATCCAACCAAATCCTACCTACCAATTATTTGGTTTTATATATCTCTGGTGCCATTAAGTTACCCCTGTTTTTATTCTCTCTGTTTCCTCCGTTTTTTTCCTTCCTTCCTTCCTTCCTTCCTTCCTTCCTTCCTTCCTTTCTTTGTCCTTTCTTATCTATCTATCTATCTATCTATCTATCTATCTATCTATCTATCTATCTATCATCTATCACCTATCTATTTACCTATCTATCATCTATTTTTCCTTCCTTCCTTCCTTCCTTCCTTCCTTCCTTCCTTCCTTCCTTCCTTCCTTCCATCCTTCCATCCTTCCATCCTTCCTTCCTTCCTTCCTTTCTTCTTCCTCCCTCCCTCCCTCCCTCCCTCCCTTCCTTCCTCCTCCTCCTCCTCCTCCTCCTCCTCCTCCTCCTCCTCCTCCTCCTCCTCCTCCTCCTCCTCCTCCTCCTCCTCCTCCTGCTCCTCCTTCTGTTTTTCAGTCACCAGTGTGGCGAGACTGGAACACAGATGTAAAAAGCAAGAAGAGAAAGGGTGAATAAACTGCCAGTTTATCTCATAGACAACCACTTGACTAAGGTGGGGAAAACATTTGAAACATGTCAGTATTCAAACAGATCCCCAGGAACCAGCCTATTCCAAAATCCCCAAGATTCTCTACTTAACATTAAAGATTCCCCTTTCTGAATCTGGAGAGACCTTGCTTCCTTGCTGGAGCCCAAAGGACCAACAGGAGAGGCCGCTAAACACTATCCTGCCTGCTTATGGAAGTGTCCCCCTCCAAGCTACGCAGTTATGGTGGAGCTGGAAGCCAACATTTGTTCTTCTGTATCGTCAAGTATAAAATGGCAGCATCCTCCCCAGAATTGTTACTTCGCATCAATGTTTCCAGGCAGGGTCTGGGGGCCTTGGAGGACCCGTTGTGGAGCAAGCTTTTTACCAACTGCTCCAGTGCTTCTGGCCAGCTTCCTTAGCATTCTCAGTGGCTTCCCGCTTCTTCCCGTAGCTTCTAGGTTTTTTCCGGCTGCGACATCTGCAATGATGTGCTGTGACAGAGGGAATATGCACCACAACGGCTGCAGCTCCCTGCTTGGAAAACATCACCTTCTATTGACATCAGGCTGAGAATGGCAATTAAGGCTACGGATTATTCTCCTTCTGTTCTCGGAATTCTGGGATAGGAAGGTGGGGAAGAATGTGGAGAAGCAATTATTATTATTATTATTATTATTATTATTATTATTATTATTATTATTATTATTATTATTATACCTTAGGTGTTGTGGAAGATTGGAAAGTGGAACTAACAACCATTCTTTGCTCATTAAGAATGATGAGCCAGAGTAGCAGAATAACAGAGTTGGAAGGGAACTTGAAGAGCATCTAACTAACCCCCTGATCAAGCAGGAGATCCTATACCATTCTGGACAAATTGTTCTGAAATTCAAATATATCAAGAGGCAGGCAAGTTCTTCTGCTCTATGAATTCTTACATTTAACAGAATAACAAGTTGGAAGGGACCTTGGAGGTCTTCTAGTCCATCCCCCTGCTTAGGCAGGAAACCCAAGACCATTTTAGACAAATGGTTATCCAATCTCTTCTTTAAAATCTCCATTGTTGGAGCATCCACAACTTCTGGAGGCAAGTTGTCCCAACGATTGATTGTTTTAACTGTCAGGAAATTCCTCCTTCGTTCTCAGTTGCTTCTCTCCTTGGTTACTTTCCATCCGTTGCTTCTTGTGTTGCTGTCAGCCCTCAAGATACCTTCAGGTGCTTTGGAGAAGAGCTTGACTCCCTCTTCTTTGGGGCAGCCCCTAAGATATTGGAAGATTGCTATCATGTCTCCCCTAGTCTTTCTTTTCATTAAGCTCAGACATACCCAATTCCTGCAACTTTTCTTCATATGTTTTAGCCTCCAGTCCCCTGTTCATCTTTGTCACTCTTCTCTGCACTCTTTCTAGAGTCTCAACATATTTTTTAATGTAGTGGTGACTAAAACTGGATGCAGTATGCCAAGTGTTGCCTTACTTCTCGGTTAGTTCTCCCCTTGATTAGTTTATGGACTGATCACTAATCACTGATCACATCATTATATTATTATTATCATCACCATTATTATTATTTAATCTCTAGTGAGATTCACAGCCTTTGGGGTTGGTTGGTAGCTCAACAGCTCGAGTCCTAACCAAGGACCTAGGAACTGTTCAGTGTCGGAGGATATAAGCTGTTCCAAGTAGGGTGGGTTTTTTTTGTAGAATCAGGGTATTATTATTGTTGCTGTTGTTGTTGTTGGAATAATATTGATCAATACTAGAGACAGAGCTTTCTAGCAAGTGCTATTTTCAAAAAGAGGAAAGCCAGAAATTCTGGAGGAATTTCTAAGCCAACTTCACAATGACTTTCTACTTGATCCTTATTGACTTCTTTCGATCTATTGCCCTCTGTCCTGAATGGGAGCAGAAATCCAGAGCAGAATAAAATCTGTGTTGATCTGAGGTCAAAAGGGACCACTAACGCCAACCATTGGCCAAGGTTTATTTTCTAACCCCCTGCTCCTCTTCAAATCCTATTTTGTGCCCCAACCAAATAAAGCCTAGGACATACATTTTGATGAGATTATGAAATATACACCAGTTTCACTGCAGAGGATTAGCTTGGTGCCAGAGCTTGTTGTTTGCACTTATTAATAATAATCATTAAATTGGCACAGGAGAAGAGAACTTTTCATCGCTTCGTCCATCTGCTGAAATTTTATATTTTCTCCATCTCGATGTTCCCCCATGGAGTAGAAAAATGGACAGTTAGAGCCTAACCACGTTGCCCGATAGACGACCGACCAGCAGCCAAACCAGAAAAAAAAATGATACTCTTTGGTCTTGAAAGGGCTGTTTTTTGTCTTGCTTTTTTCTCCTTCCCTTTTTTTTTTCTTTTTGCTTTGGGGGTTTAGTGCCAAAAGCAATTGTGATTTACACTCTGTGCCCTTCCAGTAGCAAAATGGTTTTGATTAAAGGCGCACATATCATGTTTATTAAATTTTGCACAGGCCTAATCCGAGGGGTCTGTTTGAGGCTCTGTAAAAGGTTGAGAGATTTACACTTCATTCCGCAGGACTGGATTTATTTTTTTTTATTTTTTATTTTTAAATCTCTGGAGGATTTGCTGACCTCCAATCAGAATCGCTGAGCTGTATTTTACTCGCTCCTCCATTCGTGCAAGGCCTTGCTTGAGTTTTGTTAGGAAGGGTAAAAATGGTAGAAAGTGTGGTTTTTGCCTTGATTAAGTGGGAAGTAAGGTCATGGTAACAGTAATTCAACCCTATAGTAATTTTGTAATGCATATACATTGAAAAGAGATGATTCTTCAGAAGGTTTGGATCAACATACCACAAAGAGGGTTGTTGAATCCTAAAATATTTCAAAAAATAACCGAATGGTTCAAACCCCAACGGAGTCAGAGGGAAAACATGGATTTTCTGTGGTATTGAAAAGAAGAACCAGTGTGGTTGTATTATCAAAAGTTTGGCAAATGGGCCCCTGGTTTATAGTATGGATGGGGTAGCATTTTCCTTCAAAATGTCTATGGAGATTTTCAGTCATCCAGGCCATAATTGTTCCAAAGGTACTTTTCTTAAAAGGCAACTGGACTTTCTTTGCATTTCCTTCTCATCCAAGAAGCTTCTTCAATTGAACTGATGAATTGAAGGAGCCTCTAGGATGAGGAGCGAAACATCTTTCAGGAAAAAAAAGAAAGTCTAGTTGCATCTTGGAAAAGCATCTTTGGGACAATCAAATGGCTCAAACCCCAATGGAATTAGTCGGAAAACATGGGTTTTCTGTGGTTTTGAAAAGAACAATTGCGGTTATGTTATCAAAAGTTTATGGATGGGGTAGCATTTTCCTCCCAAATGTCTATGGAGATTCAGAGCCATCCAGGTCAACTCAAAGATGCTTTTTCAAGAGACAACTTCCTTTGTTTTTCCTTAAAGATGTTTCGCTCCTTATCCCAGAGGCTTCTTCAGTTCATCAGTTCAATTGAAGAAGCTTCTTGGGTGAGAAGCAAAACGTCTTCAAGGAAAAACAAAGGAAGTCCAGCTGCCTTTTGAAAAAGTACCTTCAGGTTTTTTTCTTGAAGAGGTTTCACTTCTCATCCAGGAAGCCTCCTCAGTTCTGACTTCAGTTCTGACTTTTGAAGTCAGAACTGAAGAAGCTTCTAGTCTTCTAGTCCTACGACTACAGCAGCTATTTTGCTAAGTGAGACATTGTTAAGGGAGTTTAGCCCCTTTTTACGACCTTTCTTGCCACCGTTGTTAAGTGATTCACGATGGTTATTAAGTTAGTAACAGAGTTGTTAAGGGACTCGGATTTTCCCCATTGACTTTGCTTGTCAGAAGGTCGCAAAAGGGGATCATGTGACCCCGGGATGCTGCAACTGTCATAAATATGAGTCAGTTGCCAAGTATCCGAATTCTGATCACCTGACCATGGAGATGCAGCGATTGGTCATAAGTGTGAAAAATGGTCGCAAGTCACATTTTTCAGCGCCATTGCAACTTCCAACCTTGTAAGTTGAGAACTTCCTTTAAGGAGCCATCATTATGGCTTCAGTTACTCAGAACAAAATTTTATCTATTAAGTGTTGTACCTGATGATTCTTGACTCTTGATGAATATATCTTTTCTTTTATGTACACTGAGAGCATTTGCACAAATTCCTTGTGTGTCCAATCACAGTTGGCCAATAAAGAATTCTATTCTACTCTACTCCACTCCACTCCACTCCACTCCATTTTCCTTCTTTCCTTCCTCCTGCCTATTCTATTCTATTCTATTCTATTCTATTCTATTCTATTCTATTCTATTCTATTCTATTCTATTCTATTCCATTCCATTCCATTCCATTCCATTCCATTCCATTCCATTTTCTTTCTTTCCTTCATCCTGCCTATTCTATTCTATTCTATTCTATTCTCTTCCATGCCATGCCATTCCATTCCATTTTCCTTCTTTCCTTCCTCCTGCCTATTCTATTCTATTCTATTCCATTCCATTCCATTCCATTCCATTCCATTCCATTTTCTTTCTTTCCTTCATCCTGCCTATTCTATTCTATTCTATTCTCTTCCATGCCATGCCATTCCATTCCATTTTCCTTCTTTCCTTCCTCCTGCCTATTCTATTCTATTCTATTCTATTCTATTCTATTCTATTCTATTCTATTCTATTCTATTCTATTCTATTCTATTCTATTCCATTCCATTCCATTCCATTCCATTTTCCTTCTTTCCTTCCTCCTGCCTATTCTATTCTATTCTATTCTATTCTATTCTATTCTATTCTATTCTATTCTGTTTTGTTTTGTTTTAAACTGAACTTGATGGAGGTTCATTTTCTCTTTTCCGACAAACAAGTGATATGTGGTTGTGGAGCTGCAGAAGAAGGAAAGACATTCAACCTTTCAGTCTGAGAGAGAGAGAGAGCGGGGGGGGGGGGGAGAGGGAGAGAGAGAGAGAGAGAGAGAATGAGAATGAGAGAGAGAGAGAGAGAGAGAGAGAGAGAGAGAGACTTCTAATCCATCTAGGAACTTCTGAGAAAAAGAATCTACCAGAAGGCATCTTGTCCCATCGAACGACGAGTTTTATAGTGTAATTCATGCTCCGGTTTACCGTGGGGTCATCAGGAATAAAGATGGAGGGTCATCGTTTATATTCATCGTCTAATTCATAAACATTTTTTGTAAAGAAGCAAGAAACGATTCACAGATGTTTTGCAACTGGAGCGCATATGTTACAGATAGCCATTGGAACATCCGTAGAAGTTCTTCTCGATGATTTGTAAAGCTTCCTTACAAGGAATATGTTTGCTCAGTAACCATTGATTAACTGTTTATGAAAATATCAACTAGCCATCTGTTGTTCTACTTAGAAAGAATGTGTACTCCAACACAGCTCAGTTAGGGGGGGAAAAAAACACCATGTAATTTGATCCTCAAGGGAACTATCTAATTTTATAAAATAGTTGTGTGCTTACTTCTTAAGTATCCTGAATGTATATTGGTAGAGAAAAGCTACTAAGTTCAAGAAAAGTTCTCCCTCAAATTTATTTACAATTCTTTTTTTTCTTCTTCTGTTTACATGGGGTGAGACATCCTAGCTTTATTTGATGAAAAGCATTTTGTTTTAGATTTCTATCATGCCTTTCTGCATAAACAGAAAGCTTAAATATAGAGGCAGATTATTTTTTTTTGAAAAAAGTTGCATGTTCAAAAATTGGAGAAGAACAGACAGAGTTGCCTAGGTATCCAGAGCAGAAATCCAACTTCATGCACCCCAAAACAGATCCTGTTTGAATGTATCTGATGTTGGGAAGGTTACAATTTTATCTTGGTTAACTTTAGGGGGATTGGACTAGAAGAACTCCAAGGTCCCTTCCAACTCTATAAATCTATCGTTGCTTTGCAGAATAGCAGAGAATCAGAAAGAATTACAATTCTAGTTGGACAATAAAAAGGCTTAAGAACACCGCACTAAATATATGAGAATTTCATGGCTATATGCTGAAGGCACATGAGAAAGAAAGATCCTTGGCTAGTCAAATGATGTGGATAAAAAAAGCAAGATGTTCATTGTCATCAATTGCTTTTCCCCCCTCTCCTTTTAACTGAAGGACTCCCAACACTTTTGCATTTAGGAATCAATTGTTCCATAGCTCCTTCCCTCTTTGGCTGGTTATTTTGGATTGCTCAGGATAGAGACAAAAATAACACAGGGTTATCAGAGGAGGTGACATTTCATACAATGGCCGATGAGAACGTTTCCAGATTTAATACTTGGAAGAAGGAAGAACGCTACAATAGTTGTCAACTTTGACCCCAGAAAATTAGAATGGTTTCCTGGATCTGGGGAAATTATGAGCTAGAGAGAGAGAGAATGGGAAAAAAATTCCCCTACTACATACACAAGAAAACCCCCAAACCTTAATGCTAGTGGATCGGAGGTGTTAAAATTAGAAAGCTTTGTGTAATGATGGGCGTGCAATTTCTGCCTTGTGTTCCCTTCCCACCCTTCTCCACCTAGACCCCAAAGCAGAGAATTAAATAAAAGTAGACAATAGAAGGGTGGAGGAATTTCCACCCACCTCTGAATTATTTACATTTTAAAAAAAATGTATGACACCCACAGATAGCCGTACGCAAAATATTCTGCATGTTCTCTGGATATTACTGACTGCTGTGCTTATATGACCAGTTGAACTATACCTGGGTTTTAAAAAAAAGCCATTTAAACATCTCCACATCTTGTTTTGTTGATCTTGTTTTGTTATCAAAACAACAAAAAAAGTGGATGGATAATTTTCTGATTTTTTTTTTTTTCCAGAAGAAAGATACATTCTCCTACTGTTTCTTAGTAGCGGGATTTCCCTTTCATGACATTGTTCTTGGTAGTTTTTTTTATTTAAGTCACAATGGACCTCCAAAAAAAAAATAGATTACAGATTATCAGAATTGGAAGGGACCTTGTAGGTCATCTAGTTGAACCCCTCCCTCCACCCAAGCAGGAGACCCTACACCATTTCTGACAAATGGCAGTCCAGTCTCTCCTTGAAAGCCTCCAGGACTTGTGTTTGCAGAATTCTGTGGTCATATGGCCATGATTTATGACATTTTTCTGCAGGAAACCCGGCAATGGTGCACTTACAACTTCTGAAGGCAAGACATCTGTCAGTGTCCCAACTGGACAACTCCAACCCAATAAACGCCGAGACGAGCATTTCCTCAAAGTTCCATTTTATGAGAGTTGTCCTATTGGCACATCTGGGAAAACCCGAATCTGAGAGTTCCAGGTTTTTCTTTCCCAAAAGAGAAATCAAAGATCCATCCCCCTGCATCCATCAATCTGTCACATGGCCCAATCAAATCTTCGTCCCAACTGGAGACCTTCCTCCAGGCACTCCTCTCCAGGTGCCAATTCTTCAAACAACTCAAAATTTCTGCTACCAGTTCGCCAGAACTGGTCAGAACCAGCTGAATACCACCTCTGTCATAGATTCACTGTAGCTTCTTTGGGGTTGAGGTTACCTTCAGAACTTGCAAACTCTACCAGCCTTCCTTGCCACATGTCCATATGTCCATTCTCAGCCATCCAGGTCATGGTTGTTTCCAAGGTGCTTTTTTTAACCAAGGCAACTGCACTTGGTTGTTCCTTGAGGAAGACGTTTCGCTTCCCATCCAAGGAGCTTCTTCAGTTCTTCTCTCTTTCTTGCCATAGTTTGTTCAATGATGAACGAACTGGATCTTGTAGGCCATACCTCTTTCCTGCAACTCTTTTTTGTTTAATTTATTTTTTATTTTAATTACACGAATACAACACAATACATCCAACTTATCCTTGTTATACATATGTACCTTTTACTTCATCATTTATGATCTCCTTATTAATATAGTAATTATTAATTAATATAATCATAATTACTAGTATTTTGACCTTGTCTTCTACTATATAACCATATATTAAATTTATTCCATGTTTTATAATATTTAGACTCTCCTTTGTCTTTATTTCTAAAGTTATCAAAATCTACACACGCCATACTTTTTCTTATTATTTCTGTTTCTGGAAGTATAATTTCATTTTTCCAATATTGTGCATATAATATTCTAGCCACCATCAATACATGCACTATTAGATATATTTCCTTCTTAAATTTTTCTGATATTATTCCAAGAAGAATAAAATTCTGGTTTAAATGGAATACACTTTCCCACCATTTGTTCTATCCATGTTTGAATCAGTCTCCAATATTTTTTTTTGCAACATTGCAAGCCCACCACATGTGGGAAAAAAAAACACGTATCTTTAGACTTCCAACAATTTGGAGATATATTTTTAAAACATTTTAGAAAGGCTTGCTGGCAGAAGATGCCACCTGTAAAACATCTTTACAAGAGTTCCTGCAACTCTTAAAGCAGCCGCTTCTTCTTTGGACCATCCCTGCTGCAGAAGAAGAAGAAGAAGAAAAAAAAAAAAAAAAGACCGCTGTTTTAAGGAAAATAACAAAAAAGTCACGGAGTGAATAGGAGTTTCCGAAGCACTTCCTGCAAAATACAAACACTTTTTGTGGCGTGATCAACCTTAGAGAGAGTTCTGCGTGTCAGTTTGATAATACAAGTTCTGGAAGCTCCTGGCGAAATGAGTTCAGTTTTCATCCCACCTTCCAGAAGAAGAGGGGCCTTTAAGCCTTTCCCAACATTGCTTCCAAGATGGATGTGACTTCTGAAGGTGCCAGAAGCCAGCCGGCTTCCATAAGTTGGATGTAGGGAATAGACCTCAAGGACATGAAGGAACGTTGCTGATCTCCATCTTCCTTGTGAGATCGCTTAATCAATACTGACTGGAGACTTAGAAAGCCAGCTAAGAATAAGGTAAATGTTGTAGCTTCAGGGAACGAAACTCAAGTGTGTTATTGCCCATCAGAAAAGAGCCATTTTGAGGGGAGATATAAAAACAGATGTCATATTTCATACCATGCCTCTGTCTGCTCCTGTTTGCTGATCCCTTGTGGGAAGAAAACACTATGCAAACGAGAACTGCCTTGGCTTTAAAGCCAAGGTTTGACATCAAGAAGCCACCAGAAGCAACATATTCAACTTTTGTTGAAGTTGGTGTCAGCCTTCAAGACTCCTTTCTTTTCTTTTGCATCTTTCGGCTGCCATAGTAACGGGGGGAGGTTGAAATAATTGGGCTTTGTGGGCGTGGGAAATGTGCTGGAGGTTTTAGAGAATGAACTGTATAACTTGGGGGAAAACTTTGTTTATGCTTACTTGCTTGCTTACTGCCCAACTGTAGCTCTTTATCAAAATAGGCCAAGGTCAATGGCCAGATGTCTGCATCACCACCTGAAGATGACATTATACATATCTTCGATCGGATGGACAGTTTGAACCCTTGTGGGTGGGAATGTTGCCATCACTTTGTATATATGTTTTTCATGCATAAATCCTCAGATCTAGAATTATTTTGATGCTACCACTTGAATTCCAATAAAAGTTCTTTTCTCTATATTAATGGAGTCTAAGAGTGTCTTTCTTGGATTTTGAATGGAGCACCATCTGACAGTTGGTTTTTATTCACCCTATTTGACTAATTCATGGGTTTCTCGACTTGGCCCCGGAGCAGAGAGAGGTGACAATTCTTTTCTTATTATGATTATTTTGTCTTCACAAGGAAACCTCTGAAATCATTAAGCTCTTTGACTCGGTTTCTTTGCCTGTGTCAACCGTGGGCCTTCACAACAATTGCAACCTGGATATTATAATGGAAGGTGCAGGCATGAATAATCGTTCAACTGGGAAAGCTGGTCCAATTGGTAAAATGTGACCTTCCTAGACCAGGCCAAGTCCCCAAAATGCCAGAGGGTTTCTAGAAGCCTGGCCCTTGGACAAATCAGCCATCAACAGACACATAGACATGAACAACATCTACAGACTATGCAAAAGAGACAATCAACCAGCCCCAAAGAGAAAAAGACCTTTCCACCAGTAATCAGCCCTCAGATCAGCATAGATTAAACTCCAAGGTTAACATCAGACCAACAGTCAAGTAAGCAATACCCCCAATCAGGGAACTGCCAAAGAGCCATCCATAAACAGCCCAATCAAAGAATCTCTTAAGACTACCTCCACCCACACTAACAGGGCAAACCACCAGAATATAAACTGACAAAAACAGCACTCTTACTAGCACTGGTGATGCTACCTAGTTGGGTCATGAAAGGTCTACAAGAAAACAACCAAGCTTTGAGAGCACCAAGGACAGCAGAGTCCTCCTCCTCCTCCTCCTCCTCCTCCTCCTCCTCCTCCTCCTCCCCTCTCCCTTCTAACACTGATGATGTAACCTAGTTAGGGTCATGAAACGTCTGCAAGAAAATAACCAAGCTCAGGGAGCACCAAAGACCCCACAGTCCTCTTCCTCCTAGCACTGATGATGTCACCTAGCTGGGCCATGAAACGTCTGCAAGGAAACAGGCAAGTTCAAGGAGCACTGAAGACCCCACAGTCCTCCTCCTCCTCCTCCTCCTCCAAGCACTGATGATGTTACCTAGCCGCGTCATGAAACGTCTGCAAGGAAACAGGCAAGTTCAAGGAGCACTGAAGACCCCACAGTCCTCCTCCTCCTCCTCCAAGCACTGATGATGTTACCTAGCCGGGTCATGAAACGTCTGCAAGGAAACAGGCAAGTTCAAGGAGCACTGAAGACCCCACAGTCCTCCTCCTCCTCCTCCAAGCACTGATGATGTTACCTAGCCGGGTCATGAAACGTCTGCAAGAAAACAAGCCGGCTCCGAGAGCACCAAGGACCCCTCATGTCAACCCCAAGCTACAAATATTCCCCTCTATTGTTCAAATGTTTCTCCACCCCTTGACTAAGTCTGCAAGAGTTTCCTTCATTTTTAGAAATCACCTGCCCTTACTAAAAACCAAACAAAACAATCAGCTGTTTTATGGCAGATTCCACAGCTCTTTTCTTCTGGCTGACTTTTGGTGTTTTTTTCCATATTGGGTCTTCCTACCCTACCAGATCAAACAGTCTTCTTGTTCACTTCCAAATGATTTACAGAAGCCAAGAAGCAGGGTTGGAAACCTCAAAGTCTTCACAATCAAATCTGCCCACAGGGAGTTATGTGGCTAAAACTGATACAATCGGGGTGGGTTCTTTAAAAAAAATATTTTTGTAGAGGTGAATGAATGAAGATAAATGAAGGCAGGCTTTCGTGCTTGGTTAAAAATTTTCCCCTTCAAATCCACCCTTGGTGGTCAATTTGATTTTGGTCCAGTTAAGGGTTGAGGGTTTCCTCCAAACCTACGAGAGAAAGATTATTTCTTTCCCTCTCCTTTTTTTCTCCAGGTAAGTTCTCCCACCTTTTAACAGCCTTCTTGACATCTACAAAACAAACAAACAAACATGAGAGGCTGAGTGTTATTAACTTTTAGAGCCCCCCCCCCCAAAAAAATCAGAAAGTGAATGCAGACGGTTTGTCCCCAGACAGGATCTGTGTCAATAGAATACCCCAAAACCCTGGATTTCTTTCAATGAAAAGAGGAGGTCAGGCGGAGTGAAAGACGAGAGAACGATCTTAGCCAAATGAAAGAGAAAAAGGATTGCTTTGTCTGTGGCAATGGTGGGTTTATGACATTTAATAAACAGATTGACACTCAAGGTTGCTCTCATTAGGCCATCACTTTGACCGCGTGAGCTATAAACCAAACAGCCGGATTATCAGTGCTCAGGACTGCACAAGGGCGCCCAACTGTCTGGATTAAAGAGTTCAAAAATAAGCGTGGAATCTGCAAGTATTAACTTTTTAAATCTCCCCTTCCCTCCCTCTCTTTCTCTCTCTCACCTTCTCTCCCTCCCTCCCTTTCTCTTTTTTCTCCCTCCCTCCCTCTCCCTTCCTCTCTCTCTGCCTCCTTCTCCTTCCCTGCCTCTCTTGTTTCTCTTTCTCCCACCTTCTCTCTCTCCCTCTTTCTTTCTCTCTCTCCCTCCTTCCTTCTTTCCCTCCCTGTCTCTTTTCTCTCTCCCGCTCCGTCTCTCTCCCTGTCTCTTTTTTCTTTCTCTCTCTTCTTCCCTCCCCCTCGCCCTCATTCTTTCTCTCTCTCCCCACTCCCTCTCCCTCCCTCTCTCTCCTTCTCTTCCTCTCCTTCCCTCTCCCTCCCAGTCTCTTTTTTCTTTCTCTCCCTCTCTCTCCTCTCTTTTTCACCCACAGACCCAGACACCAATAAATTGTATATGGATTCTTCCAAGTTGAACCCCCAAGATCCTTTTTTTGACATAAGGCAAAGAACTGAAACCGGAAGTGTCTCATTTACGGTGACATGTTAATGTGAAGATGCCCTCAACCCCTTCGCCAGTTTGTGAGGCCATGAGAAAAGATGTTGCACTCTAAAATTAGAGATGAACGCATAGGCCCTTCTCTTTTATATCCCCATTTCTTGATGGCATAAATCGAGAACAATTTAGGAGCACTGGCAAATGCCTTGGTCAACAGTGAGCATGTTTTATTAGCACAATCATTCTTTACTAAATAGCTTTGAGGCTGATATTTGACCCGATGGGAAGCAGGAGAAGACAAGATACAAACTGAAGCAAGATCTGGATTTTACCCTGGTGTTAACTACAGAAGTCAACTTTCCTTGATAGTTCATGGATTAGAGTATTGATTGCTTATTGGGTGCTGTTTCAAGGAACAAACAAGAGGGGCATCTCCCAGCCAAGGAACTGTATGTAAACTACCAGCCAAAGCCCTTCTCCCATGCACTGATGATCTTTCTCAGCCTACAAACATCTGCAGGAAAACCACAAAATACATCCAGAACCCAACGGTCAGCCCTGAGCTACAGGTCTTCTATGCTCTTTTGACAGCATGAGTTGGAATCCAAGATTTGGAACCCTACAACTGACCCAATAGAGCTAAACCCAATGAATATTGAGCTTGGAGTGAAGCGATGCCAAGCCAGACGTTCAAGTCTTGTAACCTGAGTTGCGTGCGAGTAAGCGACGTGTCTAAGGGACACGGTGGCTCGGCAGCTAAGACGCTGAGCTTGTCGATCAGAAAAAGGTTGGCAGTTCAGCGATTCGAATCCCTAGCGCCGCATAACAAAGTGAGCTCCCGTTCCTTGTCCCGGCTTCTGCCAACCTAGCAGTTTGAAAGCATGTGAAACAATGCAAGTAGAAAAATAGGGACCCCTTTGGTGGGAAGGGAACAGTGTTCCGTGGTCCTTTGGCGTTTAGTCATGCCGGCCACATGACCACGGAGACGTCTTCGGACAGCGCTGGCTCTTCGGTTTTGTAACGGAGATGAGCACTCCTCCTAGAGGCAGAAACAAGTAGCACGTAGGTGCAAGGGGAAACAGGTTGACTTACAATCGCAACCGAGCCCCACGAATTTCCATTGCTAAACAAGACGGTTGTGAAGTGAATTTTGCCTCCATTTTATGACCCTTCTTGCCACAGTTGTTAAGTGAATCCTTGCCATTGTTCAGTTAGCAACATGGTCATAAAGAGAAGCTGGCTCCCCCATTGAGTTTCCTTGTCAGAAGGCCACACAAAGGGATCATACAATTCCAGAGATGCTGCAACCATCATCAATGAACATTTTAAAAAAATAAATAAATTAAAAACGCAATGCTATTAAAATAACATTAAAACGCATGGTCCTTTGTGAACCCCAAGCAAGACAGAGCCAACTCCTTAGATCTTTCCAGAAGGCCAGGAGAACTGGGGGGTGGGTGAAATTTTTCATGGTTTAAATTTGGAGATGCTCTTTCACTCATTTTTTTTTTAAAAGTTGCATGGGAATCTTGAACCCTCCATGGTGCAGGTGCTGTTGGAAGTGACCCCTGGCCTCTGCTGACCTCCTGCTTCAAGAGGAAGAAACACACATCGCATCCTGGTGCTCCACAAAGTTAACATATTCGCCCTCTCTCTAACTCTTCACAGGTCTTCCACGCAAACAAACAAGGCAATAAAAAAAAAAACCAAGGACTTCGCAATCTCGGTTAGACCAGGAATCAGGTGTTCAGTGTCCCAGATGGTGATTTCCAGAGTCTTTCATATAACCTGCAGGCATCGGAGGCCAAAGGCATCCAACATATTGTGACCCCCTTGTTTCTCTCAGCTGCCACTCCTGACCTTGGCAGAAGAAAGAAGTTTGGATAATTTAGCCACATTGGCGCTGATTGGCCTGGCCAAGCTTCCTGCCGGTGATTGCCAAAAGTCAATCAAGGGGCAATTTGAAGAAGGTGAAAAAGGCCTTCAGAGTCCAACAGTGCTGGAGGAAATTAGATGCAGCCCACCTGGGTTTTTCCTACCGCTTTGGTCCATCTACTTTTTTTGTGCTGAACACTAGTGCTTTCTATTCTGTCCTTGTTGGCTTCCATATGTCTGAAAGTCTCTAAAAGTTAAATGGGACAGATGGAGAGGAAGTAGCCAAGATCAAGGGTATCTGATCCAAGGCCTCTGTAGAAAGGTTGGGAGAGAATTGGGTACGTATCGTCTGGAGAAAAATTGGATGGTATATCCATGGATAAAAGGGACACGGTCAGAGGTGGTCTTCAGCAGGTTCTGACCAGTTCTGGAGAACCGGTAGCGGAAATTTTGAGTCATTTGGAGAACCAGCAAATACCACCTCTGACTGGAGATTTTCAATATCCTTCCCTTGCCACGTCCACCAAGCCACGTCCACAGAACTGGTAGTAAATTTTGTTGAATTCCATCCCTGGACACGGTGGCTCAGTGGCTAAGATGCTGAGCTTGTCAATCAGAAAGGTTGGCGGTTCAAGCAGTTTGAATCCCTAGCGCCGCATCACAGAGAGAGCTCCCGTTCCTTGTCCCAGCTTCTGCCAACCAAGCAGTTCGAAAGCACATGAAAAAAATGCAAGTAGAAAAATAGGGACCCCTTTGGTGGGAAGGGAACAGCGTTCCGTGTGCCTTCGAAGGTGTTTAGTCATGATGGCCACATAACCATGGAGATGTCTTTGTACAGCGTTGGCTCTTCAGCTTTGTAACGGAGATGAGCATCACCCCCTCGAGCCAGAAACGACGAGCACATATGTGCGAGGGGAACTTTTACCTTTACCTTATGTCCATGGAGATTCTCTGTCATCTAGGTTCTATTTGTCCCAAAGGTGCTTTTTCAAGAGGCAACTGGACTTTCTGGTTTTCTTTGAAGAGATTTCGCTTCTCATCCAAGAAGCTTCTTCAGCTTCTCATCCACAAGAACTTCTTCTAAAGAAGAGAAAAGCGCAGGGATGGGTGAGAGGGCCGATCCTGCACTTTTCTCTTCGATCTCCTCTCAGCTAATCCTCAGAGCCTTTCTTTTTTTGCTGCTGATTTGGCCAAACTGAACCAAACCGGTAATATAACCACCACTGCTTTGGTCCCAGCAACCGACCCAGATTGGATCTGCAATCCATCTATGGGACACATACATTCGCCTTCATCCCACAGGCAATTTTGACCATGCTGGTTGCAAAACACCCGATTTGTTCTTCGGGTCCCGTGCTTTCATCCCCAAGAAAGTCCTTTCAGAGACCCAGCTGGGACAAAGGAAGCTCTTGAGGATGGTAGTCGAGATGGACTTTCTCCTCCTCCCCATGCAAAAATCCCATGTTCCTGATGATGAGTCTTGTTCCCACCCAGGAGGCCAGACTTCCCACAGGAATGCCAGGACTTTGCTGGCATGCAAAGAGCCCCAGATGTGGCAGCGAGGCTGACTCTAAGCAGTTGTGTAATTTAATAAAAGAAACACTTAAAGCAGTTTATGGTGGAGTCAGGCCACTTCAGATGGCCTTCCCTGCTAATTTAACACTGGCTGCAGACCCTGGAGCTGGCGTCTCCCTGGTCATTAGGAGAGCGGGCACTTCTGGCATTGCCTCAATGCTCCCAAGAGACTTTATTATCCAGAGCAGCCAATTTCAATAATTCCTTCAGAAGTGGGTTGTGTGCTTTGCGTGGAGAGGGAGGGAGGGATACACTTGCCCTCCCCTGCAGTTCTTTGGACCAATTTCCTCTTCCCTCTCTCTCTCTCTCTCCCCCATCTGGGTTGAAGAGGGGGGAAAGGATAACAGAAGGAGGTAATTGCTTTTAGCCTCCAACTCAGGGTTGAAGTCATGAAGGAGCATGTTTCTCTTTAGCCGAAGTTCTTTCTCCCCTGGCTCCAGTCTTAAGCCAGGTTAAATGGCAGCCGAGGAACAAAACATCCAACGTGGCCCTCTCTAAAGGGATGAAGGATCTCTTGGCTGAAAGGACTGGGTTTTATGAAATAATTCAATTTGCAATAACCCAGAGAAGTGGAGGATGTTCACCGAGGCATTATTGTTTAGGTTGGAGAACCAGACAAATACAACTTGAATGGTGAACTCATCACCCCAGATGGGTTTAGAAAACACATTAAAATGCAGTTAGTTTGCATGATGGCTTTGCACGTGACACGAACTCAGCCACTGTGGTTTGTAAAACCTTCACCTGCTCTATGAACCCAACCAGTTTTAGCTTCTTCTCCTCCTTGGGCCATATCCATCATCAGGACGTTGGCGATCATATTGGCAATCTTATTTTTTATCAACATCCGCATGAAAAAAGTGCTGCTAAGTTTTGTCCAAACCGGTCCCTTCAATTTTGAAGCCATAATCTTCTTCTTCTGTCTGGACCTCATTTGCCTTCAATCTTTCCCTGAGCCTCTTGAAAATGCAAAGTACGGTGCATAAGGAAAACCAACATAAAATGTTCTATCGTTGGCATTTGGCACCCTCAAGACTGGCTTAGATTTATCCAAATTTAAAACCAAATTTTTGGAAGTGTGGACAACAACAAGATACCTTCTTTCATTCCTGGTGGACATGCCCCAAAGCGAGAAAATACTGGAAAATGATTCAAATGTGGTTAGAAGAGTTAACTAAAAACAAAATTGATTTTGTCCTGGAATTATTCCTCTTAGGAATAATAAAAAAAAGACTATAACAGAAAGACAAAATATCTTATATTACATATATTAACAGCAGCAAGAATTTCATATGCTCAGTACTGGAAGAAAAACTCCATATCATCTGAAAGCTTAATAATCAAAAAAATTTTTAGAGTGTGTGGAAATGGATAAATTAAATATGGAATTAAAAGGGAAAACAGACACAGAATACAATGCAGCATGGTTTATTTGGTTTGATAATAGATATAAGAATAGAAAATGTAAATAACGTATATAATAAATAAGAGGGGATGAAAGTATTACATATTGTAAGTTTTGATAGGACACGTAAATGTATATATAATGTCACAGCGCTGTTTAATAACTATTGGTGTTATGTATAAATGGAAAAAAACTCAATAAAGCATTTTTTTTTAAAAAGAAAATGCAAAGTAAACTGTGTCCAGTTCTGGACACCATGATATAAATATAATATAAAAAGATATTAAGACTCTAGAAAGAGTCCAGAGAAGAGCCACAAAGATAATTAGGAGTCTGGAGGCTAAACGGCACAACTGACGGTTGCAAGAACTGGATGTGTCCCGTCTAATGAAAAGAAGGAGTAGGTGTGACGTCTTAGCAGTCTTCCTGTCCTTGAGGAGCTGGCACAGAAATGAGGGGATTGACTTAAAGTCTGCAGAGATTCTCAGCCATCCAGGTCATGGTTGTCCGAAAGGTGTTTTTTTCAGGAGGCAAATGGACTTTCTGGTTTTTTTCTTTTCTTTGAAGACATTTCATTTCTTATCCAAGAAGCTTCTTCAGCTCTGATGTCCATTCCCCACTATCCTGCTGAAGAGCTGAAGAAGCTTCTTGGATGAGAAGCGAAACATCTTCAAAGAAAAAAAAAACACAAGAAAGTCCAGTTGCCTCCCGAAAAAGCAACTTTGGGACAGGGGGTTGACTTGTTCTCCAAAGCCAGGACAAGAAGTAAAGGGTGGAAGCACCAGAGAGAAAGGAAGGAATTAAGGAGAACTTCTTGACAGTGAGAACAATTAATCAATGGAGTTGTGGGTACTCCATTACTGGAGGGTTTAAAAAAAAAGAAAAAGATTAGATAACTATTTTTCCAGGATGGAATAAGGATTTCTAGGCAGTTGGACTAGAAGGCCCCTTCCAGGCCTATGTTTCTATGAATCCATACCTCTCTATATTTATCAACCTATCTTTGCCTGGATCATATGAACTCAGTACAAGGAGGAAATTGTTGATCAGGATTGGGTTACTCAAGTCTGTCTCTGGTGTATCCAGGGGCGCCTGGTTCTCTCTTCATCAATCATATATCTCTCTCCTTCCTCTGTTCCTCTCCTCCTCCCCGCTTTGCAAATTCATGGAAGACAACAATCCCTTAAAGGAGTCTCTGTAGATCCCCTTGGAAGATTAAGCTCTGTGAATATTTCATGATCCTTGAATGACAGCTGTTAAAGTCCTGTTGGAAGACTGGCGCCCCGCTTACTAGTTAAAAAAGCAAAGCCAGGGGCTGGAGATTCATATGGTAAGGGGGCTCCAGAAAGGTCCTTGTGATTTAAGCCCTCCTCTTCCCACGTCTCCCTTGCTGATGGAAAACAAGCCATCCAGCCTGTCTCTTCCCCTCCCCATGTCCCCTGAAGTTCCCTAAATAAGAACATAACTCAATGAAGAACCAGGACATTGTCACAATCAATGGGTTGGTCACTCTCCACAGCAGGCCTGCTGGTGAGCACTCCAAAGGCTGAAGGTCTTTTCTTTCACCTCCTTCCTTGAAGTCAATCAATCAGAATATAACTTGGAAGGGACCTTGGAGGACTTCTAGTCCGAACAGGAGACTCTGTGCAGCTTGAGACAAGTGGCTGTCCTATCTCTTCTTAAAAAACCCTCCAGTGATGGAGCACCCAAAACATAGGCAAGCTATACCACTGGTTAATTGTTCTCACCATAAGAAAATTCTTCCTTAGTTCTAAGTTGCTTCTCTCCTTGCTTAGTTTCCATCCTTATTGCTTCTTGTCCTGCCTTCAGGTGCTTTGGAGAATAGCTTGACTCCCTCTTCTTTGGGGCAGCCCCTCAAATATTGGAAGACTGCTATCATGTCACTCCTAGTCCTTTTCTCTAGACTGTCCATATCCAATTCTTGCAACCGTTCTTCGTATGTCTTTATCTCCAGGCCTTTAATTATCCCAGTTGCTCTTTTCTGCACTTTTTCCAAAGTCTCAACATCTTTATTTTTTGTAATGTGGTGACCAAAGGTGCATGCAATATTCCCGGTGCTGTCTTAACTAAAGTTTTATAAAGCGGTACTAATATTTCACATGATTTTGATTCTATGCCTCTGTTTATTCAGCCAAGGATTGTATTCGTTTTTTTGGCTGCTGCCTCATTTTTGCTGCCGCCACCTCATATTTAAGAGATCGTCCATTAGGATTCCAAGGTCCCTCTCACAGTTACTGTTTTTGAGCCAGTTTTCACCCAATCCATACTTGTACCTTTGTTTTTTTCCTGCCTAAGTGTAAAAACTTTGCTTTTCTCCATTTTAAATTTCATTTTGTTGGATAGGACCCGTTGTTCAAGTCAAACACACTGGGGACAGTAGCAGAGAGCTGGATGTGGGCTTCACACATGGATAGAAGTTCTTCCACCATGTTCATTACATGGTATTTTTCATCCTTGCTCTTCTATCATCGATTTCTGTTGGTTGGCCCTCTATTTGTTTGAGGTGCTGTTTCTCTCCCATTCTGATCCTGATGAGAACATCTCTAAAAACCTCTCCCATCCTCACACCAATCCCTGTAGGGGTGGGATTCTACCGGTTCAGACCGGTTCTATAGAACTGGTTGCTATGATTCTGTGCAGTTCGGTGAACCGGCAAATCGTGGGCCTGGCTGGCCCCTCCCCTCCCCTCCCCTCCCCTCCCTGCCCAGTCAGCTCTTACTGTACATGCCCGACATCACTGACTGTATTCTTCCCCGCCCAGTCACTCCTTAAGGTATTTCTTTTTCCCCCTCCCAACGATCAGCTGTTCCGATGATCAGTTGTGCCAGGATTCCCTAGCTGTCTTACTGCTTTCCCCAGGAGGTTTCCCTAAGACCCCACAAAAACAAAAATTTTTGCCTTCCTGGGCCCAAGGGAAGCCTCCTGGGAGAAAAAAATGCCCCCCAGGAAAAAAATGCCCCCAAAATGGGGGGTTTGCTGTTGAAGAAGAAGAAGAGGAAGAAGAAGGAGGAGGAGGAAGAGAAGAAGAAGAAGAAGAAGAAGAAGAAGAAGAAGAAGAAGAAGAAGAAGAAGAAGAAGAAGAAGAGGAGGAGGAGGAGGAGGAGGAGGAGGAGGAGGAGGAGGAGGAGGAGGAGGAGGAGGAGGAGGAGGAGGAGGAGGAGGAGGAAGAAGAAGAAGAAGAAGAAGAAGAAGAAGAAGAAGAAGAAGAAAACACGACCACCCAGTCACATGGCTATGCCCACCTAGCCATACCCACTTAGCCACACCCACAGAACCGGTTGTTAAAAAATTTGAACCCCACCCCTGCATCCCTGGTCTTCAGAAATAACCAGAATCTATCAATGGGACAACTGAAATGTTGAATCACTGCCACGATGACTTTGAAAGCCTCAGCCTGGGATGTTCTGGGCTGAGACTTTTGTTGATGTTGATGTTTGCTGCTGCTGCAGCTGCTTCTGGCTTTGTATGAGCCACAACACGATCAGATAACTCCTCCTCCTCTTTAATGTCAATTAGTGTTTTTAACAACCAATTGATGTCCCATTAAAGTTACAAAGGCAGGCTTGGTGAGGTGCCAGGAAAGAGGCTAAGACTTCGCACTCTGGCAGAGATGCTGCGTAGAGAGATACACCTCTCCTTGCATGGGTTGGCTATAGATGCTGAGGATTGTGCTTAAACTGATGCTGCTGAAGATGCAGAAGAATGCTTGCAGGAATTTTGGGGTGTCTAGATTAATGAGAAGAAGGACTAGGGGTGACATGACAGCAGTCTTCCAATATCTAAGGGGCTGTCACTGAGAAGAGAGGGTTAACTTATCTTCCAAAGCACCTGAGGACAGGACAAGAACCAACCACGGAAACTCATCAAGGAGAGGAACACCCTACCAACCAAGGAGAAATTTCCTAACAATGAGAACAATTAACCAGTGGAACAACTTGCTTCCAGAAATTGTGGGTGCTCCAACAAGTTTTTAAGAGACTGGAAAGCTATTTGTCTGACATGGGATAGGTCTTCTGGAGCGTGTTGGACTAGAAGACCTCCAAGGTGCCTTCCAACCCTATTTTTCTATGTTTTTAAGCAGTGCCCCCCACAACCTTCTGGACACCAGAAGAGAGGTTGAGAGAGGTTGTTCCATGGACCAGAGGGGGCATGGTTTCATGTGCTGCCTGCATCCTGCAGGTGGGGTTTCATTTATTTGCACCGACTGGTTTCTGGTGTGGTGTGGACCAGCACCAGTTCATGGACTGAGGCTTGGGGACCCATGTTCTAAAGATCCAGCAGCTATTAAGGGACATTCGTCTATCTACGTTACTCTATCTTTTTATTCTGCAGTTCTTTTTTTCCTTTTCCTTTCCTTTCCTTTCTTTTTTCTCTCCTTCCCTTCTCTTCCCTTCCCTTCCCTTCCCTTTCCTTCCCTTCCCTTTTCTTCCTTTCCTTTCCTTTGCTTCCCTTCCCTTTTCTTCCTTTCCTTTCCTTTGCTTCCCTTCCCTTCCCTTTTCTTCCTTTCCTTTCCTTTGCTTCCCTTCCCTTCCCTTTTCTTCCTTTCCTTTCCTTTGCTTCCCTTCCCTTTCCTTTTCTTCCTTTCCTTTCCTTTGCTTCCCTTCCCTTTTCTTCCTTTCCTTTCCTTTGCTTCCCTTCCCTGCCCTTCCCTTCCTTTCCCTTCCTTTCCTTTCCTTTCCTTCCCTCCCCTCTCCTCTCTTTTGCTAAGTTGTCACAAGTGCTTGGGAGTCTCCCAGGAGCCAAAGTGGAGAGACAGGGGATGAATATTTAAAAATACAGAAGATGCATCTTCATCCATCATCCCCCTCTAACCCTTTCAAAGACTTTGGCGAGGAAAAGCTGGCTATTCCTCTGACTCCACCAGCCAGCCAGCCCTCCGCAGCAGAGTCTGACCCAGTTAAAAAGGGTTGACAGGGTTTGGTTTTGCAGAACCGATTCATCATATCAGGTTAGAGCAAGGAGAGGTCAAAGAGGCCAATCCAACCTCCCTTGCCCCTTTCTAGCAGCCTCCTTCTCCTGCCTGGTCCTCCCTTGTTTCCCCTCTAATCCAATGACCTCAGGCACGGCTCTTTCCTTACGATGGTCTTGACAGCATCCTCAGACATGGGCCTTTGTGACGCCAGCAAATACCCTCCACTTTTCTTCCTTCACACCCAGGAGGGAAGCATGGATGCTGAAAGGCAATCTCTCTCTCTTTCTCGTTGCACACAAACAAGTGTGCAAGGGCAGGCTTGGTGGCTGAGTGGAAGTAAGAGGGTGGGAGGTGGAGGCGGAGGGATGGGGGGAAGCAGAAAAGCTTTGGCAATTTGTCTTGTGGTTTGTGGAACATGAGAAAGGTAAGGAAAACACAGGCTTTCTCACTCCCCAGCTGTGTTATCTTGATGGGGGACTATGCACAATTGGCCCACAAAGTTTTTTTTAAAAACCCACCTAGTAAGCATCGAGGGAACAGAACATCATTTCCTTACAAGAAGGGTATTCCCCCCCCCCCCCACTGTTTCATGTTGGGTTTTTTTGGAGTGGGAAGAAATAATCGAACAAGGAGAGAAGTAACCTAGAATAAGGGAGACATTTCCTGACAATGAGGACAATCAACCCATGGAACAGAAGTTGCCTTCAGAAGTTGTGGAAGCTTCATCCCTGGAAGCTTTCAAGAAAAGACTGGACCGCCCTCTTTCAGAAATGCCCTAGGGTCTCCTGCTTGGGCGGAGGGGTTGGACTAGATGACCTACAAGGTCCCTTCCAACTCTGTTAATCTGTATCTGTAAAGAAGCCAAAAGGCGTCTTGTAAGAGGAAAGCTTGACGGTGAGAATGGTTTGCAAAAGGGTTGCCCTGCAGAGAAGAGGAGGTTCAAAACAATTGTGCTTTCTCCTTTCACAAGAAGAGGGAGTTCCGGTGATGTGGAAGGAGAAGATCCAGAACTAGAGATCCCCAAAGAGAGCTACTTGGATGTCATGGTTAAGGTAAAAGGTCATGGGATCAAGTCTTGCCATTGGCAGCTGAATGCAAGCTGGCTAGGTGACTTTGGGCCAAGCACCTAGAAGACGGAATTCTAGTCCCGCCTTAGGCATGAAAGCCAGCTGGTTGACTTTGGGCCAAGCACTAGGAGACAGGGAGTTCTAGTCTTACCTTAGCCATGAAAGCCAGCCATTGGTGGTGCAGTGGCTAGAATGCAATATCATAGGCTAATTCTGCTGGCTGCCAGCAGTTTGATTCTCACCAACTCAAGGTTGACTCAGCCTTCTGTCCTTCCGAGGTTGGTAAAATGAGGACCCAGATTGTTGGGGGCAATGTGCTAACTTTGTAAACCACTTAGAGAAAGCTGTAAAGTATTTTGAAGTGGTATATAAGTCCAAGGGCTATTGGTAGTGCTAGGTGACTTCAGGCCAGTCTCTCTCTCTCTCTCTCTCAGCCAAACTCACCTCACAGGATTGTTGTGGGGAAAATAGAAGAAGAAAATTCTGTTGAATATGTTTGACTCCTTTATAAAAATAACATCAAGATATCAAAACACACACCCATAAATATGTTTTCAGGTTTCTCCATTTACTTTGTAGGCAGCATGTGGCAATCAAACAAGTTGTCTTAATTTTTCTAGCAGATATTTCCCCTCCCCCACCATGGGGCACCAAGTTATTTTAGGGGCCAGGATTGTGATTGGCTTCAAGGAGAAGAGATGAGGAAGGCTGGATTTGATTCCAGTGAATGGATGCAAATTAGCGATTGTTGGCTAGTGAGATGGGCAGCATATAAATGTCATAAATAAGTTCGTTCCGGGTGGAATGCAAAAAGGGTTTCCTTTCTTTTGCATTATAAACCTGGTCAAAAGAGGTGTGTGGTTTTTTTTGGGGGGGGAGGGAGGGGGGGAAGACTTCCTGAAAAGCATTCAGGTGCTGCCTCTAAGCCCAGAGCATTCAGTTTTTCACCCTGGATCTAATGGGCTGACCTCTCTGTTTTTCCCTAATCATGGCGGGTAATTGCTAAGACAGCCATGAATGTCAAGAAAATTGTAACATCCCCTAAGCTGTCTTGAGGGCTCAGTTGGTGGAAAAACAGGCTGGAAGCTTTTTAAGTAAGTAATTAAACCATGATTGTGCTCTCCCTTGCCCAGTCTATTTCCTGAAGGGATTTTTTGAGCAGTGTAGTAATTCATTCCCCTTAGAATAGGGAAAGGGACGAGTTTGCTAATTTAGCAACAGGTATGTTGATATTGTCATAATTGTTCCTTGCGGAGGTTGGGCTTTCTGCCTTGAAAAAGTGGAAAGGGCCTTGTATCAACCCACGGGTGGAATTTGGCACTCAGAATAATCCATGGCTTTCCATGTGCCCTGGAAGAAGAGGAAAGGAAGAGGAAGGGAGGAAGAAAGTAGAAAGGGAAAGGAAGGAAGGAAGTTAAAGACAGAAAGGAGAAGAAAAGAAGGAAGGAAGGAAGGAGGAAGATGAGTGTAATGAAAAAGAAGGAAGGGGAAGAGGGCTCCAATGGAGGGAACTAATAGGGCTCCCCTTTTTTCTTCACACACCCCTTTCTAAGAGAAGGGAGATGGTTCTTGGCAAGACTTCCCATCGCCAATCAATCGCTGGTGTAACAATTAGCACACAAGGACCACTCTAGGTAAACACCAGCTTAGAAAACACTTGAACAGGAGGGTTTGTGGTAGGTGTACATCTGTGTGTTAGGGAGAAACAGCAACAGGGAAAAAGCAGGAGGGAAGGCAAACACACATCATAACAACAACAGCAGCCGCAGCAGCCGCCGCCGCCGGAGGTTGGAACAGATCAATGCCATGCAGGAAAGGAGGCATCTAATATCCCATTATTGATGATAACGGTAGCACTTAAAAAGTGCTGTGTTCTCCACGATGAGCAATTAGGGAGCTGGCGCGTGAGTGACGGAGGCAACTCCACTGCAAGGCAGGCCTCTCGGCCCCCAGAGGTGGGTCTGATGACAGCTTCATCTGTTAGCACGGCCTTACCGCAGTTGGCGGCGCCAGCACCCTCTCCATTAGGGGCGGCTGTGTGATGGGTGGCTGAAGACTGCCTTCTCCCCACTGGCCCCCAAGGCAGTAGACATGCAGTCTGTCTGAGCACATGTTAAATTGATTGCAGGATTGGACCCTGGGGTCCTTCTCTTCCTCCTCCTCCTCCTCCCTCTCCTCCTTCTCGCCTTCTTCCTCCTCCTCTTCTTTCCTTCCTCTTGCCCTCCCTTCTCCTTCTCCTTCCCCCTCCTTCTCCTCTCCTTCCCTTCCTTCCTTCCTTCCCCTTTCCCTCCCTCCTTCCCCCTCCTCCTCTCCTTCCTCCCTCCCTTCCTTCCCCTTTCCCTCCCTCCTTCCCCCTCTCTTCCTTCCCCTTTCTTTCCTTCCTTCCTTCCTTGCAAAGTTTTCAATTCCATCTTGTCAGAATTTAATTGGTAACATTCTGCCCCCCCCTCCCCAGAGCTCTCTACCAATGAGCTGTTCTGCCTAAAATATATATTCAATATGCCTGTAGTTTAACCTAGCTCTGCATCCATCTGTCAAGTCAACTGCACCTCGGGATTGATTTGTAAAGGCCTGCCAGCTGTTTGATAATGCAGTTCCCCAAACAAATCAATTGACAAGCATTGGTACAGGATAGTAATGACCTTGGTGCCCTGTTCCTTTGGGGCTTGAGGCTTTCAGGTGAAATGGGAGCAGTTGGGTCAAGCCTTTTTTTTAATAAAGCTAATCAAGTCAAGCAGAGACATGCTTAGTCAGGCTTGAGCCAAGCCAAACCCTTAAATACTGAGTTCAGGACCATGGACAACACTCAACAAGGCTGAATTATAGAGAGATGTTGCTCCAGCAGGGATCTACAACTGTACTGAGGTTGACCTTTTGATGGAGTTGGCTTTTACATGACAATTTCTGCAGGATCAGGGAGTTGGAGACATTACTGGAAACACTTTATGAGTCAAGGAACAATTCTAGAATAACATCTTGGGTGAAAAATCCTATATCTCCTATGAGTGTTTTTAAGGTAATTTAAAAAAAAAACAGCTTCAAGGCACATAACATTACTATAGAAGGAAAATCTATATTGTTAGAACCGCTGGGGTGTGTTTTTTTCATGCTCTCTTAATAAAGACAGTGATATCTGAAATGTGCCTCAAGTCTATTTGGATTGCAACATTATTTATTTTTTGTTTTTTGCCAAATTGTCAAACAAGCAAAAAGCTTGTAATATGAATATATAGCATTCAATGGGGAAGAAAACCAGAAAGCAGAAGGGAATATAAGAACATGTCTTATTCACACTGATCAAAGTTCACAGGCTCAGCGTTGTAGCTCATGCACACCCTTTTTGGAGGGGATGAGTGTGTTCAGATGCATCTTCCAGTGTTCCCGGTTCCATGGCTTTATTCATTCATGGGAATTGTCACCTCCATGAGAATCAACTTGAAATGTTTTCACTTGCACTTGCCACTTTGAGCCTACATTACTGTAAGGAGAAGAGAAAAGGCTTTTAACACTATCCATTGACCTATCCCTAAGTACACTCTCCTGGATTTGATACACCATAAGCACATGGAGGTCAACTTAAGGGATCTCCAAGCGTGAGAAAAGAAACTGTGTCAATTAGCTGCTCCTACTGTGCTGGAGTGGTGAATGATGAGCCAGTGACATGGCAGGGAGAAGAGAAGTGCTCACCTGGAAAATCTTGTGTAGAACCTGCTGGGGCTGTTTAAGTGCTGAAAAGATGTGTCTGAGAGACGCTTGTGTTGCATTTAGAAGGGGCATGAATCCCTTTCCTTCTTGGTTTTACGGGTCAGCAGGAAATCTGATGGCCTCCATCAGCAATCCTCTCTGTTGTCGCGCTCAGACGTTTGCAAGTAAGTTTTCTCTTCTGTTCCCTTGTCCATCATAACTGATATAACCAAACAAAAAATGTCAATCCTCTTCCTTTTGAGCCAAGGATTTTAATTTCTATCTATCCATGCTTAGCTTAAGTAGAAATCCCATTTTGGTTGTGACAGAATACAATAGAATGTAGAATGGAATGGAATGGATGGAATGAAGTGGAGTGGAGTGGAGTGGAATGGAATGGAATAGAATAGAATAGAATAGAATAGAATAGAATAGAATAGAATAGAATAGAAAATAGAAAAGGAGGAGGAGGAGGAGGAAGGAAAGAAGGAAAGAAGGAAAGAAGGAAAGAAGGAAAGAGGAATGGAGTGGAATGGAATAATAGAATGGAATGGAACGGAATGGAATGGAATGGATGGAATGAAGTGGAGTGGAGTGGAGTGGAGTGGAATAGAATAGAATAGAATAGAATAGAATAGAATAGAATAGAATAGAATAGAATAGAATAGAAAAGGAGGAGGAGGAGGAGGAGGAGGAGGAGGAGGAAGGAAAGAAGGAAAGAAGGAAACAGGAATGTAGTGGAATGGAATAATAGAATGGAATGGAACGGAACGGAACGGAACGGAATGGAACAGAATAAAATCATTACATTGGCATCTTCAAAGTCCAGGTTATTTGAAGGACTTTCTTTTCCCAGTCATATCTACCTCACCCACCAGTGCAGGGAGGCAGGGAATGTTATGAATTTCCCCATTCTTAAGGAGGTCCATCTAGTGGGACCAAGAAGAAGGACCTTCTCTGTGGTGGTTCCCTCCCTGTGGAACATCAACCTTGCAGAAATAAGATTGGCCCCCACTTTGACACTCTTTCAAAAGGCCATGAGGACGTGGTCCTGAGGACCACAGGATGGTATGACACCCCTCAGGTGGTCCGCCAAATGTTGTCAGCAGAAGTTGGCAATTGATTGATTGATGTATTAGGGCAGGGATCTTCAAACTTGACAGCTTTAAGACGTGTGGACTTCAACTCCCAGAATTCCTCCTCCAGTCCTGTTAGCTCAGGAATTCTGGGAATTGAAGTCCACCAGTCTTAAACTTGCCAAGTTTGAAGACCCTTGTATTAGGGTTTTATATTTGTAAGTAGCCTGGAATTACCCTGAGTGAATTGGTCAGCCATGTGAATTTTCTTAGTACAATTAATAAACAATCGAGCTGTGAATATGATTTTACCTCATCACCTAATGGATTTTCACAAGGAAGACTTTAGCAAAAGACTTCCTCGGTTGTAAAGTCTATTTAGTTAGCAGGCTCTTTTTCATGGTAGCTGGTGAGATGTCCACAAACCAACAATGGTCTATTTGAGTCTATTTTGGGGGGAGGGGGAACCTACCTAAGGCAGAGTTTCCTTCTAACCAATCTTCTATTTGCATATTTTGTATTTTAATTAAACTTAAAGCACCAGATGATGATGTGGGTGCTCCATCACTGGAAGCTTTCAAGAAGACATTGGACAACCATTTATCCAAAATGTTATAGAGCAAGTGTTGGACTAGACCTCCAAGGTCCCTTCCAACCCTGTTATTCTATAATTCTGTAGTAATTCACTGTGGAACAAAGGGTTTATTTCAAACCTGTTCTTCATTTTCATGTCTGTGGTCCTACTAACGTCCATAGAGATGAAATTATCTCATGAAATAGCCACGTAGTTAATGCCAGTCATGGTCTTCTTTTCTGCAAGTGTGGTAGAAAATTATTGGCTAAAGACGGCACCCTTTTAAAACTAGATGTATTTTAAAACTAGAAAACCCACTTTAGGGGTGTTCCTGGATTTCAAAAACAAGAGAAAGATAATATCTACTCTCAAGCTACTTTAAGTTCTAAAACTCCTATTCATGTCTCATCTCACTTCCTTCTTCTCCACTTCTAAAAAAAAAAATCTCAGGGGTTATGGTTGTAATCTTTATTCAAGGGTGAGAAGCTGCTCAGGTCCTTTAATCATTGCAACCGTGTAAACAACCTTCTGATCGCATCAGGATAGATTATCAATTTGCAGATAATAGTAAAGAGCATGGGAGAAAGTAGCACCAAAGTTGAAGAATGGTGACTATCAAGATATGCTGGAGGGGTTTTGGGTTTTTTCCTTTCAAAGATGGCCTGTGAGAAAATTCCTACCTCGCTGAATTCCTCCTTTAAATCTTCAATCCTAAATTCTGATGCTATCTAACTACGTTTTAAAGATGACCCCCAGCAATTAAAAGTCCTCTGAAATGAAATGGTCAGAAAGGTGGATTTTTTTTCTGCAACGCCTGTATTTGGCTCACCATATCTTCTGTAAATATTTGGTCATAGTGATATTAATTGCTTAGGATATTCTCCCTGTTGTCCCTGCTAGGAGAAGTTGGGTACATTCCTTTCTTAAGACTAGCTGTGGAAATGTTTAGACACAATGAGCGAGGAATGGACTATTGGATCTCAGTGCTTCCTGGTTGTCCCAGGTTGGGTTCAAGCTAAGTTATGAATCATGGTTGGATAAGGGAAGGAGCTATATTAGAGCATAGAACAAAGAATGATAGGATTGGAAGAGACTTTGGAAGTCTTCTCTTCTAACCCCCTGTTCAAACAAGACACCGATACCATTCTGGTCCATCCAGTCTCTTGTTGAAAGCCTCCCGTGATGAAGCACCCACAACTTCAGGAGGCAAGCTGTTCCACTGATTAATTTCCATCAGGAAATTTCTCCTTAGTTCTAGGTTGGATCTCTGTTTCTACCCATTATTTCTTGTCCTGTCCTCAGGTGCTTTGGAAGGTAGGCCAACTTGCTCTTCTTTGTGACAGCCCTTCAGGTAGCAGGAAGTCTGCTATCCTATCACCCTTAGTCCTTCTCTTCATTAGACTAGATATACCTGGTTTCTCAATTATTCATCATATGGTTTAGCCTCTAGATTAGAACCTTACCATCTTAGTTGCTGTTCTCTGAATTCCTCCTAGGGTTTTAGAGTTCTGCTCTGCTGTCGTTCAGGAAGAAAATTGTTCTTGGACACAGATGGTCCTCAGTTCTTCCAAGTTAATGAAGGTTACATCATTATTAGTTGAGTGTTTTCCACTCACCACAAAAGAGGACATTTGAAGACCCACATGGAAAACATTGAGTGTAGACAGGGATGGTATACAACAGGGTTAACTACCGGTTCAGGATTTACGAGCTTCACTGTACGCTGTGAGCTGCGCGCCTGTAAATCGTCATCAGCATGCTGCGCGCAGAGAAGCAGCCTTTGAAACAGCCCTCTTTTCCTGCTTTTTAAACTGCAGCTGTGCCTCGTTCGGCAGCTGAAGTTGAAAAATCAGGAAATAAAAATCACGTAAGAGCCCAGGTGGGCAAAAACATCAGCAGATATAGAACTGCTTCTATGTCTGCTGCTTTTCAGGGCTACCAGTTCTACAGAGGTGGACAGAACCGGTAGAAACCCACCCCTGGGTGTACAATCAGAAAGGAGCCAGATGATAACCTACAGCCCAAAGCTCTTTGGAGGAAAAGTGATATGGAATTTAACCCACAAATAAAAATGTTCCAGAAGATTCCCAAGTGTTTAAAGAAGAACTGGACTTTGTGCTTCCAATCAGCATCTAGTGTGCAATCATTTGTCTTTCCTTTCTAATGAATAAAAGATAAACAATGAAGAAGGTGCTTTCCATGTCCAGATTTAACCTCAGCATAGTTAGGTGAAAAATCATATGAGAAGACAGCATCTAAACATGTTCTGACTGAGTAGATGGATGGTATAAATCACTTAAAGACTGTGTCCTATGTTTTCATACTCTGGATTTTTTGGGGGGGAAGGGGAATTGTAAAAGTCAGCATAACTCAACTCAGGAATGGTTTTGTATCATTAATTGTTGTTTAAATTAGAAACTCTCTTCTAGCACTGATGATGTTACCTAGTTGGGTCAAGAAACATCTGCAAGAAAACCACCAAATTCAGAGAGCACCAAGGACCCCACAGTACTCCTCCTTCTTCTTCTCCCCTCTGCAAACTTCATGCACTGATGATGTTACCTAGTTTGGTTGTGAAAACATCTTCAAGAAAACCACCAAACTCAAAGACCACCAAGGACCCACAAAATTAGAAACTCGAATGTCCTTCTCTTCCTCCTCTTCCTCCTCCTCCTGCTTTAAGATTTCCCCATTCCTTCTTAATCTTTTGTTTATACTGTTCCAATGCCCTTAATTTCTTTGGGATTTCTGTCCCTAGTTCATCCTAGTTCATCTGGCATGACAAAAGGAATTCATAAAAGGAAAGAGAAAAGAGAGAGAAAAAGGAGAGAAAATCTAAACAACCAAGCCAGAGAAGATGTGAGCATCCTTCAACCTCTTTGAATTCTGGCACTATTTCCTCAAGCACAAAGGACAAGTAATTAACCACTACAGAGCTTATGGGCTTTCTGAGAGCAGAACCCTCTTAACATCTCAGCTTGGAAACTGGTGCGAAGCTGTCAGACCTACGTGAGAATTAAAACCAACACAAGACCCACCAAATCTTTTATGAGTAGAGAGACTCATTTGCTGGATCTCCATAGAGCCTGCTCTGAAATTTCAGATTAAGACATCAAGTCTCTCCCTCTTCCCCCCACTCCATTCTTTCTCTCTGCCCCCTTCTCTTCCTCTCCCCCTTTCCTTTTCCCTTTGAAGAAGTGTGTTGATGTAAGCGGACAAGGCAGAGAGTCAATAAAGAGAGTATCAGAGTGACTGGGAGCAGAGCGCCTGAAGCAACGGAGAAGACACAATTACTGCAACAACTGACCAACCAACCGCAGCTCAGAGACTCCACTTAAAGTAATTGAGTGTGAAGGCAGGCTGGAGACATAGGCCGCCCATGCCTCCAGCCCCCCTCCCACCATGGAGACGGTATTGGCTGCTAATTGGCGCCAGTGGGCTCGTGCTAATTGTGCTAATGTTCTGGGTCTGACCGAAGATGGTATGGAAAAGATGGAAAGGGTGCACCAGGGAAAGGAGAATGGGGTAGTAGAGGGGATGCTGGGATGGGGGGGTGGGTCGAGGTAGAAGAGACTCCTGAAAGCAAGGCTGGACCAACATTAATGCCACATCAAAAATTTAAGCAAGCAACAGGATTGATTGGCGCTTTCCATGATAGCCCTGAAAACCCTCAATGGATTGACCTTCTTCTGCTGGTGGGTTGACTAAAGACTTGATTTTTCTGAATTGGTTACAGGATCAATTAAGGCCTTCTTTTTGACTCATAGACTGCACGAGTCAAAAAGAGGGCTGTGAAAATACTTACAGACCCCTCACATCCTGGACATAAACTGTTTCAACTCCCACCCTCAAAACGATGCTATAGAGCCCTGCACACCAGAACACCTAGACACAAGGACAGTTTCCCCCCCCCCCCGAATGCCATCACTCTGCTAAACGAATAATTCCCTCCACATTGTCCAACTATTTACAAAGTCTGCACTATTATTACTATTAATCTTCTCATCACTCCTTATCACCTATCCCCTCCCACTTGTGATTGTATGACTAACTTTGTTGCTTGTATCCTTACGATTTATACTGACTGTTTCCTAGTAGGATTTGATTGCTTACTGTACCCTATGACTATTATTGAGTGTTGTGCCTGATGATTCTTGACTCTTGATGAACATATCTTTTCTTTTATGTACACTGAGAGCATTTGCACCAAGACAAATTCCTTGTTTGTCCAATCACACTTGGCCAATAAAGAATTCTATTCTATTCTATTCTATTTATTCTATTCTATTCTATGACTAGACAAGGATCTCCCTTTTTCCTTGGGTTGTCCCAATGGAATTGTCCCCCCCCCCTTGCTGTGCCTGTGTTGTTGTAGAAGTGAGGTTGAACTTGAAGAAGACCTTATAGTTCATCATCATCATCCCTCAGGATGGTGGAACCATCAGGATAGGCCTTTGAGATAGATATCCATGGCCTGCGGTTGAAGAATGAAGTAGAACATGCACAGAAATGTCTTCCTGACTTTATTAAGTATTTGGTCAAGCGCATTCATTTTCATCCCTTGATAATTACTGCCATGTTACACATGGCCTGTTGCTTCTTTTCTTTAGAAAAAGTGCAAAGAAGAACACCTAAGAGGAGTAAGGTCCTGGGGAGAAAAACATATGAAGAACGGTTGTAGGAATTGAGTTTGGTGAGTCTAGAGAAAAGGAGGACTAGGGGGAAACACGATACCAGTACTCCAGTATTTGAAGGACCACCACAAAGAAGAGGGGGTCAGCTTATTTTCCAAAGCATCAGAAGACAAGAAACAACGGGTGGAAACTAATCAAGGAGAGATACAACCTAGAACTAAGGAGAAATTTCCTAACAGTGAGGATAATTAACCAGTGGAACAACTTGCCTCCAGAAGTTGTAGGTGCTTCATCACTGGAGGTTTCGAAGATTCTACTGGACAGCCACCTATCTGAAATGATATACAGTCTCCTGCATAAGCAGTGGGTTAGACTGTACAACCTCCAAGGTCCCTTCCAGCTCTATTCTGATTGAAGTCCAAAGACTGAAGTCTGATCAAAGCAAAATAAAATAAGAACACATTTCCAGTTACTAGGGAAAAGAAAAACACCCTGACATCGATTTATCAATTTGGAAGCATCCTTAAATTCCCCTTTGACCATCCATAAATTTAAGAAATGAACCATATTTTGGAGCTTCTCTTCCCACGATAGTCAGTGCTGTTGAGCGTTTGATTCAGTTGAAGGATGATAGTGAAGAATCGCTCAGTGGCACATGAATAAGGGTAATCCCAGGTCCAATTCCCAGCACTTCCAAAGGATTAGGAGATGGATGAGAGGAAATACCTTTCTCTTCTTTTCCAAAGACCTCAGGGAGTCCCTGCAAAGGAGAGAGATTAAACCTGGTAAGATGAATGCTCCCTGGACAGGCTGCATGTCCAGCTTCAGAAGACAGAATTGGCTTGTTTCTCAAGTTTGACGCATGGTAGAATTATGGATATATTCGTAGGAGCCAAGATATGTAAATCCGTGGTGGAAGGGGAGACAAATTGTTTCATTGGAAGGATGTGGAAGGAAGCATAATGTGGTGTACACATTCCTAGTGCAGCAGTTTCCTCACAGGAAGGGAATTTCCAACAAATAGCACCAGAATGCCCTAGAATTCTTGAGAAGATTCCTAATACCCAGCCAGCTTTTTAAATTTCTCTATGCAAAGTGATGCTCTTTTAGTCAAGAAGAAGTAAAATAGTTGTGGATGCTTCCATTTCTGGAGTTTTCTATGAAGAGATTGGTCAGCCATTTGTCTGAAATAGTGCAGAGCCTCCTGCTCCAGCACGTGTGGGACTAGAAGACCTACATGGTGCCTTCCAATCCTATTATTCTAAGTTCTGTGATCTAGCATGCGTATCCAATTGTTATAAAAACGATTCAGTAAAATAAATACGCAAACAAACTACAGGCAATAAATCTTACTTTGAGATCAGAGGTTTATTTCATGAGCAATTTGGAACATGAAAAGCCATCATAACATAACAACCTTTCAGTAAGATAGTACTTACTAACAACCCATTGCAATGAGGTCCAAACATAGGGGCCAAGCCCAGCGAGGAATAGCTACCATCAGTGGCCCTGATTTGTGATTTACCCCCTTCTTTTATACCTTTTTTCTGAAGCCCACCCAGTGGTATGTAATCTTACTAGATGTCCCCTCACACTGACCATCAGTTAACACCCACTTGTAGGTGCATGCCAACTTGCTTGCCATCTGCCACTTTCAGTTTCCCTTTTTCTCAATGTCCCAGACATTTTGTGATCCAAAATTGCTCCTATTTTGATTGTCCAGCAAATATATGCTTTTTGCAGAAGTAGCAGATAGCAAGCACATTGCTACGCCTGCAAAATCAGTTCAGCAGATTGCAAATATTTTACCATGCTTGCAAAATCAGCTCAGTGCTATTATATATACTTAATTTAAGGCCTTCAATTAAGCAGAGGCCTATGCTAACTTTAAATCCCCATTGTCCTTTTCTAACACAACGTATAATGTCCAGTCTTCAACCCAAATATTTTTAAAATCCTTGCCCAGGTTCTGCCACAAAGCTGTCTTGATGAGTGTGGAGACCCTGATAGAAATATTTCATTAGAAACTCTGTACAGACTTTGTAGGAGAAAAAACATTTCTCCACAAAGGTGAAACATCAGAAGACATATGATGCTTGGAGTGATGTATATCTAGAGCATGTTGATTGATCTATGCCTTCAATGAAGTAATCACACATGGAATCATAAAATCATAGAACTGAAAGAGATCTTGGAGGTCTTCTAATCCAACCCGCTGCCCAAATCAAGAGTCCTTATTCCATTCTGGGCAAATGGTCACAACTTTTCTTGAAAATCTGGGGTGGAGAACCCACAACTCTTGAAAGGCCATCATTCTCATGGTCAGGGAAATTCCTCCTTATGTCCAGGTTGGACCTACTTCTGAAGAGCTTCCACCCACTGCTTCTTGTCCTTCAAGTGTTATGGGAAATAAATTGATCCCCTTATTCCCTGTGACAGCTGTTGGAAGAAATATCTTTCTGGGTTCAGTTCCAAGTGAGGAAAAGGACACTGGAAACATGGAGGCTATTTGGAAAGATGGTTTAATGGTGGACAGGACCACATGGCTTGGAGCTCCAAAGTGAAAAGGACGATCACATGTTTCAAGATGTTGGGTGAAGGAAAAGCAGGGGCAAGATGATGAGAGACCCCTTAGTTATATACCCTCTGTTGGGCCGCACCTTAGTGTTTTCTGTTCCTGTGAAAGAATGTATCCCATTGGCTGCCAGACTCCCAGGGGGTGGGGGGGGGTCTTAGCTAACTTTGTCGACTTTGTCTGGACCACATGGCTTCACCTGAGTCCTGGCTGATGCAATCTTCCCAGGCCAGATGGTGACATGGTAGAGGCCTTTGTTATGTAGAATACTCTGTCCCAGGCCTTAATGGCCCACCCATTAACCAAGGGTGGCGGTGGTGAGTTTCTGCCTCTCTGAGTTTCTACTTCCCTTTTTAGGAGAAATATTCTGCCTTTTTAATATTTCCTAGGATATTTCATTTTTCTAGGAGTGGTCTGGGTGCTAACTTTCTACACTGCCTTTCACAGGTTGGAAGGTGACCATTTTCTGCGATGTCTGCTCTTCATTTGGCTAAACGGATTTAGTTATTAAGATGCTTACGCCTTTGAATAAAGGTATTTTGAAAAAGTCAGGAAAGGCACTACCATTAACCTTACAGAGTTAATTTGACTGTGGCCAGTTGGGTAGCTGACCCCACAATTTTCCCAGGTCCCCAGAAAGGTCCCTATGGCAAGGAGAAAAATGACAGTCCTGTGAAGGATTGGTTCGGAGCTCTGTTTACCCTTGGCTTATGCTAAATCGGCTCCCACAATAGAATGGAGTAAGTTGGACAATGACAGCCATTCCCATCAGCAAACAAGGCGTTCTGGAGTCCTCCAGGACATCTCCTGGCTTCAGTGAGAACAAGGAATCTTCCTGAAAAACTCTCCGAATTGTTGAACCTCGGGCTGACCTTTCAACGGGGTGTTAATTACCGAGGGATTAGCACCTTTTCTCTATCTCACCCGGTTTGGGGGAAGAACAAGAAGGGACAAACAAGGAGACACAATGTAAATTCCAAGGAGGATCAGACCATAATCAGTGATAAAGAAAGTCTGTCTCTTGCTGGATCTCGTCTTGTTTGTCTGTCTGTCTGTCTGTCTGTCTGTCTGTCTGTCTGTCTATCTCTTTTCTCATCTCTCTATCCATTTTTCTCCTCTATGTACAATCTACAGATCTCCTTCTCTCTTTTCTTATCTCTCTAATCATCTTTTGTCCTTCACCTCTATCTACAATCTACAGCTCTGTCTTCTTTCTTTCTTTCTTTCTTTCTTTCTTTCTTTCTTTCTTTCTTTCTTTCTTTCTTTCTTTCTTTCTTTCTTTCTTTCTTTCTTTCTCTTTCTCTCTCCATCTCCATCTCCATCTCCATCTCTCTCTCTATTTCTCTATCTATCATCTATCATCTATGTCTCTATACCATCATAGTCATTTCAGTTTTTCTCCAAAAGAATATAAAGGTTTTCCAAAATGGAAATTTGATGGAAGGGAAGCAGTAAGAGATTGGACAACTGTTTGTCTGGAATGATATAAGGTCTCCTGCTTGAGCAGGGGGTTGGACTAGAAGACCTCCAAGGTCCCTTCCAACTCTGCATTTGGCCTCTGTGACTTGTGTGGCCAGGCTCATCTGCTGCTGAAAAGAAAGAAGGGACTTGCACAGAATTCTTGGTGGGTGGTTTTGTTTTTTTTTTCCTTGAGGAAAGATCATGAGATCATTGTGTTATATGTCTGGACACACATCCCAATATCCACCAGTTGGGATAACATTGATGAAAATCATCTTTGAAATGTATAGACCTTCTTGAAGTCAATTCATTCAGTTCACTTGTTATTGTGAGCTTGCTTAATTCTGAACTTTTAAACTAGTGCAGAATCCGAAACCAATTATCCTTTGGAATTCAAGTCTATGGATTTGTCTAGGATTCGTATATTACTGAATGTATTGCTAATTGGCTGGACTTTCTCCAAAACTTTGGTTGCCTGAAGCTACAAGGGACCTGGCACTCCAACTAGCTCCTTCCTGTCTGCTTTTAAAACTGCTTTTGTGTGGATGTGACACCCTCCCCCCTATTTTTGAATCAGTTTCATTAAACTTTGGGATTGCTTTTCATGGTAAGTGGGCTAAAAAGAGTTATAAGCAAATAAATGCCTCTGTGCAAGTTCCATGTGAGAGCCAGTTTGGTCTAGTGGTTAAGATACCACACTGGAAAGCAGGACATTGTGAGTTCAAGTCCTGCCTTAGCCATGAAAGCCAGCTGGGTGGCTTTGAGCCAATCACCAGGAAGCTCTGAGTTCCAGTCCTGCTTTAGCCATGAAAGCCAACCTAATGACTTTGAGCCAATCACCAGGATTGACTCCCTATAACTTACCTGCTTAGCAAAACCACTTGAAGTTCTAGAACTTTCATTTATACAACACAATTTATAATGTTAAATCTTTGTTTTCTCTCTCTCTTTTGTTGCAACTGGGTGTGTTAATCCATTACTTTCAGCTAGTTATGGTTTCAGGGGTTGCGGGTTAATTCAGTAACCAAGAGTGGCTGCTAATAAAAACCTATTCTTTAGTTTAGTTCTTAAGGTTTCTAAGCCCAAACAAACAACATTGCAAAAACGCCCCACAGGTGCTTATTTCAAGAGGCAACTGGACTTCGCTTTTTCTTGGAGATGTTTCGCTTCTCATCCATGCAACTTCTCAGTTGGAACTGAAGAAGCTTCTTGGATGAGAAGTAAGACATCCTGAAGGAAAAACGAAGTCCAGTTGTCTCTTGAAAGAAGCACCTGTGGGACAACCATGATCTGGATGACTGAGAATCTCCGTAGACAATGTGGCAGAAGCATCTTGCCTGACAAGATTGTCCCATATTCACAACTCCGGTTTGAATTCTGGTTGTCTTTTATTTATTTTACTTATTCCAATGATCTCCAGTTTTTTTTTGTGCCATGTCGTTGGCCTAAAGATACTCTTCCAATTGACAAAAAACAGACTTTCCTCAGTGACCATCTGTGGCCATGGCGGTGAGAGACTATTAAAAGCTACCTCACCGCCTTTCTGTCTCTGCGACGGATGAATAGTTAAAAATTTATGGTTATGATTTTTTTCCCCTTTGAAAGCCCTAAATTGCCTTATCCTTCTGCAAATTGTTCCCCTTTGAATTCAAAAAATCAAACCTTTGTCTAGACTCAGCTGGTCTGTTTGCTGATGGATCTTAGTGGAATTATAACCTTTTCTCCAGTGAACACACAGATCCTTTTAGGAGAACAAGAGGCCTCGTATCATGGCAGGGCAGGGTTGAGGACGGGGCAGAATCAAATTAGGCAAAGGAAGGAATACATGGAGTATTTCATCCACTTTTGGTCACCATATTATAGGTAGGCCTTCGCAATAGAAAGCCACTTCCATATTGCAGCCAAGAAAACTACACAGCTATGGAAGCCACCAGCTTCTTGACCAAAGGAGTACCTTAACTCATGATCTCGCTGAACTTTCTGAACATCCAGAGATGAAAAGTGAGGTCTTCAGCTCAAAGAATCTGTGTGCCACTGCAGAGTTATGGCCTTGGCTCTTATCTCAAGAAAAATTAGGAAGTCCTGTTAACATCAGGCATTATGTTTATATACATCATAGCAATCCCCAATGACATGACATTAGAAGACAATAGAAAGCCACTTCCACATCGTACCCAAGGAAACAACACAGCTATGGAAGTCACCAACATCTTGACCAAAGGATTACCTTAATTTATGATCTAGCTGAACCTTCTGAAAATCCAGAGATGGAAAGTGAAGTCTTCAGCATGCAGAACCTGTGTTTCACAGCAGAGTTATGACCTTGGCCCCTATCTCAAGAAAGATTAGATTTAAGGCCAAAGGAAAAGGGTGAACGATGCAGTGACACCAGAATGGAAGATCATAAGATCATAAGGAAGTCCCATTGACATCAGGGCCTTCTGTTTCTATGTCATAGCAATCCCCAAAGGGCCCCCAATGACGTGGAAAGTAGTGTAAAACTCTTTCTGCGCATTGTTTGACAAGAACAACCATGCCGCAGACTTGCAAATGCTCTGGACCTTTGGCTCTCCTTGTATCTTCTCGTTTAGCTTATGGGGAAATGACTTCACAATCTGTTTCTTGCTTCACTCTGATGCCCTTTATTTTTTTAAGCCTGCATCACGCCAGCCTGCATCCCAGGGGATTCCAAGTACGATCCTAATGGCACCAACACAATGCAGGACTTTTTAACAATGGTTTCTGATTATTTACCCTTGCCTGGTGCAAGCGTGGCCATACACAAGCACTCTTGTATTGTGATGCTCTGACCTTAGAGTGGGGTGGAGACAGGAAGGGAGTGTTCAGGTGTGTCTTGTTCAAAACCCATTGAATGCTCCATATTTTAATTTGGTTTTTCCTTCCACTAACGCACCAAGTGTTTTCACGACTTGGGTTAAAACTTGCTGAGTTTTGCATCATGTCTCCAAAACTGCGGACCGTGTTCCTTCTCTCTCTCTCCCTCCCTCCCTCCCTTTCTATCTCTATCTCTAATCTATATCTATATCTCTATATCTATCTCTATCTATATATCTACATATCTCTCTCTCTCCTCTCTCATTCTCCTCCTCCCTCCCTCTTTATCTCTATATCTAATCTATATCTCTTATCTCTATTTCTATCTCTATCTCTCTATCTAATCTATATCTCTCTATATCTCTCTATCTATCTATCTATCATATTTTATTTTAATAACAAAACCATCTTTCATTGATTCAGTGTGTCGACTGGGTACAAGCACAATGCTTTTATTGGCATCCTTCAGTCTCAAGGGACTGTGGTCTTGTGCAGGGGTGGGATTCAAAAATCTCAGCAACCAGTTTGCATCAGTTGCTGGGTGGTCATGGCCATGATGGGGGGAGGTGCTGTTTGAACTTCCTGTTTTTGGCTTCCGGTGGGCCTCCAGAGCCCAGGGGAGGCTGTTTTTCGCCCTTCCAAGGGTCCAGAGACCTCCCCCGGCTTCTGGGAGGGCGAAACAGCCTCCCTGGGGCTCTGAAGGCCTTCCAGAAGCTGGAAACCTATTCTATTCTATTCTATTCTATTCTATTCTATTCTATTCTATTCTATTCTATTCTATTCTATTCTATTCCATACTCTACTCTACTCTACCCTATTCTATTCTATATTCGGTTCAGTTTAGTTCTATTCTATTCTATTCTCTATTCTATTCTTTATTCTAGTCTATTCCTATTCCTATTCTATTCTACTCTACTGTACTCTAATTCTATTCTATTCTATTCTATTCTATTCTATTCTATTCTATTCTATTCTATTCTATTCTATTCTATTCCATTCCATTCCATTCCATACCCTACCCTACTCTACTCTACTCTACTCTACTCTATTCTCTTCTATATTCGGTTCAGTTTGGTTCTATTCCATTCTATTCCCTATTCTATTCTTTATTCTAGTCTATTCCTATTCCTATTCTATTCTATTCTTTCCCATTCTATTCTACTCTACTCTACTCTACTCTACTCTACTCTACTCTAATTCTATTCTATTCTATTCTATTCTTTCCCATTCTACTCTACTCTACTCTACTCTACTCTACTCTACTCTACTCTACTCTACTCTACTCTACTCTACTCTACTCTATTCTATTCTATATTCGGTTCAATTTGGTTCTATTCTATTCTATTCTATTCTATTCTATTCTATTCTATTCTATTCTATTCTATTCTGTATTCTATTCTTTATTCTAGTCTATTCCTATTCCTATTCTATTCTATTCTATTCTAAATTTTATCCTATTCTATCCTATATGCAGGTTAATTCTGCCCACTGCCAGGAGTTTGCTTCTCACCGGCTCAAACTTGACTCAGCCTTCCATTCTTCTGAGGTCAGTAAAACAAGGACTGAGATTGTTGGGGACAAGAGGCTGACTCTGTACACCACTTAAAGAGGGCTGTAGAGTACTGTGAAGCGGTATAAAAGTCTAAAGGATATTGCTTTGCTCTTTCTTTTCCTTCCTTCCTTCCTTCCTTCCTTCCTTCCCTCGCTCCCTCCCTTCACAGTGGTTAGAATGTAGAATTGCAGGCTAATTCTGCCCACAGCTAGGAGTTTGATCCTGACTGGCTCAAGGTTTTGACTCAGCCTTCCATCCTTCCAAGGTCTGTAAAATGAGGACCCAGATTATTGGGGGCAAGAGGCCGACGCCATAAACCGCTCAAATAGGGCTGTAAAGCACTAAAGCAGTACAGAAGTCTAAGGGCTGTTGCTATTGCTAGCATACAAGCGGAAAATAGCCATCGGTCCCCTTTTTTTCACTGCTGTGGTCACTAAACCAACCGGCTGTAAGTCAAGGACTACATCTGCCATGACTACGCTGGAAAAACTCCAGAAATGTAAGCCGGAACAGATAGGAGACAGGCAAAGGCAGGAAGACAAAAATCCCCCCCCCCTTTTTTTTTTCTTTTTTCTGTCACTTCCCAACGATGCTCCTTGGTGACAATGTTTGATTCCCCCACCCGCCCGATGGAAAGTCTTTTTGGCCATGTTGCCAGCTTCCCCCACCCACCGTCTCTCCCCTCAGCCCCACCTCAGCCTGGTGGCTCCTGGGTTACAGACCCTCAGTGTTCGTGGAGGAAACAGATCTTGTAAGCAAACTTCCTGGTATTATGCCTTTTCAACAACCTCTTTCTTGATCAGAGGGCAGCTAAGAACATTCCTTTGACACTTGAAAAGGACCTTCATTGTTTTCCTAATTGTTAAAGAATTGCTTCCCCCTCGTCCAACCCACGCTGGACAGGGTGTTTTTTTTTGGGGGGGGGTGGCTGGGTAAGGGCAGACTGGAGCCTTGTTATTCTTATTATATTTAGACCTTGAGCTATATTAAGCTCTCTAGCGCGCGTCCCACCCTCACGCTTTCACTTCTTAAAACAGGAAGCTAAACCTTAGCCTATTTGTATCACTGGGTTACTAGGTGGGGGTGAGGAGCCAGCATTGAAAAATGATGATAAATAATAATAATAATAATAATAAAAAAACTCTGGGAAGGGGGAAGCTGCTGAAAAATAAATAGAGAAGGCCCTTCCAGCAGAGATGAAGGGGGCCTTTTGTGCAACGGAGATAAACACACACATACACACTCTTTTCTCTCTCCTTCCCTGCCTCCCATTCTTCTTCTTCTTCTTCTTCTTCTTCTTCTTCTTCTTCTTCTTCTTCTTCTTCTTCTTCTTCTTCTTCTTCTTCTTCTTCTTCTTCTTCTTCTTCTTCTTCCTCCTCCTCCTCTTCTTCTCCTCCTCCTCCTCTTCTTCTCTCCTGCTCCTCCTAATTTCTCCTCCTCCTCATTTCCTCCTCCTCCTTCTCCTCCTTCCTCCTTCTCCTTCTCCTCCTTCCTCTTTCTTCTTCTTCTTCTTCTTCTTCTTCTTCTTCTTCTTCTTCTTCTTCTTCTTCTTCTTCTTCTTCTTCTTCCTCCTCCTCCTCCTCCTCCTCCTCCTCCTCCTCCTCCTCCTCCTCCTCCTCCTCCTTCTCTCTCTCTCTCTCTCTCTCTCTCTCTCTCTCTCTCTCTGCTAGCATATTTATTAGACCTTGTGAGTGTTCCAGGAGACCTGTAAACCTTTGGCACACCCTGCTGTGTGCATAAAGCAAGATTAGAGCCCTGATCGATGTACATCTGATTAACTTCTTGTTGCTGGGTCAAGCTATTCTCCAAAGCACCTGAAGGCCAGACAAAGAATAATGGATGGAAGCTGATCAAGGAGGGATTCAACCTGGAAATAAGGAGGAATTTTCTGACAGGGGAGAACAATCAACCGATGGAACAGAAGTTGCCCTTGGAAGTTGTGGGAGCTTCATCACTGGAGACTTTCAAGAAGAGATTGGACTGCCATTTGTCAGAAATGGTGTAGGGTCCCTTGCTTGGGCAGGGGGTTGGACCAGATGACGTACAAGGTCCCTTCCAACTCTGATTATCTGTTATCTGTTACATTAGCCATACCCAATTCCAGCAACCCTTCTTTATATGTTTTAGCCTCCAGCCCCCTAATCATTTTCATTGCTCTTCTCTGCACTCTTTTTTCCAAAATCTCAACCTCTTTTCTTTTGGGTTGGAGTAATACCAAATCATTGCAATCATCTATTCCCACCCAGATACGGCCTATATTTTATTCCATTCAGGAGGGGGGGGGGACTCTGGCTGCAGAGCTAGCTTCCAGGCATTTCAAGGGAAATGATCTTTGGAATGAGAGTACCAGCTGAAAAAACGCTCTCGTTTCCTGTTTAGCAGGAATTGACAAGAATGTGTGACTTCAACGGCTGCTGTTGGCTGCCTGGGAAGAGTGAAGAATGAGAGATAAGGGGAGAAGCCGCTCCTTCTCCTCGCTCACTGGGGCCAGATAAGCATCACGCCCGCAGACATCTTGGCCACAGATCTCAGCCTGGTATCTCTTCCTCCTTTCTTTATGTCCACACGGCCTGCGTCATCCTGGGGCCAAGTTAGCGCCAGCTAGCCGCTTGATAACAGGAACAGATTGTTAGGCACAGGGGCAAAAGGTGGGGGCAGAGCTTTCACAGAGGACACCTGTCTTATCAAAAGACAACCCTGTGGATGAGAGGAGTGTGACCTGGCGAAGGGGTGGAGACAGGTGCCTATCAACTTTGCGGAGTCACCCGATGCCTCACCGAGTCTGCCAGCCTGCCTGGAATTCAGCAGAAGGATCTCAAGCGGACAAGGAGCCCAGCGATAAGAAGCGGCATGTGCTTTGGCACTGAATGGGCATGGCTTTTTTTTTACCTGGAGCTCCCATTCGTTTCATTTTTTTTTATTAGAATTTTTTAAAAAAGATTTTTATATACAATAAATACAATCCATTTCAACCGTGGGTTGATTAGATACTTATTTCGTGTGCTTACAGTTTATAATTAATGCTCTTCTTTATAACAATATAACAATAATCACATGTTCATATAAGTAATATCCAGTCTGTTTTACAAACGTCTCTCCTTGCTTTATAGATGCATCTAATCCATTTTAATTTGTTTTATTTTCTAACTGTTGGTAAAATATAGCCCATACCATGCAATATTCAGATTGTTCTTTTTCTTTGATTTCCAGTGTTAATCTATTCATTTCTGCACATTCAAATATTTTTTTTCAATTACTTTTCCCTCTGTCGGTATCTTGTCACTTTTCCAATTCTGAGCAAATACAATTCTAGCTGCTGTTAATACAGGTATGATTAAAGACGTTTTTTTCTGTACTGTAACCTTCAGGTAGCATTCCTAATAAAAATATTTCAGGTTTCAAATCTATTCATTTCAGTGGGAGGCAAATCAAACAGTTTCTCTCTTTCCCCCCAGAACGAGCTGGTGAAAATCGATGTATGGATGGATCAATTTTATTTATTAATCAAATGTAGGCATTACCCATCGTCCTGTCTTAATTATTAAGTCATTTTTTAATATATACCCCTTCCTGTCCAGGTAGTTAGCTAGCACAAACAGTTTCTCTTTTTTTCCTAAATGGGTTGATGAAAATCAATCTACGGAGGGATCAGTTTAATGTATTAATCAAATTTAGACATGACCTATCATCTTGTTTTAATCACTAAGTCATTTTTGTTAACCCTTCCTGTCCAGGAAAAAAATTTTCTCTTTTTTCCCCAAATGGGTTGAAGAAAATCAATGTATGGTTGGATCGATTTAATTTATTATTTTAATTTATTAATCAAATTTAGGCACTATCCATTGTCCTGCCTTAATCATTAAGTCTTTTTTTTAATCCCTTCCTATCCAGGTGTTGACCCGCCACTTCCATGTCAATGGGAAGCAAATCAAACAAATCAAACGAACGGACTGATGAAAATCAATTTATGGATGCACTCATTTAATTTATTAATAAATTTAAGCACCACCCATTTCATGGTCTTGGTCACTAAGAAAATGTTTTTCCCCTTGGTCATTTGGTCAATGAGTAAATGCTTTTAACCCACTCATCCCTTCCTGTCTACTGTTTACCTGGTACTAATATTTCAATGGGAGGCAAATTAAATAGTTTCTCTTTCTCCCAAATTGGCTGATGAAAATCAATGGATGGATGGATTGATCTAATTAATTAATCAAATTTATGCATTGTCCATCTCTGTCTTAGTCACTAAAAAAATGCTTTCCTGTCCAGGTGTTTTACCAGGCACTAACATTTCATTGGGAGGCAAATTAAAGAGTTTCTTTTTCTCCTGATTAAATGTCAATTTGTGGATGGGTGGATTGGTTTAATTTATCAACCAAATCTATGCACGTCTATCTCATTCCTTAAATAAATGTGTTTTTAACCCCTTCCCGTCCAGGGTTTAGAAGAACCGATCCAAAACATCCTTCTACCCTCCAATTCTTGGCCAAGGTCTTTGTTTAAATATATACATATCAAAGTCCACCTACTCTGCCAGGATATTAGGTTCATCAGTGTCCACCATGAAAAGGACCATGGTTTTTGCCAAGGACAGAAAAAAAAGCAAAAGAAAGGTAATCATGGGAACACAAGGATTCTAAGCTGATGATGTGCTTAGCTCTGCCTCCCCAGCTTTTCCTGCTCTGCTATTAGATCTCTGTAGGATTCTTAGGCTGCAATAGAAGAGAAATTCTGTGACTCAAGGTTGAGCTACGGAGCCCTTGGGACTCTCTGAGCTGGGTTGTTGGTTTGAAGACATTTTCTGACCCAACTAGATAACATCATCTGTGCGAGGGAAGGCGGGGTTTGCTCCCTGTTCATCTACAGTAGCTTGATCTGCCAGTATTGGTGATTGGGTGTGGTTTTCTCCTTGGTCGTTTCTTCTCTCTTAGGCTCTTAGATCCAACCAATACAAATCAGAAAATCATCTGGAATAAGTGATATTTCCTGGGTGAAATGTATAAAGAAATGCTTGTAATGTTGATTGATGAGCAAATCTGGACTTCTTCCAAGCCTTTTCATCCTTTGTGTGTGCTGTTGGTGCTCCTGTCTTAACTGGTACTTGCAGCATAGTCGTTTCCATGCACCCATCCTTACAGGGTGTAACCGAAGCCAGTCTTAATACAGCTTATTTGTTTTCTTCACTAATATTAAATCATTATTTCTTCTCCCCCCCCCCCTGAGAAAATGTTACTATAGTTAGACATGGTCTTGGGTTGTGCATGATAGGAGCCACAGAAGTTGGAAGGGGCCTACTCCATCCCTGCTGTGCTTAGGAGACAATAACAATCAAGTTGAACATTGAAGGTAACTCATATTATAAACGGTTTGAGATGGGACTTCTTTTGAGATGTGATAAATAGACATAGACAGGGGTGGGTTGCTGGGGGTTCACAGAGGTTCAGGAGAGCCCCTAGCTAAGATTCTATGCAGTCCGGAGAACCCCCCCCCCAAATCCCACTCCTGGCTGGCCCCGCCCACCCTGTCCCTTCCCTCCCAGGTGTCCCCAGGCAGCCCGTTTTGGATGCAGGTGAGTGCAGGGTGTGCATGGAGGCTCAGGGAGGGTGAAAAACGGAACCGAAATGAGTCTGTTTCTGGCTTCCAGAAAGTCTCTGGAGACCAGGGAGGCCATTTTCACCCTCCTGGAGGCTCAAAGAGGGAAAAGACACCCCTCCCCGCACCAGGGTGCAGGAGGTTGACTAGGCCATGCCCACCCAGCAACTGGGCAGAAAACCCTTCGCTAAGATTTATGAAGCCCAGCCCTGGATATAGATGAGAGATAGATAGATAGATAGATAGATAGATAGATAGATAGATAGATAGACAGACAGATAGAATATATTTCATGGTTGCCACCCTTCTCCACTGATTCATGTCTTTGTCAGGACAAGATTCGACTACAGTCACGCTCAGCTCCTCCAAGGAATGTCGAGTAACCCTAGAATTGGCTCTTCATGAAACAGGGAGAGTTCAAAAGTTCTCCCAGAATAGGTCATGCATAAACCATGCGCTCCTTGCAGGCTGTCATCTCAGTTGCACCTTGGCCATCGCAATTGCTTTGTTTGAAGAGGTTGCTTTCATTTTTGCTCAGTCAAGGGTGTGTCTCCCTTTGATTCCAGCTGTGGGTCTGAAGCTCAACTACGCATGTAAACACCTTAGGTTGCAAGAAAACAAAGAAGGTCTCACACTTAGTGTAGCTCAGTTGTCACTGACTCGTTCGTCAACCAGACTCTTGTTGTTCAAGTTGGGCGGCCTTACAAATGTGTTCAATAAATAAGTAAATTGTTACATTGCCAGTATTATTAGTAAAATAATACATCTGGTGCCTCCTAAAGAACAGATCATTAGGCGTTTTGGGGACTTCTGAGCACTCTGATATTTACTCCAGATGGAAGTTTAATGGATGCCTTAATTTTGAACTATCCCAAATGTAAGAGTAGACTTGCTTGTGATGTGCTAAGCTTCATTTCTCAGCTTTCTTCAAGGTGCATCCTCTTCTGTGAAGCTCCTAGTTGGGTGTAGCTTCTCACTCCGTGGGGGCACCTTTCAGAGATGTAACCCTTTATCTGTGAGGTGTCTATATGGTCCATATGCATTGCCCATAATCCATTCTTTATATGTTAGCTTCCTGGGCTCCTAAGAAAATATTTTGTTCTTCAATTTAATGGACTGGTAGACCTTTCTTTCTTACCTTGTCCTCCCTGCATCCGAAAGCAGCATTTCCTTTATTCCTTCAATGGCCTGTTGCCACCTTACAATATCTGCATAGGTCAACCACCTCCCGTGAACTATTGAGGAGAGAATTTCCTGATGTTCCACCTTCTCATCTCCTAACGGTGAGAACAATCAATCAGCGGAATGGCTTGCCTAAGGAAATTGTGGGTGTTCTATCGCTGGAGGTTTTCAAGAAAAGATTGGACAATCATTTGTCTGGAATGGTGTAGGGTTGAAAGACCTCCAACTGGGAGTCCAAAATGGTATGGGGTCTCCAGATAGATAGATAGATAGATAGATAGATAGATAGATAGATGGATGGATGGAGGGAGGGAGGGAGGGAGGGAGAGAGAGAGAGAGAGAGAGAGAGAGAGAGAGAGATGATATAGATGGATGGATGGATGGATAGATAGATAGATGATAGGTAGATAGATGATAGGTAGAGAGAGAGAGAGAGAGAGAGAGAGATGATATAGATGGATGGATGGATAGATAGATGATAGATAGATGATAGATAGATAGATAGATGATAGGTAGATAGATAGATAGATAGATAGATAGATAGATAGAGAGATGATAGATAGATAGATAGATAGATAGATAGATAGATAGATAGATAGATGATAGATAGATAGATAGATGATATAGATAGATGGATAGATGGATAGAAAGAGAGAAATGATATGGATCGATGGATGGATGGATAGATAGATAGAAAGATAGATAGATAGATAGGTAGGTAGGTAGGTAGGTAGGTAGATGATATAGATGGGTGGATGGATGGATGGATAGATAGATAGATAGATAGAGATAGATAGATAAAGATAGATGGAAAGAGAGAGAGAGAGAGAAATGATATAGATGGATGGATGGATAGACAGATAAATAGAAAGGTAGGTAGGTTGGTAGGTAGGTAGGTAGATGATATAGATAGATGGATGGATGGATGGATGGATAGATAGATAGAGATAAAGATAGATAAATAGATAGATAGATATATAGATAGATAGATGACATAGATGGATGGATGGATGGATAGAGAGAGAGAGATAAAGATAGATAGATAGATGACATAGATGGATGGATGGATGGATAGAGAGAGAGAAAGATAGAAAAAGAGAAAGAGAAAGAGAGGGGGAAATGATTAGGGGGGTGGAGGCTAAAATATAAGAAGAATTGCAGGAACTGGGTTTGTCTCGGTTTGTCTAGTCTAGTGAAAAGAAGGACCTGGGGTGACATGATAGCAGTCTTCCAATAATTGAGGGGCTGCCACCAAGAAGAGGGGGAGTCAACCTATTCTCCAAAGCACCTGAGAAACCATGGATGGAAATGATTCAAGGAGAGAAGCAACCTGGGATTAAGGAGAAACTTCCTAATGGTGAGGACCATGAACCAGTGGAACGGCTTGCCTTCAGAAGTTGTGGGTGCTCCATCACTGGAGGCTTTCAAGAAGAGACTGGAGAACCAGGACTCCAGACTGTGTGGGCTCAAGCAGGTGATTGGACTACCAGAAGATGATCCATCTATTGCAACTCCACTCTTGTGTATTCTCTTCTCATTGCAAAGAAATCCCACTTGTTGTATGAGAAGCGGATCAGAGTTGTCGTCTTCTCTGAAACGATGACCAGAAGCAAAATTTTCTCTTTTGCCGAATTGAATGAACTGGACTTTTCTCCCAAGGTGTTCTTTTTTTTCCCAAGGAGCGGGGAGTTGGGGAAATGCTGAAATAGGAAATGCTTTTGGCATGCTCTCTAACTCTCGATCTACCTGCACTGTGGAGCTTTTATCCTCTCCATTGAGTTGCCAAGGATCTTGGCATTGCTTGTGTATCATGACTTATCCTTCCTCTCCGGAGGCCGATATTAGTGTTGCTTGACTGGCACTGAAAAGAGAAAAAAAAAAAAGAGGATGGAATTGGCACGGTGCATTTTTTAGTTCTGGCAAAGCCATAGATAATGCATTTGTTAGGGCTAATTGGAGGGAATTTTGTATCCTCCGAGACCCAAGAACACAGGGGCATTAACCATGGAAGATGAAGGCAGCAGCTCTGTCCTGGCTCCAGAGAGGCGATGCAGCATTGAGGAGAGTGGTTGAAATCCTAAGGCATTTACTACTTGCATTAAATGAGTGCTCATTTTTCCTCTTCAAAGGAGAGAGAGAGAGAGAGGGAGGGAGAAAGCAAGAGTGACACAGAGAGAGGGAGGGAGGGGGAGAAAGAGAGAGAAAGAGAGAAAGAGAAGGAGAGAGAGAGAGGCAGGGAAAGGCAGGGTGGGAGGAAAAGAGAGAGACAGAGAGGGGGAGGGAGTGAAAGAGAGAGAAAGAAAAGGAGAAAGAGAATGAGAGAGAGACAGAGGAGGAGAGAGGGAGACAGAGAGAGGGAGGGAGAGAAGGGGTGAGAGAGAAGGAGAGAGAAAGAGAAGGAGAGAGAGAGGCAGAGAGAGGCGGGGAGGGAGGGAAACAGAGAGGGGGAGGGAGAGAAAGAGAGAAAGATACAGACAGAGAGGAGAGAGGGAGACAGATAGAGAAAGGGAGGGAGAGAAGGAGAGAGAAAGAGAAGGATAGAGAAGGAGAAAGGCAGGGAGATAGAGAGAAGGAGAGAGGGTGAGAGAGAAAGTGAATCACAACCTTTGACTTCACTTCAAACACTTAAATGAATGGCTTTTTTCATTTTTAACTGCAAGCCAAGCGTCCATCAGGGGTAAACTACAAAGCCTCTGGAGATGGGGCAGGGGGTTATCAGTGGGCTTGGCTCTCTTCCATCTGGGAGCAATGTTGCACAGCCCCCCTGCGTTTGCTTCTTGTAATGCTCTGCCCTGAGATAGCTCAGGAAGCGAACAATTGCAGTTGCATTAGATATGGTTGCAACCAGGAAGGCTAAGCTCTCTGGATCCTGGCCATGTTTCATGCCACTGAGCAGCAAATTCACACACACCTAGATGAGGGTCTCCAGGTTCAAGAGAGCAGCTAATGCCACTAAAACCCTGGTGCCTATTTTTTTTTGGGGGGGGGGTGGAGTCATCTGTACATGCAGTGCATGTGTGTGTGTCATGCAAACAAAAGCAGGTTGAGCTTCATTTGTACCATCACCAGGCTAGGAACAAGGAGACTGTGAGTTCTAGTCCCATTTTAGCCATCAAAGCTAGTTGGGTGACTTTGGGTCAATCACTAGGAGACTGTGAGTTCTAGTCCTGCTTTAGCCATGGAAGATAGCTAGGTGACTTTGGGTCAATCACTGACAGACTGTGAGTTCTAGTTCCACTTTAAGTATGACTGCCACTTAGGAGATTTGTGAGTTCTAGTTCCTTCTTAGCCCTAATAGACGGCTGGGTGACTTTGAGTCAATCACTAGGAGATGGTGAGTTTTACTCTAATTTTAGGCATGAAAGCTAGCTGTGTTCACTAAATGAATGTTCTAAGTTGAGGATTATCTGTACTGAACTATAGTGAAATTGATTTCACACTCAAAAGGCTAAATTCCCACTGTAATTTACACCCTTTGCCTTAAAATGTCTTTAAGCAAATGACATTTTGATGATATAAATCTCCAATATGTGCTGTTGTTTGATTCAGTGGACATTCCTGATTAACTAATAACCCCTCCCTACCAAATATCCACTCTATTAAAGACACGGTTAAGATTGAGTTGGGATTTGCCCATTTCATAAAAGTCACAGCATGGCTTTGCTTGGAATGAAACAATCCCTTTAATCTGGAAAACCAGATCCATTTGATCCCATGCATGAAAACCTTATCTTGTATGTTGCCAGTTGATTTGATTAATCAGATAGAATCATTGCAGGAAGAAGAAGAAAGAAGAAAGAAGAGGAGGAGGAGGAGGAAAGAAAGAAAGAAAGAAAAAAGAGGAAGAAGAAGGAGGAGGAGGAGGAGGAGGAGGAGGAGGAGGAGGAGGAGGAAAGAAAAAAGAGAAAGAAGAAGAAAAGAAAAAAGAAAGAAGAGAAAGAGGAAGAGGAAGAAGAAAGAAGGAGGATAAGAAGAAAGAAGAGGAAGAAGAAAGAAGAGGAAGAAGAAAGAAAGAAGAGGAAGAGGAGGAGGAGGAGGAGGAAGAGGAAGAGGAAGAGGAAGAGGAAGAGGAAGAAGAAGAAGAAGAAGAAGAAGAAGAAGAAGAAGAAGAAGAAGAAGAAGAAGAAGAAGAAGAATTTGATTTTCCAACCCCCACTTCAGTCAATCAAAAAAAAAGTTTTATTTTTGTACCAGATGATAGCGACCGAGGTGCTTGAGCTGGCTGATCTTAGGAAAAAGTCCAGATTCTTCAAGTCAACAGCCTGATTTATTATCTCCATGCCTCTCAGGTAAATTGCATCTGAGGATTAATTTATGGTGTTTTGAAACACTGTTGACTTATCGGGAGGGATTCCTAGCTTGTACCTAAGTCCTGCTTACCTTTGAACACCAGGGTAGTGTGTATCCCCTGTGCAATTCAAGGGTTGGGGAGTTGGTATAATAATTAACAAGACATTGGAGGGGAGTGGGCGGGGGGGGGGGTCCACACTCCAATCTGATTGAAAACACACAAGCCAGATACATCTGGGTTGTCCATTCAGTCAACTCCAACTCTTATTCCTGTCCGATATCTAAGAAAAGCAATAAGTTCACAGTTAATAAAGATAAGAGACAACAACTCCTGTCACAACGGCAACACCCCCCCCCCCCACTCCATAATTCCCGATGCGTTTCCCACAGCCTTGCTGGCTCAGAGAATAATGCACAAGGATCATACTGCTGTTTGATTAAGAAGTCAACACATTCCTACGCACATAAGCTATGGAGGAAGTCTTCTCCTCCATGGCAGAGTTTACACAACATGACATCTAGCCAAAGAGAAAGGGGGCAGTCCTCAGCTTAAAACCATAATTAAGCCTGGGATTACGGTTGTAAATTGTGCTGGTTCTTAAGCAGGTCATCGTGTGACTGTGACTGATTTAACCATCTTCCTTGCAGCGGTTGTTAAATGGATCGCTGTGAACATTAAGCAAACATGGTGGATGATTTTTCTATATCTATCTCTTTCATCACACACTCTCTCAATCATCTTATCTATCTCTCTATCTCTCATCTTATATTTCTCTCTATCTCTCAATCATCTTATCTATCTATCAACTATTTATCTATGATATCTATCTCTCAACCATCTTATCTCTCTTTCTCTAATTTCTCTCTATATCTATCTACCTATCATCTATTTATCTATCTCTATCAACTATCTATCCATCTATATCTAAAGTCTCTGTCTTTGTGTCTCTGCCTCTGTCTGTCTGTCTCTGTCTGTCTCTCTCTCTCTGTGTGTGTGTCTGTCTCTGTCTGTTTGTCTTTGTCTGTTTCTCTGTCTCTGTCTCTGTGTTTCTGTCTCTGTCTCTGCCTGTCTGTTTGTCTGTCTGTCTCTCTCTGTCTCTCTCTCTCTCTCAATTTATATATTTATGATGACCACATCTTGGGGGTCTATCTGCCCCCAAAGTAGTCACCAAACCAAATAATCAATGATTAGTAATTAAATAAATGATTGAACAGAACCTTGGCATTCCCAAGCAGTCTCTCTATGAAGATGAGGTGCCGGAAAACAAGTAACACAGAATGATTGTTATGCTCCACCTGCAAGCTTTGTAGAGACCTCCTGGCTGCTGTCAGCAAGCAGCATTATAGAAATACTTACATTGTTCTAAGAGGTCAATGCTTATGTTCTCATGAAATATTCAACTGATACCCCTCTCGTATGCAAATAAACTCTCACGTGCTGTTAGAAAGAACAGTGATATGAACACCGAGATGGAGATGATAAGGACTTTCCTGTTCATTTTATTGCTTTAAAAAAAAAAAGCCTTCTCGTACTGATACACCTCACTGGTTGTGAGTTTAAAACACAATATTCTCAGCCACAGGGCCAGCAACCAGTTACCAGCACAACAATGGACTCCAGGAAGGACAAGGTGGTTTGACATCTGAGGAGCAGACACATTACAGTTTCAGGAATACTTCATTTTGGGCACCTGCCTGTTTAGGAGAAGCAGGTGGGACCATGAGACGTTCCAAAGAGGTGCAATGGTTCAGTGGTCCAAGATGCTGAACTTGTCAGGTGGAAAGCCAACTGACTGGGTTTGAGACCCAAACACCATGGGATGGGGTGAGCCTTTACTTGCTCCAGCTCCTGCTAAAAACATTTAAATCATGAAAAATAAATATCCCACTGCTCTTTTTCGCACACCTGTGGTCCTTCTGTTGATTGGTTTACCAAAGTAAATATTGACTTATGATTGATATTTGTTTGCCTCCACCATTATTTTTCCTATGTATGATATGGACCCTTCTCAGATGGTCATGGGGCTGCCCAGAATTGGGGTAAAAAATAATACAATTAAATATTCATTCTGGTCACATAAGAGGCAGTACCTTTCTGTCAAAGGATGACCCAACGAATCATAGGTTGTCTATTATTCTATCAACTTGACCACAATCTTGTAGACAAACCTACTGGCTGTTCTCTGGTCTTTGCCTTTGGCTGCCAGTACTTAGTGAATGACAGATTGTTTAATAAGTAATAAAAATGCCTTTGCCAGCTCAATTTCTGTGCAAACATACCCTTGATGCCTCCTAAAAAGCCCCCAGTCTTTAATGAGAAAGAGGCAATTTATTTCCTGCTTTTAAATTTCCCTAATGCCATCAGCAGAATCGTTAAATTTCTATCTCTAGCAATTTCCTTAAGAAGAAATGAGTGTTCCCATTCTTGTTGCGATGACGCTAGGATTTCTTTTCCTCCATTCCTATTTTACTCACATTCCATGTTATCTTACGTTTTATATCGTCTTACTGTACTTCTGCTTTTTCTGTATTTTTTTCCCAACTCTCAGCTTTCAAGTTATAATGGCTTTGTTATATTTGGCGTAGTTTCCCCAATGATGATTGACCCTAATTAAATTTGAACTTGAATTGCTTAATATCACCCCTGAGCTAGATCAACTTAGCTGAAAGCTTGTGCCATATCAACGCTGCACGGATTTAGGTCCGTGCTGGTAAAAACCACATTCACTTGGGACCCTCATCAAGACAAAGACTCTTAAAAGCAGTTAATGAGGATTTTAATTTCATTTTAAATACCCCTGGTACTTGGGAGACCTTGACTGCATCAGGATGAAAATTCTCAATTTCTTAGCACTGTCAGTGTGCCCCAATTATTCCTTTTCGTTGCCCTGCTAATGATTCAGAAAGGTTTCCTTTCCAGATTAAGATTGTGGGATGCAGATCTTTCTTTCCTTTATTTTATTGTACAATCTTATAACATGGTGGAATTCGATCACAGCTGCATTTTTCCCCCCCAGGGGACAGCAGACTTCTAACTTGCACAAAGATCCTGGGATGACCACAGAGGTGGTATTCAGCCGGTTCTGACCAGTTCTGGAGAACCAGTAGCGGAAAATTTGAGAAGTTTGGAGAACCGGCCAATACAGCCCCTGACTGGCTCCACCCCCATCTCTTCTCTGCTTCCCATCAAGTCCCAGCTGATCCGCTGGGTCTTTTTTTGTTGCCCTGCACAGGAGAACGGAGCTGGAAAGCAGATTAGTGGGATGGGGAGGGAATGGAGATTTTACAGTAACCTTCCCTCAGGAGTGGGGAAGGAATGGGGATTTTTGCAGTATCCTTTCCATGCCATGCCCACCAAGCCATACCCATCAAGCCACACCATGCCTACCAAGCCATACCCTAAGAATCGGTAGTAAAAAAAAACTAAATCCCATCACTGGATGACCAACTGAAGAAGGGAAAGTGGAGGGATGCTTGTTGGAAACAGCCAGGGTCAAACCATTTCACCAGAAGAAAAGGGGAAAGGTTGCTGGAAAGATATTTCAGAGAGTGGCTATCTACCAGATTTCCCACCAAGTTAAAGATGAAAGGAATTGAAATTTTCTCAAAAGCTTGGGCTTCGCTCTCAACCAGTCAGACCACGGCTTGGGTGAAGGAAGTCCTTCCCAGGGAACAGAGGTCAGCCATTTGGCAGGAAGGAAGCTGCAAACCTTGACCTGGTTTTGACCCAGTTCAGGACTAAAGAGATGGAGGGAAGGGAGGAGGAGGAGAGACCAGTGTCTCCCTTACGTGGCCTGTTGTTTATAGCCCAGCCTATTCTTATCCTATTCTTATCAGGTGAGCAATAAGGAGGAGTGTGAAATGAGATAGAAGCTGGGATGGGCTTGTGGAACTCAATGGCCATAAGCAAGTTATTACAGGTTGGCTGGCGCCACCATGTCTGTATCAGCTGCTTTCAATAGCAGAGAGAGAGAAAGAGAGGGAGAGAGGGAGGGAGGGAGGGAGGGAGGGAGGGAGGGATGGCTACCAGGAAAATATTGGTCAAAAATCAGGTGGCCATTTGTCTGCATGCAAGGACAAGTAAACAGCTGTTCCTGTTGGGTGCTCAATTTTCAAAAGGAGGCAATTGCCTATTCTTCCTTCACTTGCAGGGGGATATAAGCCACCATCGGTTGATTTATGATCTACTGCATCCTTTTGAGTCCCTTCAAAGACAAGGAAGAAGGAGAAGAAAGAGGAGGAGGAGGAGGAGTGGCAGGAAGAAGAGGAAGAACAAGAAGAGGAAGAAGAGAGGGGAGGAGGAGGAGGAGAAGAAGAAGAAGAAACAACAACAACAACAGTAATTGCATCTTGGGTACAATCCCAAAACAACTGGAGTACTACTTGAATATCATCAGCATTGACAAATTCATCAACAACCAATTGCGAAAAGCAGTTTTGCTTGAAACTGCTTACATCCTGTGATAACCCCATCAAAAACACATCTGCCTACCCCAGGTTCTTAAGAAAGTCTCTATAGGTGGGCAAAAATGTCAGTCCCGTCCTAAACCTCTGACTAACTATGAGACCAACCATAATAATATACAGTATTAAACTTGTATGCTGCCGAAACTCCGATAACTCTTGGTGACTCACAACAATTAAACAAAGAAATGACGGTTGAAATCAATAAAAGATAAAAAAGATGACAAGAGTGACAGACTGGTTGGAATGAAGCACAGACTTCGTGGAGCCAAACCTCCATGGTTCTTCTGAACAACAGCAGGAATCTTGATGGCAATGTAGATTTACCTTCTTGAATAGTCCTGGACTTGCCGGGGTGCAAAACCTAGAGGCCCATTGGATTTGATTTCTTTGCCCAATTTATAAGTGGCCTTTCAGACCAGAGATTGACATAATTTTCCGCCTTCGTTGTTTCCTCCATACTGTGGGATACAATGCAGAGGTGCTATTCAGCCAGTTCGGACCGGTTCTTGAGAACTGGTAGCGGAAATTTTGAGAAGTTCAGAAAACCTGCCAATACCGCCCCTGACTGGCCCTGTCCCCGTCTCTTCTCTGCCTCCCATTGAGTCCCAGCGGATCGGCTGGGTCTTCTTTGGTTGCCCTGCACAGGAGAATGGAGCTGGAAAGCAGGTTAGCGGGGTGGGGAGGGAATGGGGATTTTGCAGTATATACTTCCCTTGCCATGACCACCATGCCATACCCATAGAACCGGTCGTAATTTTTTTTTTGAATCCCACCACTGATACAATGGTAAGAACTTCCCTGGTTGATCACTGTGTTAGCCTTAGACTTCCCAAGTCAGAATAACAGAAGTGAAAGGGGCCTAAGAGATCTTCTAGTCCAACCATTTGCTCCAGATGAAAACCCTACACCATTCCAGACAAATGATTGCCCAATCTTTTCTTAAAATATCTCCAGTGATAGAGCAACACCCACAGCTTCTGAAGGGTAGCCATTTCACTGGTTGTCCTCACTGTTAGGAAATCCCTCCTAAGTTCTCGGTTGCTTCTCTCCTTGATTAGTTTTCACCCATTGATTCTTGTCCTGCCTTCAGGTGCTTTGGAGAACAGTTTGACTCCCTCTTCTTTGCAGCAGCCCTTCAAATATTGGAAATATTCTTTTCTCTAGGCTGGACATACCCAATTCCTGCAACCATTCTTTATATATTTTAGCCTCCAACCCCTTAATCATTCTTATTGCTCTTCTCTGCATTTTTTCCAGAGTCTCGTCCCCTTTTGTCTATTGTCTTAATCACCAAGTTATATTGGCTTGGAAAGATCTCCCTGTCAGAAAGCGGCAGGCTTCTGTGTGTTTTCTTAAACCTTATTTCATTGTCATCAAGTAATTCTTTTGACTTACTCTTGGTGGTGTTTTTGAGCTTGTTTTATTCTTGGCGGAGGCGGAGCGTGAAGGCTAATGATTGTTTCATGATGCAATTATTTCCATCACTCTGACACAGCCAGAGTACTGATTCCATCACTCTGGCACAGCCATGGCTACCTGCACACCCAAACTGAAGAGATCCTGTGGAAGAAGCTTGAGAAGATAGAGAAACTGATGGAGTGAAGATGACAGAATGAAAAAGGACATTCAAATGCATCCCACGGCTTCTCGGAATTACATAAAACACAAGAATACAACACCCACAAGTTTGTCATTCGAATTCCCTTCCTCTGTTTGAATGAGAATCCTTTTTCAAAAGGCAACTGGGCTTTCTTTGTTTTTTCCTTGAAGACGTTTCACTTCTCATCCAAGAAGCTTCTTCAGTTCTGTTTCAGTGAGAACTGAAGAAGCTTCATGGATGAGAAGTGAAACGTCTTCAAGGAAAAACAAAGAAAGTTCAGTTGCCTTTGGAAGAAGCATCTTTGGGACAACCATGACCTGGATGACTGAGAATCTCCACAGTCATTTGAACGAGAAATTGTTTTAAAAAATGTAAAAATGTCAGATGAAGATTTGGACACTATATTTAGAGACATGTTTAGTTAATTCTGAGGATTGTTTTTCATTCATAATGGATTTCTTTTCCCTCCTAACCCGAGCTAAAAATGGAGGCTTCCATCAAAAGTTTGACCCATTGTCTGTTTCATCTTCCCCTCAATCATGGAGGACCATGAAAATGGAGACATACTTCTGAGTTCTTTAAGAAAATCCACACAAAATAAAACATAATCACCCAGCAGGGAAAGAGAACATTTAAGACCATTCTGGCTGGATTTTTTGTACAGAGTTTCAGTGCTGAGACAACAACTTTTCCAACTGGAGCTGTCCCTGGTCCTGATTGCTGTTTGTCTGAGCTTGGTTAAGTAAGACTAAGCCAGCAGTGAACTATTTACTTTGACCTTTCCTATCTTGGTGTGACATAATAAACTTTCACTTGATGGACTTGACTGGAGTTGGCTTGATCAGAATGATTTGATTTACTGTAATTAGATCTTCCCAATTTATCCCTCTCTTTCCCATGAGTTTGAAGCCCTGATAATGAAGGGAGGGACCAACAGACCTAGCAAAAATAGGTCTTTGAACTGATCAAAAGATCTAGCAAAAATACTTTCTCTGAAAATTTCTTTTTTAGAGAAGATTTTTTTTGTTAATTTTTTTAAATAAATATTATTTTCTTCGTTTTTTATTTTTTGCTATCTATCTATCTATCTATCTATCTATCTATCTATCTATCTATCTATCTATATCTATATCTATATCCATATCCATATCTATCTATCTATCTATCTATCTATATCTATATCCATATATCTATCTATCTATCTATCTATCTAGCATATTGTTATATAAATATTTGGAATAAAGAGAGCTATAAATGTTTTCTTGATACAGCAAGGAATTGAATTCTTGTGCTCTCCCCAGATTCAATTATCTGTTTAAAGTAGAATCCAATCTCCCAATGGATTTTATTGTACTTAGAGTTATGACTAATGAACTCTCAACCACACTTATTCTCCTGACAGGCAGTTATTGAGTAAGTGATGTATCTTAGTTACAGTTTCTTTGGTTAAAGAGAGCAGGAGAAAAGAATCTAATGGCAAACTACTTCCATTCAGGTATGCTTACCCCATGCAGTATGAATATATCATGTGAACAAAACACTAAAAAAGAGAGTACATTATTCATTTTCCTTCAAGCATTAATTGATCAGAAGAGGTTGACAAGATGGGCATTGAAGATCCTTTCCAACTCAATGACTAAGTTCACAAAAACATACCAGACCAAGTCAGTTAAAGACATGGATGGTGCATTCACACAACAACATAATAACCTGAGTTTATTTTAATCCCAGTTAGGTATTTCTATGAATTAGCACATTATGTTGTGCAAAAACAAGCCTGTTTAGTGTAGGTTATGGTACAATATGATGTGTAAATCCAGAAGATTGCCAGTTTAATAGCTGGGATGTGTGTTTTGTGAATACAACTTATGATCCTAGTTAAACAAGGATTCAGAAGGAACAGATGAAAGAACAGAACAATCAAGGATGAAAAAAAGTGGTCAATTCACTCTTAATGACTATATGAGACATTTGATTTCAGGCTGACTTTTAGTCTTGGTATAGTTTACCAATAATTCTTTCTTTTCAAAAATTGGAAGCCAAAGATTAGCTGCCGACTCTTGACATTCTTCTGCAAGCCAGAATGGTCCATTAGATAATTACTTACTGGTGGTGACCTTTTCTAGGAAGCCTTTATGATTGATGCATTAATAACCACTTCTTTGTGCAGCAATTAACATTATAAGACCTTCACTCTTCATGATAACCTGGGCCGGTGGAGGAAGGAGACCTGTTAGTAGGGTTCATGAGCTTGTTCTAGAAGCCATGAGATCTTCCTTCAACACCAGTAATGGAACACAACTTCTAGTATACATGAAAAGAGGATAACCAGAAGCAACCACCGATAATATCTCCTGACACTAGTTTCTACTAGACTAGTCTCAACAAAAACACCCAGGAGGTTATGTTCAATTCATTGGGTTGAGCTGAGAAGGAGAAGACTAAAATTATGGGCTTTTAGGGTGGTGACGATAGCCTACAATAAGAAATACAAAATCACTTTAAATTATTGCCTTCTATCAAGTAAGTGGGGGTTGGGTCATTGCTGTTTTGACCAATTAACCAAGTAGGGTTCGGGGGAAACCAATCTTAAAATCAAATCAGATGACCTTTCAAATCAGCCGGGGGTGGTGGGAATGACAAGTTCTTTAAGTCTTTGAAGGTTAAAACTGACACCATCAATTATGGCAAGGAATAAATAGGAATTTGGAAGACCTGTTCAGGTCTTCTGAGATCAGTGTTAACTTGTTCTGAATGCTGAATTGATGTTGTCTTGTGTAGCCATCCCCTTTTCTGAGCTGTTTCTTAAAAAAAAAAAAGGCTTTCTCCAGGTTTTTATTTATTTTTTAACCTAGGTTGGAAATAGCCAAACTGGAAGTTTAAAAAACAAACAAACCCACCCTTGTAAAAGAAAGAATCCAATGAGGTCAATGCCCTTGCATCTTCATTCAAAACCTGGAGCAATGTTTCTTGCAGTCATGGCTTAATCCATGGTTGAGCTCTGGGTGGGGATTTCACCCTCCTCGCCCCGTTGCTGCTGATCTAAAGATAGCTCAAAGCATAACCTGGGAGTAACAGACACTGATAGTCATCGGAGACTGTCGCTAGTGAAGAGCTTGTAGAACTATAAACTTTTATGGCAATCCTTTCCAGGGCCTTTTCAAAGCTGGAAGCTATCTTGTCCTAGATCTTCTGAGGAGTCGGTAAAAAAAAAGAAAAGGGAAGAAGAAAAAGCCAGAGAGAGAAAAAGTCAAGTTTCAGGCACCGTAATTAAGGGTAGCCTTGCTACAAAGAGTTTGTAATCCTCTATTTTATCCGGAGGAATTAGACTGGCTGACTTCTTTGCTCTTTTTACCTCCAGGGTTGTGGTGGTTGTAGGCAGTAGTCAGAAAGAGGCAAGAGGTGACATAATTCTCACTGAGTTTGCTTGGGGATGTCTACTTGACACGTCCATCATGCAGGACCCCCTTTTTCTTGCCAGCTATCAGTTCCCTGGGGAGGGAACTGAGGTGACCTTTTCACATCTCCTGCATGAAGTTTCTCTACCTGCAACTTGGAAATTGTTTAATGAGAAAAGTTTCAGATCTTCTTCTCTTTTGCCTCCTCCTCCTCCTTCTTTCTCCTCTTCCTCTTCTTCCTCTTCCTCCTTCTCCTTCTCCTCTCCTTTTCCTCCTCCTCCTTCTTTCTTCTCTTCCTCTTTCCTCTTCCTCTTCCTCCTCCTTTTCTCCTCCTCCTCTTCTACCACCACATCCTCTTCCTCCTTCTTTCTTCTCCTCCTCCTCTTCCTCTTCCACCACCACATCCTCCTCCTCCTTCTTTCTCCTCTTCCTCTTCCTGCTTCTCCTTATCCTCTTCTCCTCCTCCTCTTCTTCTACCACATCCTCCTCCTCCTTCTTTCTCCTCTTCCTCTTCCTCCTTCTCCTCTTCTTCTCCTCCTGTTCTTCTACATCCTCCTCCTCCTCCTTTCTTCTCTTCCTTTTTCCTCTTCCTCTTCCTCCTTCTCCTCCTCCTTCTTCTTTCTTCCCTTCCTCTTTCCTCTTCTTCCTCTTCCTCTTCCTCCTTCTCCTCCTCCTCCTCCTCTTCTACCACCACATCCTCCTCCTTCTTTCTCCTCTTCCTCTTCCTCCTTCTCCTCTTCTCCTCCTCCTGTTCTTCTACATCCTCCTCCTCCTCCTTTCTTCTCTTCCTCTTTCCTCTTCCTCTTCCTCCTTCTCCCCCTCCTTCTTTCTTCTCTTCCTCTTTCCTCTTCCTCTTCTTCTTCTTCCTCTTCCTCCTTCTCCTCCTCGTCTCCTCCTCCTCCTCTTCTACCACCACATCCTCCTCCTCCTTCTTTCTCCTCTTCCTCTTCCTCTTCCTGCTTCTCCTTATCCTCTTCTCCTCCTCTTCTTCTACCACATCTCCCTCCTTCTTCTTTCTTCTCTTCCTTTTTCCTCTTCCTCCTCCTCTCCTCTCTTCCTCCTCCTCTTCCTTCACCACCACCTCCCCCTCCTCCTTCTTCCCACTTCTCATCTTCTTCTTTCTCCTCCTCCTCCCTCTTCCTCTTCTTCTTCTTCCAACACAAAATCAAACACCACCCCAAAGTTATAATCTGCTCCTTTTGTTCTGAGCAACAGTGTTATCGCAGATTCTACAGATATATGGAGGGTTGGATAAGCAGAAAATAATATCGGGGCTGGATCCCCAGGGACAGTTTTTCATGCTCTTTTCTGGGAAGCTGATAAGCTCCCTCCTTCAGATTTATGACTTCCCTCCTCCTGTTTACTGGCTTGTTTCTTTTTTCTTCAGCACAAACATCAACATCAGATTAGAAATATGTCGGTGGGGGTGGGGGAGATCTAAACAGCCTATTCATAATATCAACAGCCATGTAGGCCGACTCGCCTCCCCACAAAAGACAGAAGTATTTTTAGCTGTTTTCAAAAAACAAACAAACCACCCTGGTGTCAACTTGGTTTCACTGGTGTCTTTGCTTGGAACTCCACCTCATTTCAAAGCAACCTATGATTGTGTAGGTAGCACGATCGGCAGGGGTGGGCTTCAAAAAATCTTAGCAACAGGTTCTGTGCCTGGTTGCTGGGTGGGCATGGCCTAGTCGGCCTCCTGTGCCATGATGGAGGGTCTTTTTGCTCTCCCTGGGCTCCAGCCAGGAATGGGATTTCGGGGTTCTCAAACTGCAGAATCTTAGCTCGGGTCTCTCCCAAACCCCTAGAACCTCCCCAACGATTGGTTACAGGGATGGTTGAGATCACACAGATCTGAATTCAGGATGGATGCAAAGAAAAAGAACCAAAGATATGGGTGGGGTGTTATCTTAGGAAAAGCAGAAAGGGCATTTAACCATAGAATTTACTTGGAAGTGATGCTTACTTTCCAGGCAATTGTGATGTAATGCATCCTACCTTCTAAAGGAGAAGGTTGTGCATCAATTAAATCCAGAATTTAAAATGGCAGAGTTTAAGATTAAGAAGGCAATCTTAAACTGTGGGTTTAGAGCCAGTTTGGACTAGTGGTGAAGGCACTAGGTTGGAGACTAGGAGTGTGACTTCTAGTTCCACCTTAGTCATGAAAGCCAGCTGTGGATGACTTTAGACCAGTTACTGTTTTTCAACCTAACAGGGTTGTGGCTGTGTGGAAAACAGGAGGAGGAACGTGTGTTAGGTATCTTTGCCACCTTGTGTTGCTTGAAAAAAAAAAAAACCACACACAATAAAGGTGGGGAAAAAAAAGCAGAACAAATAAATAAATAAACTGGGTTGACCAGCTTCCTTAGATGGGAAAATGCATTGCATCACATGTGGTTCAAAGGGTAATATTTACAGTATTTAGATAGTGTAAAGAATCTGTTCTCTTCCTTGCCAAGCTCAGCATTCCTTGCCAGACTCAGCATCAGTACATCAGAGACATGACTAAATTATCACATTGACTCTAGGTTGATTCTTTGAATAGATAACAACATCTGTGTTTCACAGTTGAACTGTAGAGTCCATTGCTTGGTTGTTCACTTACAGATGTTTCACTGCCTGACAAGGTAACATCTGATTATTCTATTTTGCCATGTGGTGTAAAAACAAACAACCAAGCAATAAGGACTCCATTGTGGATTTTATCTTGGCTTGTTTTGTCCTGTGATCTGGGGTTGGGTGGTCATACCAAGCATTATTACAATAAAAAATATTGCTTCAACTTGCTCAGCTAGGCAAGGCAGTTGAAAGCTTCAGGTGATGACAGTGGTACTATGGGTTGCAACCCAAGGCACAGCTAATAGCATCCTAGCAAACTGATGATATCAAGAGGACCACAAATGTGTGATGACCTTACTGTGCACATACTTATATCTCAATGCACACAAATATAATAGAATAGAGAATAGAGTAGAATAATAGAATGGAATGGAATAGAATAGAATAGAATAGAATAGAATAACAGAGTTGGAAAGGACCTTGGAGATCTGCTAGTCCAACCCTCTGCTTAGGCAGGAAACCCTACACCACTTCAGACAAATCCAGGAGAACAGGGAAGGGGAAAGAAGGAAGGAGAGAAAAGAATGGAGGGAGGAGAGAAAGGAAGGGAGAGAATAGCCATTCCTAAGAGGTCTGTAAGGGGCGTGCATAAGCGCACAATCGTGCCTACTGTCCCTGTTCTATTGTCCCCATTTATTCGTACCTATTTCCTGTATTCTTACTCATGTTTATACTTATATCTATTATCTTATAAGCTATTGACAAATCAAATAAATAAATAAAAATGAATGAATGAATAAAAAGCAGATGACTTATTTTTGTGTTGCTCCCATTGTGTATGCAAGCGGGACTAAATCTCATTTTCTCTTGTATCAGTCTAATTAAGCGAGCAGGCAGAAGCCTTCTGCCCAATTAAGATTAACAACAAAGAGCTGAATGTATCTCTCTCGAGTCCCATGTGGTCTAGGAGATGACAATGGCAGGAAATGAAACGAAGAGGCTTCTCTCTTGCCGGCCTTAGCTGAGTCTGGCTTCTTGAAATGAATGATTTCCATAATTCTCTTCTGTTAGCGTTTGTTTAAGAGACTGACAGAACAATAGAGTTGGAAGGGACCTTGGAGGTCTTCTAGACTAGTCCAAGTGGGAGACCCTCTGCAATTCTGGACAAAGGAGGCGCCTGACCTAGTTCTTAATTTGGGATAAACTGCTGCCTCCTGGCACCGGTTTAATTCCATTAAACCTCAACCAGCGTCCTGCAATCCTTAATTAGTTTGTCTTGGAGTTTTTGTTCTGCTAGTTGAGTCTTTCTTTGCTATGGTCTCCTGGAGGATTGTTGCTGGCTATAAAGAAGAACAAAATAAGCCTTGCATGATAGGGCTTTTCAGATCAAAGCAAGGCTCCTGGCAAGGACCTTATTCTCCTGCCAATTGATTAGGTCAGATAAGGTTCTCCAGAGATTGCCTACAGGGTGGTTAAGACTTGAGGCTGGAAACATACAGAAATGACCTACTTGGAAGCATTACTTGCCCCGTGTGATAAATTCTCCTGCATTTCATGAGGCTCAGACCACAGTCGAATATTCTGGAAAAGGCCCCATTGATCCTTCCTTCACTGGATCATGCTCTTACTCCTAGCTGCTTGCTCTGGATCCCATTTGGACAAGGGAATCTCTTGGAATGAAGGAGAGAGACTGACAATCCAGAGTGTTCGTTTCATTGTCATCTCCTAGACCCAAAAATGGGGTTTGAGAGAGACGCGTGCAGGTGAGAGAATGTGGATGGAGAATGGACTAAGTGCTGGGTACAGGGTTGATGAGACAAATCTCATGTTTTATTTATATATATATATATATATAATATTTTAAACAACAAACATAGACAAATATAAATATAAAACAATAAATAAAACCTTCCTTCAATTATACAGTTGGTGTGTCAGTTGGCACATATTTCTCCTGCACAATATCCATACTCTTTTCCTTTTAGATTTAAGTTTACATTCATATTACATTAATCAACTTTCCATGTCGTATTATATTATTATTACATTGTTAGACTTTAATTTCAAAACCACATTATCCTTAAGAGCAAATCTCAGCTCTTACTGATTTTAATTCATATTATAATTCATTCCATAATCATCAATTATAACATATCATCACCAGTGTATTATACTTCAGTTTCCTATTTTTCTATCTAACCATTGTTAAAATAAAGCCCTTATTTTAAACTATTCTTTTTCTTCTTGCTCTCTGATGGCTAATGTTAATCTACTCATTTCTGCAAATCTCATGTTATCCTGAGCTTGCCAAAGTTTGTGAATGCCACACTAATGCATCTGAGATTCTCTGATATAATGCAATAACACAGGACCTTGGAGGTCATCTAGTCCAACCCCCTGCTCAAGTAGGAGACCCTAACTCATTTCAGACAAATGGCTGTCCAATCTCTTCTGAAAAACTTCCAGTGTTGGAGCATTCATAACTTCTGGAGCCAACTCATTCCATTGATTAATTGTTCTTACTATCAATAAATTTTTCCTTAGTTCTCAGTTGGCTCTCTCCTTGTGCCACATTCTTGAGCCTCCATCACCAGGAAATTGCCACCTTGATTAAGTTTCCATCCATTGCTTCTTGTCCTGGATAACAGATTGACTCCCTCTTCTTTGTGGTAGCCCCTCAAATCTTGGAAGACTGCTCTCATGTCAGCAGTGGGATCCAAAAACGTTTTTATTACCGGTTCTGTGGGTGTGGCTTGGTGGGCGTGGCAGGGGAAGGATACTGCAAAATCCCCATTCCCACTCCACTCCAGGAGGAAGGTTATTGCAAAATCCCCATTCCCTCCCCTCTGGACAGATGAGTCTGAGAAATTCATTTCCTTTGAGAAGAACATGGAGAGATGGGGAGGGGGGTTGCAAAAACCTGTCAAAATGGCATCTCCCAGCTCAGGCTAAAGGCTGCCTCAGTGACATGCCTTGGTTTGTTCAAACCGGTTTTCTTGTTCAATTAAGTCTTATGCACTTTAAAAACTTCTCCGTGTCCCTGGAGGGAAATGCTAAATCTGTCAGAGAAAACAAACAGGGGTTTTTCTTAGCCTGTGTGTGTTCTGATTAACAGATCTATTAAGCTATCAAACCTGGGACCTCTGCTTTCTGGGTAAGAGGGTACATTAGAAAGCTGCTGACAGCTTCTAAGGTTGACCCTTTTACACAGGAGCTGGAAAGCTATCGGCAAGTCAGGGGGACAAGCACCAGGATTGGAACCACAACAACAACAACAACAAAAAGTCATAAAAAATGAAGAAGTTAAAATGCTCCGGGACTTTAGAATTCAAACAGGCACCTGCCACATAACACCCCGGACCTTACTCTAGTGCCTAGACCCAAAGCCAGCTGGGTGACCTGGAGTTTCAAAACGCTTTTGCTTCCTGCAAAGAATGTCCAATTCACAGCTGGCTTTTATCTTCCTGAAGGAGGGGCCATTACCTTGCAGCCTTACTCCCGAGTCGTCCGTGCTATTGTAGCTGCTCTTTCCTACAAGCAATCCTACACCCACTTGGCACAGGCTCCTCGGGAACCTCCTCATCACTGCTGCCGGCTCCCACAATCTCTGAAGGCAGCACTCCATTCCCTAATGGTCCTGGCCCCTCATCTGATCCTCGCTCTCCTCAGCCATCCACACCTGCTGCCGGCTAAGCACAACAAAAGCGGACAAAGTTTCCCCAGAAAAAATAACTCCTTCTTTCCATTCCCCTTTGCTAGGCAGTTAGAATGTCTTCATCAACTGGCAAGAGAATCTTTGATTTACATCATTGGCAGGGAAGTGTGGACGACTGTGGCACAAAGGAAGCGTGTTTATTTGTTGCAGGAAAGGAGACGCACAGCTGCCATTTGGAACGGCAAGCAGGCCATTTCAGATCAATGTCTAATTTCCTCAGCCTCACAGCCAACTTCCTCCTTTCCTCTCTTAAATGTCTTCCTTTGTTAATTTCATTTCTGCACTCCCTCAACGGTTCAAAGTGCTTTGCATCAAAATTTAAATCGTCCTCAATGCATTAAGAAAATGAGGATTAAAATCAACAAAGGGCTCTTCTTAAAAACCATTTTAAATTCCATTTTAAGCTGAAAGCCAGGCTGAAAAGATAAACCAGTTTGTTTCTCAGCCTTAGCAGCTTTACGATTTGTGGATGTCAACTCCCAAAATTTTGGGAGTTGACGTTCACACATCATAAATTTGTCAAGATTGAGAAATGCTAAAGGTCTTTAAAGTTGTATCGAACAAAGTAGACCTTTGATTTCCACAAGGACTCATTCTACAACTTAGAGGAAGCAAGAAGGACAATCCCCAATCATGCTAGAGTAGGTAGAATCCATGCATGGACTTTTCCTGATGACTTCCATTCATAAGTCCTAAAATCATAGAACCAGAGGACTGGAAACGAACTTGATGGCCTTCTAATCCAACTCAATATCCAAGGCCTTCATTGCACCTTGGATACATGGCTGTCCAATCTTTTCTTGTAGCTGTCTCAGTAACTAGTTGGAGCGGTTTACCTTGAGTTTGAATCGGTTGTTTGCCTGTGCATTATTATGACTGTAGCTGAAGAAGTCGTTGGCAGGCAAGATGTTATAGCAGACAATTTTGTGAACTAAGCTTAGATAGGACCACAGGTGGTGCAGTTCTAGATTGTCCAAGCACAAAATTTCAATCCTGTTAATCTAATTAATTAATTAATCTACACTAAGCGGGGTTTTTTTTAATAACCAGTCCCTATGTTCCAAATTTCAATTGCTCCTAGGAGTACAGATGTTATGTAGGGCAATGAGTATTGCTATCCACCCAGCTAAATCAAGAAATGAAATTACCCAAAGAGAGCAAGAGATTTTGATCTAGGAAAATCCGACTGACAGATAAATTAAGAAAGGCACAACAGACTGGAGTAGTAGGTGCCTGCCTGTGAGTTGCGGGGTCAATGGATCAAAAGGTAGCAGGCCATAAATCTCCTCATAAACAAATAATGATTTAGGAGTGTTGCACCTCAGGCAAGACAAGGGGTAGCTTTTAATTGCTTTGCCCACAGAGAGACAGAAAAGAATGTACCGAACCATCCATCAAAATCTAACCTCTGGGTAGAATGGGGCTGAATGTGGATTAACGATCATCATTTATGGTTATTCGTTTATTGGGTTCAGATCTAACCTCCCTGAAAGTTCAAGGTGGTGCATTGCTGTTATTCTGTTCTCCCCCACCCCCCACCAAAAATGCTATGGGGAAGGTTGGGCAAAGGGGACAGGATGGTCCAGTCATGCAAGAAACTGTGTGTTCAAGTAAGACTTTGCTCCTAAGTGCAATCCTAAATTGCATTAACAGAGGGATACAATCAAGATCAAGAGAGGTACTAATACCACTCTATAAAGCCTTAGTAAGACCACACCTAGAGTACTGCATCCAGTTTTGACCACCGCACTATAAAAAAGATGTTGATGCTCTAGAAAAACTACAGAGAAGAGCAACCAGGATGATTAAGGGACTGGAGGCTAAAACATATGAAGAACAGTTACAGGAACTGGGCCTGGCTAGTCTAGGAAAGAGAAGGACCAAGGGAGACAGAAGAGCAGTCTTCCAATATTTGAGGGGCTGCCCCAGAGAGGAAGAGGGGGTCAAGCTATTTTCCAAAGCACCCAAAGGCCAGACAAGGAACAATGGATGGAAACTCAACCAGGAGAGCTTCAACCTGGAAATAAGGAGAAACTTTCTGACAGGGAGAACAATCAACCAATGGAATGGAACGGAAGTTGCCTTCAGAAGTTGTGGGAGCTTCATCCCTGGAGGCTTTCAAGAAGAGACTGGACTGCCATTGGTCAGAAATGGTGTAGGGTCTTCTGCTGGGTGGGGGGTTGGACTAGATGATCTATAAGGTCCCTTCCAACTCTGATTAGCTGTTATCTGTTAGGTTTCCTTGGTCTCCAGCCTTCATCTACAGTAGTTAAATAGATGATGGAACACCAATTAAGTTGTCATGAAAGTAAATTCCTAGTTGACTTGATCTAATGAATCTAATGGGAAAAAAAAAAAAGACTACAGGTGACATGAGAGCAGTGTTGGAATATCTCAGGGGTTGCCCCAAAGAAGAGGCAGTCAAGCTATTCTCCAAAACACCAGAAGGCAGGACAAGAAGCAACAGGTGGAAACTCATCAAGGAGAGAAGCAACCTAGAACAAGGAGAAGGTTCCTTCTGTCTTTGATAAGTTTCCATCCATCATTTCTTTTCCTACCTTCAGGTGCTTTGTAGAATTGCTTAATCTCTTCTACTTTGGGGCAACCCCTGAGATATTGGAAAGCAGCAATCCTGTCACCCCTTAGTCCGTCTTTTAACAGACGTTTAATTCTTCCACAATTTGTTTCTCCACTTGCTTTTCTTCCTTTGGGGTTCGTAGGTCTGTGATTTGCTCAGTTTCTTTCCTTTTTCGTTGCCCTAACCCTAACCCTAAGCCAAAGCTGTGATCCACTAAAGCCATTTTGGGCACAGTGAGTCCTCTGGAAATGGACAGTTTTGTCCATTCTTCAGTCTGAGCAAGCAACTGGGATAAGCACTGAAACATTTTCAAACTAGCAAGAAAAGAAGTCCAGTGGCTGTGACTCCACTTCTACCTGGATATCTGAGAATCTTCATCCTCAGGGGGTCCATTGTTTCCAAGAAAATAAGGAAGCCAACAAGCAGCAGTCATTTCGCTGCTCATCCAAGAAGCTTCTGGATGAGTCTCTGAAGAGCTGAAGAAGCTTCTTAGATGAGAAGCGAAATGTCTTCAAAGAAAAAACAGAAAGTCCAGTTGCTTCTCTCGGTGCCAAAAAAGTTTGCCAACACTGCCCTATACCATTTCAGATAAGTGGCTGTCCAGTCTCTTCTTAAAGACTTCCAGTGCTGGAGCATTTACAACTTCTGGTGGCAAGCTGTTCCACTGGTTAATTGTTCTCGCCGTTAGGAAATTTATCCTTAGTTCTAGCTTGGTTCTCTCTTTGATTAGTTTCCATCCATTGCTTTTGGTCTTGTCTTCTGATGGAAAATAGGTTGACCCCTTAAATACAGAAAGACAGCTAGTCTTTGTTAGACTAGACACTATTGTGTATTTTGAGCCTTCCTTCCTTCCTTCCTTCCTTCCTTCCTTCCTTCCTTCCTCCTTCTTTTCCTCCCTCCCTCCTCTTTTTCTCTTTCTCCTTCCTTCCTTCCTTCCTTCCTTCCTTCCTTCCTTCCTTCCTTCCTTCCTTCCTTCATCTTTCTTTTCCTCCCTCCCTCCTCTTTTTCTCTTTCTCCTTCTTTCCTTCCTTCCTTCCTTCCTTCATCCTTCTTTTCCTCCTTCCCTCCTCTTTTTCTCTTTCTCCTTCTTTCCTTCCTTCCTTCCTTCATCCTTCTTTTCCTCCCTCCCTCCTCTTTTTCTCTTTCTCCTTCCTTCCTTCCTTCATCCTTCTTTTCCTCCCTCCCTCCCTTCTCTTTTTCTCTTTCTCCTTCTTTCCTTCCTTCCTTCCTTCCTTCCTTCCTTCCTTCCTTCCTTCCTTCATCCTTCTTTTCCTCCCTCGCTCCTCTTTTTCTCTTTCTCCTTCCTTCCTTCCTTCCTTCATCTTTCTTTTCCTCCCTCCCTCCTCTTTTTCTCTTTCTCCTTCTTTCCTTCCTTCCTTCCTTCCTTCATCCTTCTTTTCCTCCTTCCCTCCTCTTTTTCTCTTTCTCCTTCTTTCCTTCCTTCCTTCCTTCCTTCATCCTTCTTTTCCTCCTTCCCTCCTCTTTTTCTCTTTCTCCTTCTTTCCTTCCTTCCTTCCTTCCTTCATCCTTCTTTTCCTCCCTCCCTCCTCTTTTTCTCTTTCTCCTTCCTTCCTTCCTTCCTTCATCCTTCTTTTCCTCCCTCCCTCCCTTCTCTTTTTCTCTTTCTCCTTCTTTCCTTCCTTCCTTCCTTCATCCTTCTTTTCCTCCCTCCCTCCTCTTTTTCTCTTTCTCCTTCCTTCCTTCCTTCCTTCCTTCCTTCCTTCCTTCCTTCCTTCATCCTTCTTTTCCTACCTCCCTCCCTTCTCTTTTTCTCTTTCTCCTTCTTTCCTTCCTTCCTTCCTTCATCCTTCTTTTCCTCCCTCCCTCCTCTTTTTCTCTTTCTCCTTCCTTCCTTCCTTCCTTCATCCTTCTTTTCCTCCCTCCCTCCCTTCTCTTTTTCTCTTTCTCCTTCTTTCCTTCCTTCCTTCCTTCCTTCATCCTTCTTTTCCTCCTTCCCTCCTCTTTTTCTCTTTCTCCTTCTTTCCTTCCTTCCTTCCTTCCTTCCTTCATCCTTCTTTTCCTCCTTCCCTCCTCTTTTTCTCTTTCTCCTTCTTTCCTTCCTTCCTTCCTTCATCCTTCTTTTCCTCCCTCCCTCCTCTTTTTCTCTTTCTCCTTCCTTCCTTCCTTCCTTCCTTCCTTCATCCTTCTTTTCCTCCCTCCCTCCCTTCTCTTTTTCTCTTTCTCCTTCTTTCCTTCCTTCCTTCCTTCATCCTTCTTTTCCTCCCTCCCTCCTCTTTTTCTCTTTCTCCTTCCTTCCTTCCTTCCTTCCTTCATCCTTCTTTTCCTCCCTCCCTCCCTCCTCTTTTTCTCTTTCTCCTTCCTTTCCTTCTCTCTCTCTCCCACCCCTTACTGAATGCATTACTGCTTCTCTTGCTTTTCTTTCTGTTGAAGAAAGAAAAAGAAAGTAAACAAACCCTAATCAATTGTCCCAACATTAGGCCATCATAATTCATCTCTTCCACATTAAGAAGCTCCCATCCATCAACATGACATGAGAACAGAGAATGGATGCTTGGGGCCCAGGAAAGCTCCTGGTGTAAAGCCAAATAACTTGGTAGCGGTCTCTGTCCAGTTGTACCCGGTGAAGATTTGCCTCTCCAGCCCCCCTTCCCCTTCCCCGAATTTTCATTTCTTTGCAATATGAAATTGAATCCCATCCTCTTCGAAATGGATGAGCTGGCTGCTTTGCGAGGAGGGTGTTGCAATGCAAAGAGAAGCTACCTAGAACCACTTCCTCCCCGGCTTGCTTGTGGTGCCACTTTGCAATTCTTTGCATATCAAGCCAGGATCACTTTTGCATTTCCCTCCCCAGGTATTGATCGGGGATGCCTGAAAGCTGCAAATTACAGGTAGACTGGAGCCCAACATTTCCGTTGCATTTCTGACACTCACCGAGTGAATCTTGCTCCGTTTTGCAGCCTTTCTCACCACCATTGTGAAGTGAATCCCTTTGGCTGCGAATCTAGCAACAGGGTTGGGGGTGGGTGGGTGGGAAGTGAATCTGAATTCCCTGTTGACTTGACTGGCTGGAAGGTCGCAAAAGGGGATCACATGACCCCTGCAATGGTCATGAACACGAGGCGATGAACAAGCTCAGTAAGAAAACTGCAGGGTTGACATCAGAGGTGGGTATTCAGCCAGTTCGGACAAGTTCTGGAGAACCGGTAGCGGAAATTTTGAGTAGTTTGGAGAATCAGACAATCCCACCTCTGACTGGTCCCACTCCCATCTATTGTCTGCCTCCGGAGTCCCAGCTGATCGCCTGGGTCTCCTTTTGCTGCCCTGCCCAGGAGAACGGAGCTGGAAAGCAGGCTAGTGGGGTGGGGAGGGAATAGGGATTTTGCAGTATCCTTCCCCTGCCATGCCCACCAAGACACCAAGACACGCCCACAGAACACCACACCCATCAAGCCACGCCCACAGCTGATCGGCTGGGTCTCCTTTGGTTGCCCTGCCCAGGAGAACAGAGCTGGAAATCAGGCTAGTGGGGTGGAGAGGGAATGGGGATTTTGCAGTATCCTTCCCCTGCCACACCCACTAAGCCATGGCCACAGAACCAGTAGTAAAAAATTTTTTGAATCCCACCACTGGTTGACCCGGATGCCAAAAATAAGCTAAGAAAATAACTTCATATTCTATTCTCCACTCCCCCTTTTCTGTTTCTTTACAAAGGCACAGGTTCAATAGCCTATTAACTTCCACTACTTTGTCAAAACACACAAGCAACCCAACCACCCCATTAAACCCCCCCCCCTCCACAAATTTTGCCCCCTGATTCCTCCAAGGTTGCAGTACATCTCTGGCACTTGCCATTCTCAATTCTCTCTCTTTTTAAGTGCATCTGTACTTTAAAATGTTGTTTATGGTACATGGGCAGCTGCAGATACAGGCAACTTCCTCGATTAGAAGCAAGTCCATGGGCCTTTTTCCAAACAATGCAAACGCTATATAAGTTGAGAGTGCAGATCGTCTTAGTCAGAGTCATTAATGTTGGATAAATGGCTCTAAGGATGTACATTAATGTTCCAGAGCAGCTTCTATAGATTCAGTACCTGGTGCCTCATCGAAAATCAATTTCCTGCTCTGCTAATATAAAAAAAAATGATTGCATTTTTCTTTGCCGATTTCCTCCTGTCTTGCAAAGGGACCATGAGTTCCAATTAGATACAGATATCTGGTGGTGCTGTCCTTTCAAAAGGAGAAGAATGGATTCGGGCTTCTGATTAGATGACAGATGTATGGAGAGAGAGAGAGAGAGAGAGAGAGAGAGAGAAGACAGGCAGACAGAGATAGACAGAGATAGATAGATAAAGATAGAGATAGACAGACAGACAGATAGATACACAGAGACAGATAGACAGACAGTGATAGACAGACAGACAGACAGACAGAGAGATAGATATAGACAGACAGAGATAGATAGAGACAGACAAACAGATAGACAGAGAGATAGATAGATAGATAGATAGATAGATAGATAGATAGATAGATAGATAGATAGATAGATAGATAATAAATAGATAGATAATAAATAGATAGATAGACAGAGATAGATAGACAGAGAGAGAGAGAGAAGACAGGCAGACAGAGACAGAGATAGATGATAAAGATAGAGATAGATAGACAGACAGACAGATAAACAGATAGATAGACAGAGACAGATAGACAGACAGTGATAGATAGACAGACAGACAGACAGAGAGATATAGACAGACAGACAGAGATAGAGACAAACAGATAGACAGAGATATAGATAGATAGATAGATAGATAGATAGATAGATAGATAGATAGATAGATAGATAGATAGATAGATAGATAGATAGATATTCTAGTAATTAATTTACAAATTTGTATTTTGAGAACCTAAACTTTAAAATAGTCCTTTAGTACTTCTGATTGGAAAGAGAAGTGTGGCTGTGTTAAGCATATGAAGAGTATCTATAATCTTTCCTTCCTTCCTCCCTCCCTCCCTCCCTTCTGCTTTAGAGGGTGCAGAGCTGGGGATATTAGCTTACCTCAATCAGAATTAGCAGAGTAACAGAGTTGGAAGGGACCTTGGAGGTCTTCTAGTCCAACCCCTTGCTCAAGCAGGAGACCCTGTACATTTCAGACAAATGGCTGTCCAGTCTCGTCTTAAAAGCCTCCAGTGATGAAGCACCCACAACATTTGGAGGAAAGTTGTTCCATTGGTTGATTGTTCTCACTGTTTGGGAATTTCTCCTTACTTCTAGGTTGCTCCTCTCCTTCATTAGTTTTCATCCATTGTTTCTTGCTTTCTGGTGTTTTGGAAAATAGATTGACCTCCCCCCCTTCTCTGTGATAAGCCCCTCAAATATTGGAAGACCTCTGTCATGTCCCCCGTAGTCCTTCTTTGCACTAGACTAAGCATATCCAATTCCTACAACCGTTCTTCATATATTTTAGCTTGCAGCCCCCTGCTCAACTTCGTTGCTCTTCAGTCCACTCACTCGAGGGTTTTGATGTGCGCATTATTTTATTTTATTTATTTTCCATATCAGTTCTCTTTACATTCACCTCAGAAGATCAAGAAACGAGTGCAACTGGATGTTCTGAATCCTCCTTATTCCCCCTGGATTGTGACAAGGTTGGCTTCATCAGACCTTTGAAAATTTGTCTTCTCCAGCCCAGCCTTCGGACAGGGCCAGCTGTCTGCCTTCCCTTGCCTCTGCATCGCAGCTGTAAAAGAAATGGCTGTAGTTTGATTTATGGGGGATGCAGGGGAAAGGTTTATAGGGATGTTCTTTACCTTTTCGCCCCAGTTACCTTTCCGCCTGCAATTCCCCTGGCGTCTCTCTCTCTCTCTCCTCTCCGTATCACTGTGATTTAGTGAGCTCGCTCAAATTCCCCAGATATCCACCTTGAAAACATCCCTTCCTGCTTTTCCAAATAAATCCGTGTCACCCTCCAACCCACCATATGGGCAAAAGTGAAGAGGATGATTAGACATTGGGAACGAAGATGTGCTATATATCAAGCAGGTATTTGGGCGGGGGCAGGTGAGGGAAATATGGCCTTCCTTGATGGGATCCGAAAAGGTTTGGTCTGGAATCAGGTCATGGCAGCTTTTTTAGAAATTTTATTTTGCAGGAAATTAATGGATTAGAAGAGAAAATGGCTTTAAAGGCTGTTGGGGACTCAGCAGTCCAAAGAGAGTTCTTGCTTTAAGACAGGAAGTCTTCTGGCAAATTATATATGACATCCATTTCCTTTTTCTGTCTATTATTCCAACCTAGAATCTCTCTGTCCTCATCCTCCGATAGACTTTATTTATACGGGTACAGCTAGTTCTTGACTTATGACCACACTTGAGCGAGGGGTGGGATTCAAATTTCTTAACAACCGGTTCTGTCGGCATGGCCTAATTTGTGGGTGTGGCTTGGTGGGCATGGCTTGCTTTCTGGCTGTGTCTTGGTGGTCACATGACTGGCAGGGCATGGCTTGTATGTAAATATTGTAAATATTGATGTATATATTGATTTTTTAAAAAATAAAAAAGAGCAACTTTTACCCAAAATCAGGCAAAGCAGGCAGGCAGATTGAAGTTGCTCACAGAATCACAGATTCACTAAGAGATCTATCTATCTGCAATCTGCTACCTGAGTCTGCATTTAAAAATAGAAGTCCTTCAGTTCCTTCAGTCCTAAGGAAGGTTCAGCTCTCCTTTTAGATTAGCTGGAAAGCAAGAAATCCATATTGCTATTCCTTCCTTCCTTCCTTCCTTCCTTCCTTCCTTCCTTCCTTCCTTCCTTCCTTCCTTCCTTCCTTCCTTCCTTCCTTCCTTCCTTCCTTCCTTCCTTCCTTCCTTATTTCCTTCCTTCTATCCATCCATCCATCCATCCATCCATCATGCACAGTGGTTAGAATGTAATATTGCAGGCTGACTCTGCCCACAGCTAGGAGTTCGATCCTGACTAGCTCAAAGTTGACTCAGTCTTCCATTCTTCCGAGATCGATAAAATTTAGGACCCAGATTCTTGGGAGCAAGATCAGAGGTGGTATTCAGCTGGTTCGGACCAGTTCTGGAGAACCGGTAGCAGAAATTTTGAGTAGTTTGGAGAACTGGCCAATCCCACCTCTGACTGGCCCTGCCAACCCCATCTCTTCTCTGCCTCCCATTGAGTCCCAGCTGATCGGCTGGGTCTTCTTTGGTTGCCCTGAACAGGAGAACGGAACTGGAAAGCAGGTTAGTGGAGTGGGGAGGGAATGGAGAGTTTGCAGTCTCCTTGCCCTGCCACGCCCACCAAGCCAAACCACACCCAGCCACAGAACCGGTAGTAAAAAAAATTTGAATCCCACCCCTAAGCAAGAGGCTGACTCTGTAAACTCTTTAGAGAGGGCTGTAAAGCACTGTAAAGCAATATATAAATCTAAGTGCTATTGCTATTTGGTTCATGGTAGAACTTTCTTACAGAAAGAAAGATATCCTTGTCCTGCTGTTTTGGGATGATGTGTCCATCAACCTCCTGCTTAACCTATGACTTGTAAAAGATGCTTCCCCGCTTGGCTCTGACAAGTCCTAACTTAGTACCTCTCTGGTTGTTGTTTTTTTAAAGCACTTGGAGCCCCGAGAATGTGTTTCCAATATCCTCTTTCTTCTCTCTATTAGCATGTTACTCTGCTCCATGCTGGGGGGCTCCCGACCTTTATGACAGGTGGGGAAAGGGAGGGAAAGGGAGGGGGAGAATATCCGGGCTGTATCGAGAAGCTGTAGCCTACAGCCAATGATGGATGATGTTCCCTGAGCATCTCTTGCGCTTTTAACCTGCAGCCCGGCTGCTGCGGAAGATGGTGATTCAATTATTCAGGTTGGCACATGGGCCTCCCAAATGGCAAATGGGACGGCGTGCCAAGCGACGGTTAACCAGGCTTGACGTTCAATCTATTGCGGAGCTCTTTGGGGAAGGTGGAGCGTTGAAGGCACCGTTCAGATCGTGCAGGAAGGTTGCGAAGGCAACCGGTGTATCTGTCTCCTTGAATCCAAGGGTTCGCCAATGACGGTGTCATGTTTAAAGGTCTTCTAGGACCTTCTGAAGAATGATCCAAAGGTTCTACTACTCGCTCCAGGCTAGGGGAGAGAAAAATGGGATATGCAGGGTTTGGGTTTGTTTGGGGTTGTGTTTTTTTTGCAAGTTACACCGTTATGATCAGATTAAGAAAAGTTACACAGACGGCACGCAAATGGGGAGAAGAATTCAGAATGACATTCTTTGAAGACGAACAAACTATCTTAAGAATACACCTAGGAACTATTGAGTCCATCACCTGCACCTCTATAATGGTCTGGTTTGGTTCTGCAACTCAACAGGACAGACACAGACTCCAGAGAGTAATTAGGACTGCAGAAAAAAACCATTGCTACTAACCTGTCTACAATCGAGGACTTGTATACTTCATGAGTCAAAAAGAGGGCTGTGAAAATATCTCTTTTTTAAAAAACCTGCAGTGTTGGAGCACTCACAGCTTCTGGAGGCAAGTTGTTCCAACAATTAATTATTCTAACAAACGTTCATTCATTTGCCTTCCCCAGCAGAATCCTGATCTATTGAAGTTCTCTGAAAAAAAATATCAGATTTTTGTGGCTCCTATAATGGGAGCAAAAACCTAAAGGGAGAGGACTGTTCAGTGCTTTCTTCTGTGAAGATAAACAGAGAGTCAGAGAAGAAATAATTTGTGCTTGCAAACTGTGGTTCAATTAAAAAAAAAAAAAAGACCTCTGGGGTTCCCTTCCAGCTCTGTTATTCTGTTCGTCGACCTTGCAATCCCAACCTCTGAGAATGGAAGACAATGTGGGGCGCAGCTAAACAGAACTGCAAAACAAATACGAATTTGGTTTGAATAGGAGTTGGAACGCTGTACGAACATCACCCCCCCCCAATCAGCTGTTTCCCCCAGAGTGGGTGGGGGAACTTCATCACACTGATTTCTTCATGGTTGGGCAATCAAGTGATGAAATTATCAAATGATGAACGTGTTCTTCTCTCCTGGAGCTACTTTGGCTACAGCGCACCCCGTCTGAAATCATGAAGCCGATCTGATGAAATTTTAACTGGCTGAAGCCGTCATGCTAATTGGGAGATGGGCTTATTAATTTAATGACTGATCCAAATAATCAAAAGTCATTAGCATTAGTGCCACTACTGCCAGCTAAACAGGAGCCCAGGGCCTCGGCGCACAACGATGGGACATTCACAAACACGGCTCTGTGTGCGCACTAGAAACACACAGGTCTATGGGAGACAGCAAATAGCCAGCATGGCATCTATGCGGTTGATGGGATTTTACATATCGCAGTGGGAAAAAAAAAGAGGAGGAGGAAGAGGCAGAGGAGGAGAAGTAAAAGTAGGAGAGAGAGGAAAAGGAGGAGGAGGAGGGGAAGAGAAAGGGCGAAAGAGGAGAAAGAAGTAGATGGGATTTTACATATCATAATGAAGAGGAAGGAGGAAGGGCAAGAGGAGAACAAGGAGGAGAAGAAAAAGGCAGAGGAGGAGGAGGAGAAGGAGGAGATGGTGAAAGAGAAGGAAGAGAGAGGAGGAGAAGGAGGAGAAGAAAGAAGAAAAAGGTAGATAGGACTTTGCATATAGTGAAGAAGAGGGGGGAGGGGAGGGACAGCAAGAGGAGGAGGAGGAGGAGGAGAAGAAAAAGGAGGAGCAGAGGGAGAAAGAGGAGAGGGAAAGCAAGAAAGAGAAGAAGGATAGGGAGAAGGAGAAGGAGAAAGAGGTAGGTGGGATCTTATATATCATAGTGAAGAAGAAGAGGAAGAGGCAGGAGGAAGAAGAGCAGAAGGAGAAAGAGAAGGAAGAGGGGAAGAAGAGGAAACCATTTGAAGAAAACCATCAAGCTCAGGGAGCATCAAGGGCCTCACAGTTCAAGCCTGACTTACGACCATTTTCTTTGATCAGAAACAAGACTTTTTTCCACGCGTGGGTGACGAGCGTGTGGGACCTCCTGCCAGAACAAGTCAAGAATGGCAGGCTTTGCCCAGGAGCTAATCAAGTGAAGAGATTTCTGACCCATTCCTCATGGGATTTGCACACCAGCCTGGATGTGGGATGTCCTCCCTTTTCCAATCATCTCTGGGGTCCTTCCCAAAATGTTCTTCTCTGATGACCTGGCGATTTTTCTCCCCCTTCTTCATGGTGCTTGGCTTGACCAACTCTTGCCTTCATGCCATTGCAATGACCCCCTTCAGCCATCCTCCTTTGAGTGGTACAGAGCAGGGGTGGGATTCAAATTTTTGTTACTACTGGTCCTGTGGGCATGGCTTGGTGGGCATGTGTTAAGTCTGGAGCATGGGTGCAAATAATGGAGACGAACCGGTAGAAACAGTGAACTTCAAACTCTTTATTTACATGGTGTGACAGCTCAAACTGGAGGGCTGCTATAGCCTTCCTTATATAGGCAACTTATTAACTATTCAACCAATAGCAATCCTGGAGCGCTAGCTCCGTTAACCAATGGGAAAGGCCTGTTAATGGCCAATCAGATGCTCCTGAACGGACCAATCTGATCCTGCCATTAACAGCCAATCAGAAGTGCAGGGCCAGAACCCTGCACTTGACTTCAAGCTCAAGATAACTTTATTGACATTATTCATTCACAACAGCATGGATTGGTGGGCATGACAGGGGAAGGATATACTGCAAAATCTCCATTCTCTCCCCATCCCACTAACCTGCTTTACAGCTCCGTTCTCCTATGCAGGGCAACCCAAGAAGACCCAGCTGATCAGCTGGGACTCAATGGGAGGTAGAGAAGAGACGAGGACAGGGCCAGTCAGCGGCAGTATTTGCTGGTTCTCTGAACTACTCAAAATGTCCGCTAGCAGTTCTTCAGAACTGCTCTGAATCGGCTGAATACCACCTCTGATACAGAGGATCTCTCTCTCTCTCTCTCTCTCTCTCTCTCCCTCCCTCCCTCTCTCTCTCTGAAAAAATCTCTCCTCTCCAATCGCCCATGTTGGGAGTTCTTAACCATTTCTACTAGATGTGCTCTATCATTGTTTGGCTTTTGCCCAAGGCCCTAGCTGCACTTTTCAGGGCCCAAATGGTGTGCGAATCCAAGCAAATGTTTCGGTTACATCCAAGGCCAGAGGTGACACTAGAATCAGGACGATAGCTGGCATTCAAAATTCCGCCGATGTTACGGGGTCAACGGGGTGAAGGGAGCAGAAGATGTCTACCCCTCCCTTCGCTTGTAGGCCTCTGGAGAGAAATTTCTGATTTGACAAGGTTCCTTAAATGTAATTCCACCGAGGGAGAGGAAAAAAAACAACCACCACCACTGCTCGATTATCCATGCGAGAGGAAGCCAGCCCTTAGTTTTCAAGTATACAAATTAGTCAAGAGCTTCCTTTAAATTATTAAAATGACCCACAGATTGATCCTGCTGTGGGTAGAGTTTGCAGGGGTTTTTTACTTTTGCTGGGACATGGGTTTCGCACCTTTCTAAAGTGCACACAATTCTTGATGGTTGATGGAAGGTTGCTGGTCAGACAGCCCTTCTGGTCTCTTATCTCATTCCTCACTGTACTACATCCGGGGGAGGTTGGGGGAAAGATTTATTTTAATATCAGGGTGGGCGACCTGGTACCATTGTGAAATTCTGGCCACGGTTCTCACAGCTTCCTGCAAGGACCATGCTGGGCAATGGGAATTCTTGGGGACAAGCTGAAGTCTCAAACATCTGGAGGACATCAATTTCTACACACCACTGTCATTCGATGGAGACAGGGAAGGGCAGCTAATAATTATGGAGAAAAAGAGGCCCCGTGGAAGGTCGTCTTCTTTCCATGTACCAATCATTCACACCTTTATTACGGTCACAGGCCAGCAGAAGAAGAGAGTGATACAAACAATTAGTCATATTAAAAGGTAAAAAAATATTAAATGCCCAAGGTTAAAAAAACATTTTCAGAAAGTAAAAAAATATAAAATGCTCAAGGTTCAAAAACATTATCAATATCTAATGTATGTATATTGTAGGTATTTGTGCGTGCAATTTTGTGTGTGTATATATTTAGATGTGTGAGTGTGTGTGTATAGATAGGTGATAAGATAGATAGATAGATAGATAGATAGATAGATAGATAGATAGATAGATAGATAGATAGATAGATAGACAGATAGACAGATAGATAGATCATGATGGATAGATAGATAGAGATGGATAGATAGACATACAGACAGACTTTTACTTTTAAGTGTGTCTTTACTCACTTACTTTTCAATTTGGATTCCAAATCTGAATCAGTGCCATGATATTGCATCCAGTTTTGGTCACCATGATTTAAACAAGATGTTGCAACTCTAGAAAGACTGTGCAAAGGGGCAACAAAGACCATTAGGCAAAACATATGAAGAACGGTTGCAGAAATTGGGTGTGTAGTCTACTGAAAAGAAGGACCAGGGGTGACATGATAGCAGTGTTCTTGCTTCTTGTCCTGCCTTCAGCTGCTTTGGAGAATAGCTTGACTCCCTCTTCTTTGGGGTAGCTCCTGAGATATTGGAAGACGCTGCTATCATGCCTTCCCTTGTCCTTCTTTTCATTGTTTAAGAAAATGTATTCAGCTTGAATAAACATCAAAAGCAAATTCAGAAGCCCAAGTAGAGGTGGGTATTCAGCCAGTTCGGACCAGTTCTGGAGAACCGGTAGTGGAAATTTTGAGTAGTTTGGAGAACCGGCAAATCCCACCTCTGACTGGGCCCGCCCCCTCTATTCTCCGCCTCCCGAGTCCCAGCTGATTGGCTGGGTCTTCTTTGGTTGCCCTGCACAGGAGAACAGAGCTGGAAAGTAGGTTAGTGGGGAGGGGAGGGAAGGGGGATTTTGCAGTTTATCCTTCCCCTGACATGTCCACCAAGCCACACCCACAGAACCGGTAGTAAAAAAAATTTGAATCCCACCACTGAGCCCAAGCAAACAAGCCCAAGAGAGTTTTCTCCTCGACTCAAGGGTTCCGTGATGAAAAAAGGAGAGATCTGATAGATCTGAGATGTCATTAGCCGACTTCCAGGCCTGATCAAGTTATCCTGCCAAAAGCCTTCCTTTAAATAAAAATAAAAATACAAACTTAAGCGAAAACAGTTGAGTCTAAATGTACGCATATCTGGCTACTCGCAGGTGTGTGTGTGTTTTTTTAAAAAATTATTATTTTATTTTAATGCATACGCTGTGCTGAGGTTACCTTCCTTAATGCAAAGATCAGCCCAGTAATTATTAGTGGAGGTAAAAGCCGAACCAGGCTCTAAATAATACCATGTAGGCAAGTTTGCATTCTGACTGAGAATTATTGATCTCTGACATTTAACTCTGCCAGGTCGGTGCCTCATATATATATATATTGTTGTTGTTATTGTTCTCATTTCTTTTCTTTCTTTTTTTTTTCATCAGAAGGCTTTCATTCACTTAGGCTCCAATTCTAGGTACATTAACTTAGCTCTAAAGTTTATGCAACTCAACAAAACTTTTTGAGAGTAGTTGAGTCAATCCTTTGGTAGCCAATCCCTTTTCTTGCTTGGTTGATAATTCCTACTGCATTAAATAACAGATAAAAGATAATCAGAGTTGGAAGGAACCTGGTAGGTTATCTAGTCCAACCCCCTGCCCAAGCAGGAGACCCTACACCATTTCTGATCTCTTCTTGAAAGTCTCAAGTGATGAAGCTCCCACAACGTCCGAGGAGAGACTTCCTAATGAGAAGGAAGGACTCCCTGGAGAAGGCCATAAAAGGAGGAGACAACAGAGAATGTGGTGGCTGGACGGCATCACTGAAGCAATAGGCATGAGCTTAAATGGACTCCAAAATATGGGGAGGACAGGATTGTCCATGGGGTTGCAATGGATTGGACACAACTTCGCAACTAACAACAACAACAATAAAAAAAGATCTGAGTGCCTTACCTCCTCCCGTTCACCCTACACTCATTCCAGTTGTCCTCCAGGCCCTTCCTTAGTTAAAAAACCATGACCTTTTTTTTTTTAAGAAGGTCGATTCCACCTGTAGGACTTCCTCGCTGTCTCTAAAACTGGCTTGTTCATCATCGACTCTCATAATTGTTGTGGAATGTGAACTGGTAGCCTGTTGCTAACACTCCTGACAATGCCCTGAGATGACAGCTTGATGTTCAAAAGCTAGGCTGACCCCTGAGGGGTTTTGGCAGAGCAAGTATGACATGAAAACAGAGCTTGTGGCAAGATGCTCAGGAACAAAGTGCCACTTTCTCAAAGTTCAGTTATAACCACCTGTTACAAAGATGACATGGCTTTCCTGCCCTAAAACATTGAAACCTAGCAAGATGGCGGTCAGATCAATGATCCAAGGCAGAATTTATTTTGAGGCTGCCCGTAAAGATGTTTCTTACGATGGCTGCATTCATCTCCTCTGTCAACTTGCAAAACATTCCTAATGCCTGTTTTAGTAGTTGCTATCCACCCACCCCCAAAAAAGCGGGGGGGGGGGAGGAGGAAGGAAATCTGGAAGAGCAGTGCAGCAGTTTGGAAGCGAAAGTACATTCTGACTCTTATCTTTAAAAGATTGTAACTAAACTACCGGAGCTTTTGCCCACGAATATATTTAATTGGAGAATGTGAATGATGACACCCAGCCCGTGAAGGGGCCTCAGTTGAAGAATCTGATTTATGACACCACCCAGGGGGAGGGGGGAAACAGGGTCATAAATGACATATGGCAGAGTTGGCTTCATACAGGGCAGTGCCAGTATGTTGTGTCTAATGAATCCTTTGAAGTTTTTTGAAGTTGGGCTCAAGAATCATGATTTAATTAGGGTGATTGCTGGAATCCTGACATTCTGTTCTTAATCTCTAAGAGGGGAAGTTTCCAGACACATTTGTAGCCAAGTTTTATATATGACAATATATGAGGGGCTGCATAAAGAAGCGGGGAGGGTGTCAACCTCGATTCCAAAGCACCAGAAGGCAAGAAACAATGGGTGGAAATGAACCAAGGAGAGAAGCAACCTAGATCTAAAGAGAAATTTCCTGACAGAACAATTAATCAGTGGAACAACCTGCCTCCAGAAGTTGTGAATGCTCCAGCACTGGAAGTTTTAAAGAAGTGATTGGACAACCATTTGTGTGAAATGGTGTCAGGTTTCCTGCTTGAGTGGGGGTTGGACTAGAAGACCTCCAAGGGCCCTTCCAACTCTGTGATTCTTTGTGCCCTGTGATTCTGAGCACTCTTTCTAAGGGGGTGGTTTTCTTAAGATTGTTATGGGTGCTCTAACACTGGAAGTTTTAAGAAGAGATTGGACAACCATTTGTCTGAAATGGTACAGGGTCTTCTACTTGAGAAGGACTAGAAGGCCTCCAAGGCCCCTCTTTCAATTCTGTTATTCTGCCTTCTGTAGAACATGAGTCTTCCCACTTTGCAAGTTTAAGAATTGTGGACCTCAACTCCCAGGATTCCCAAGCTAACACAACTGGAGGAGGAATTCTGGGAGTTGAAGTCCACAAGTCTTAAAGCTGTCAGGTTTGAAGACCACTGGAATAGATAGAGAAAGAGAGGTAGAATAGATAGAGAGAAAGAGAGAGAGATAGAATAGATAGAGGGAGAGAGAGAGAGAAAGATAGAATAGATAGATAGATAGAATAGATAGAGAGGTAGAATAGATAGAGAGGTAGAATAGATAGAGAGGTAGAATAAATAGAGAGAAAGAGAGAGATAATAGATAGAGTAGATCAAAGGTCTTCAAACCTGGCAAGTTTAAGACTTGTGGACTTTCAACTCCCAGAATTCCTGAGCTAACGTGACTGGAGGAGGAATCACAGCCTTAAAGCTGTCAAGTTTGAAGACCCCTGCTGTAGAATGTCTTCCCAGATTCTGAATGGGTAACTTCTTGGGTTTGCAAAGTGCAAAAAAAAACAACAACCCAACAACATTAGAAACGGGTTAAGAATCAGAGAAACTCTTCTGTTTAGGAGAGCCCAGGAAGGAAAATGAATCAAGAAAAAAATAAAGTTTACACAGTTTGACAGTTTAAACTGGGGAGGCTAGGTTCTGCCTGGCCAGCAACCAGGATGTCTGTCAACTAAGGTAAGGTGTGGTCTTTCTAGTGCATTGTTACCTTTTGGAACCAGGCAATAATATTTTTCTCCATCCCACGAATGTTAAATATTAACAGTATGTGTGGGTTCTCCGTAGTTTAACAATAGGAACAGTAAGTTTATTAACAGCTTGCTAAAAAAAAAAAAACCCTTAGATATCTAATAGGTAGTCCAGTCCACAACTTACAATCAGAATTGGGAGCAGAGTTGTTAATTAAAGCAGCTTTTAAGTGGGTCATGTCTGCTTTTATGACCTTTTTTGCCATGGTGGTTAAGTGGCTCTCTCAGTTAAGCCAATTACATGGTTGTTAAGTAAATCTGGTTTCCCCCCACTGGCTTTGTTTGTTGGAAGCTGGCTGGGAAGCAGGAAGGAAGGAAGGGAAGGTAAAGAGAGGGAAGGAGGAAGGAAGGAAGGACAGTTGGAAGGGAGGGAGGGAAGGAGGGAGGAAGGAAGGAAGGAAGGAAGGAAGGAAGGAAGGAAGGAAGGAAGGAAGGAAGGAAGGAAGGAAGGAAATGAGGCAGGGGAGGAAGGAGAAAAAGACAGGGAAAGGAAGGAAAAGAGAGGGAAGGAGGAAGGAAGGACAGTTGAAAGGGAAGGAAGGAAAGAAAGAAGGGAGGGAAGAGGAAGAGAGAGAAGAAGGCAGGCAGACAGGCAGTTAGGGAGGGAGGGGAGGGAGGAGAAAAAGGGAGAAGGAAGGGAAAGAAGAGAGGGAGGGAGGGAGAGAGGGAGGGAGGGAGGGAGGAAGGAAGAGAAGAGGAAAGAAAACAGGAAGGCAGGTGGCAGGCAGGAAGGAGGAAAAGAAATAACAGAAAAAAGAAGGAAGGAAAGAAAGAAGGAAAGAAATAGGGAAGAGTTGCAGGTGAGCAAAAATAACTTTTCTTGCAGATAGAAAAGACCATAATTCAAATTGTCTACTCAAAAGTTGTCCAACGAATGCATTTGTTGTTTGCTAATTGTGTTTAACTTACACAACCTTCTTTTGAGCTGCTTAACAAATAACAAACATAAAACCTGTCCATAAGGCAATATTCTGGGCTCAATAATCTTTTCAAAGTCCTATCCAGAGGTCTCCCTTCCTTCCTTCCTTCCTTCCTTCCTTCCTTCCTTCCTTCCTTCCTTCCTTCCTTCCTTCCTTCCTTCCTTCCTTCCTTCCTTCCTTCTGTCGTGTCCGCAAAAGACGCCAGGAGTCAGTGACTACGTTTCAAGCTCTTTATTAAACAGTTGTGAACCGAACCGGCGAAAAGGAAAAAGCCCGCGGCTTTTATCCTTTTCGCTGCGGCGGCCGCAGCCAATGGCAGCGATTCAAGTCTCCCGCTCTTGGAGTGAGCCAATCGCGGGAGACTCCAAACGGGCCAATCAGCGCGGCTCGCCTGGCCAATCAGAAATCCCCGCGCTTTAGCCAATCAAAGCGCGGGGATTTCGAGTATTAAATTAGGGACAGAACACCTTCCTTCCTTCCTTCCTTCCTTCCTTTTCTCAGATGCAAATCTTTCTTTCTTTCATCTGCTTGAAGGCAATGAAACATGTTCTACTAGATATCTTGGAGCCAGGAATGCTACCTCAGCTTCCATAACCTCAATTATTAAAGGGGTAGAAGAGAATTCTATATACCAATTATGTATATTTGTTCAACTGGCCCTACCATTAAGCAAAACAAATCAAGTTTTCTGAGGGTTGACCAGGACAGTCTATGGAGTTTCCACCAGTCGTCTTTCTGACCTGCAGCCTGGAACAGCTGCCTCATTGCAGCTAAAGGAAACATCTGGTATGCTGTTGCCCAGCCAACAACTTGTTTTATAAGTTGGTCACACTGGCTGCCTACAATTAGTGGACTGAAGGGCTGGACTCAATGAAGTGACATCTATATGTTAGTTGATTGGCTGCAATTGTACAACAGCAGTCCAGTTGTTAACCAGCATGGAGATGCCCATGATAGAAAGTTAATACCATTTAGAGAAAAGTAATTGCTATTACTATTGAAAAGAGAGCCAGTTTGGGTTAATGGTTAAGGAAGCAGGATAGAAGCCAGGAAACTATGAGTTCTAGTTCCAACTTATGCATGAGCCAGTTGGGTGACTTTGGGCCAATCACCAGGAGGCTGTGAATTGTAGTCCTACCTTATGCATGATAGCTAGCTGGTTGACTTTGTCTCAATCACCAGGAGACTGTGAGCCCTAGTTCCATCTTAGGATGACAGCTGATTGGGTTTGGACCAATCACCAAGAGATTCAGTTCTAGTTCCATCTTAGAAGTGAAAGATGGCAGGGTGTCTTTGGGCCAATCACCAGGAGACTGTGAGTTCTAGTTCTGCCTTAGGCATGAAAACCAGCTGTGTGACTTTAGACCAGTCACTTTGTCTCAGTCCAACTCACTTCACAGGGTCTTGTGGGGAAAATAGAAAGAGAAGGGAATATTAGATGTGTACACTGCCTTGAGTAAATAAAGGCAGGATATAAATAAAATAATAAAAAAAATGAGTGAAATTCTCATGGGAAGAATATGGTGTTGTTTTACTTTTTGGCAAGATAGTCAAGGCTTCTCCATGAATGTTTTTATCTTCCTTGTTCAATTTTCTGGGTTTCTGGGACTTTATAGCTTATATTTGACTGAAATCCAAAGAGAAGGGCAGGGAAGTCCTCCGATGAAACCTTTCCAGAATTTTAAAATTACTTTGCCAGAAATAGACTCTGGCAACCATAAGCAAAACTGGGAAAAAAATGCAACTAACAGAAACACGAAATATATTTTCCATAAAGCGGAAAATAAAATTCCTTCTTCTTCAGATATGAAATGCCAAGGTATTTATCACCACATTAGTTACTACTGGCCTTGCCTATACTGGAAAAAAATAACTTATGCTTGACTCACTCCTTGTAAAAATCAGGGATCTTGCAAAGTACTACAGATGAGCAAGATCCTGGACGATTTGCTACCCTTAGTAGTTAGCCAATGCAATCCTAGGTTGGATTAACAGAGGGATAGAATCAAGATCATGTGAAGTGTTGATACCCACTTTATAATGCCTTGGTAAGACCACACTTGGAAAACTGCATACAGTTTTGGTTGCCACAATATATCAAAAAATATTTAAACTCCAGAAAGAGTTCAGAGAAGAGCAACAAAGATGATTAGGGGACTGGAGGCTAAAACATACAAAGAATGGTTGCAGGAATTGGGTATGTCTAGTTTAATGAAAAGAAGGACTAGGGGGGACTTGATAGCAGACTTCCAATATTTAAAGGGCTGACACAAGGAAGAGGGGTCAATCTATTCTCCAAAGCACCACAAGACAAGAAGCAACAGATGGAAACTAAACGACAGTAATTGCAACCATCATGAAATGAACTCCAAGGAGAGAAACAACCTAAGAACTAAGGAGAAACTTCTTGACCGTGAGCACAATTAATCAGTGGAATGCCTTGCCTTCAGGAGTTGTGGAGGCTCCAACACTGGAGGTTTTCAAGAAGAGGTTGGACAGCTTGAGCAGAGGGGTGGGTTAGAAGATCTCCAAGGTCCCTTCCAGCTCTGTTATTCATTGGAAGCTTTGTAAACTCTTCAGTGGGAAGGCATGTCCATTTGATATAGCAGCTGGCTCATTCACCGTGGCCATCAGTAACTGAAGAAGAACCTTCATATTCAGTGGTGGGATTCAGCCAGTTCGCACCAGTTGTTAATTTTCTGAGCAGTTGGTGAACTGGTTGTTGGAAGAAATCATGAGGGCAGAGAACCAGTGGTTAAATTATTTGAATCCCACCACTGTTCATATTTCTTCTGCTACCCAATTTCTCCTGTTCTCCTGCCGGTAGATATGACATGCAGGGGAAAAAAAATGCAGGCTGTTGCTGATAATGTTTTGGCTTCTCAAAGACCAACAGATGCTGGGAAAATATTTCCAGGAAGGATCTGATGAAGGATACCCTCTGTCCAATGTAAAATAATCACTTGTGATCCCTTTCATTAATCCACAGTGCAGCTGTGCCTCTGGAGGTGATGGGCAAATATTAAACGCAAAAGAATTCACCCATTTGGGAATCAGGTTTACACAAGCTCTCATACTCATGCTAAGTGGTTCATTAGTTCCTCACTTTGTTTCCTAAAATTAGCAGCAAGAAACCCTGGCCAGGAATGCTAATTCTCTCTGTTGCAGGTATTAACATTGTGCCGAAGATTCTTCGACCAGTTCTTTCTATTTAGCTTACGTTCACTGCTGGGTGTTTGGGGATTTCTTTGGGATTGGCATGGTGCTCTGTGGCCATGATAAAGGTTTGCTCTTCAGCACTTGTGTAGTTTGGAGAATAAATTATTGTGCAATGACAGAAGATCTTGGTGCTTTGATGTCTTGTTTTGTATTGTGATGTTAAGTGGAAAGCTTCTAAAAAGAGGAATGGGGTGGAATGGGATGGGATGGGATGGGATGGAATGAAATGGGTAGGCAGTTAGATGAGATAGAGAGATAGATAGAAATATAGAGATGGATAGATAGATGGGTGATGGATGATAGATAGATGATAGACAGGCAGGCAGATAGGCAGATGATAGAGCAAATAAACAGGCATAGATAGCTAGATAAATATGGTAGGTAGGTAGGTAGGTTGGTAGATAGATAGATAGATAGATAGATAGATAGATAGATAGATAGATAGAGATAGATAGATAGATAGATAGATAGATAGATAGATAGATAGATAGATAGACAGATAGATAGATATGGACAGACAGACAGTCCTATAGTTTTTTATTTGTATTACACCTTTTTTCACTACAGTGGAATCATTTTCATTTACTTACCATTCTGAAACAGTCCCATGAGAGGAATTTTCCTCTGAATTTGCTCACGGTAGGCTAAGAAGCAAGTTGAATGATGCAGAACTGCATACAGGGAAAAAGCCCATTTTTCCTTTGCTTTCTGGCATCAACATTGATTTGATCTATTGCAAAAGGTGTGTGTCACAGCCTTCCATAGTTGGCAGTAGAATGTACAAACTGAAGAAATAAAGGAAAGTGGGGGGGAGGAGGAGGAGGAGGCCCACTCTTAATTAGCCATTGATTGTTTCTTGAGCTGAAGATGTGGGAGACCCAGGTTCAATTCCTGAAGATTTGACAAATGTAGGTTCACATCCTGTCTGACCATGGATGGATCATGGTCATAAGTGATCAGATGAATTTGGAACCATCTCTTTCAGAGCATTTTGTACCTTTGAAGGATAGGTGTGATAATAACATAGAACAACAGAGTTGGAAGGGACCTTGGAGGTCTTCTAGTCCAACCCCTCAAGCAGAAGGCCCTCTATCATTTCAGACAAACGGTTGTCCAGTCTCTTCGAGAAAACCTCTAGTAATGAAGCACCCAGAACTTCTGAAGGCAAGCTGTTCCACCAGTTAAATTGTCCTCACCTTTAGGTTGCTTCTCTCCTTGGTTAGTATCCATCCATTGCTTCTTGTCTTGCCTTCAGGTGCTTCGGAAAATGAGTTGACCCTTCATCTTCGTGGTAGCCAATAAAGTATTTCTAACTGATCAAGTATTTCTGCTGATTGATGCAAATCCCAGACATTCTGCATGGCTTCAGAAGTTTTTCTTGAGTTGCTGGTACATTGCCCAATAAATGTCCTTCAGAAAGATGGGTTTTGTATCAGCATTTTCTTTCTGAAGGATAATGAGAAAGTGAATATGTCTACCAAACTGCTTAATGGGGCTCATTTGGGCTATCATCTATAGGACGGCAGCCTAAAATAGGTAGGGCCATAAATAAAACATCTCAAGTCTCGGACGAGGCATTCATCTTGAGAACGGCAAGTCCTGACCAGTTGTCAATCATGCTCTCCAATCAGTCTTCATCTTCTGAGTCAGTGAATCGATGTTGACTTGCCTAGACCTGGGTAGAATTGGACAGCAATGAGTAATTCTTAAGGTAAGCGGAATAGAGAGTGATTATGGAACCCTATTAAGAAAACCTAACTAGATTACATTTAGATCAGATCTAGTTTTTGTCCTGGTCTCACCGTAGGTGAAGTGGAACATGTGAGAGACCTTGGGGAACAAGGAGAGGAGATGCTGCTTAGGAAATAAGTTGATAAGGAAGGGAAGAGCCCCAGTGGCTTAGGGTCAGTGGAAGAAACTTAGGAAGGGCCAATCTAAATGATTCAACAATTAAAAATGTGCGTAGCTTCAGATTTGCAAGATTCTGTTAACGTAGACTTACAATATGTTGGAGATGACTCTCTCTCACCCAAAAATTAATTGGAAGGGACCTTAGAACATCTTATCCAATCCTTTGCTCAAGCAAGAGTTCCTATACCATTCCAGACAAATGGCTGTTCAGTCTCTTCTTAAAAACCTCCAGTGATGGAGCTACCCACAACTTCTGAAGGCAAGCCGTTCTACTGGTTCATTGTTCTCACTGCAATGAGTCCATCCTGAAGGAACTCAACCCTGACTGGTTCTTTGGAAGGACAGATATGGAAGCTGAAGCTACTTTGGCTACCAAATGAGAAGGGAGGACTCATTGGAAAAAAACCCTGATGTGGGGAAAGATGGAAGGAGAAAGGAGAAAAGGACAGCAGAGGACGAGATGGTTAGATAGAGTCATTGACGCAATGAATGTGAATTTGAGCACAGTCCGGAAGACAGTGAAGGATAGAGGGACCGGGGGTACTGTGGGCCATGGGGTCATGGAGGGTCGGTCACAACTTAGCAACAGAACAACAAAACTGAAACCACCACCCAGGGCATGACCTGAATGAGGTCTCAGATATGCCACCAACACATCCCAGAAGGTCCTTCAGGCTGCAGAGATCCGTCTCCATCCAGCTGAACCCTGGACAAGGATGACATCCAATGGCTAGATGACAGTCACCGGATTCTTTTTTTTTTTTTTTGAAAAGAATTTTATTGATTTTCTACAAACAAACAAGACAAACAAAACATTAAAACATCAATTCTCTTATGTACATACAGCGTGTCGGTTGATTCATCAGTTTTGTGCATTCATTTTGTACTCTCAATTACAGTTATGTTATATAACAACTCATATTGTCAATCCAAACTTATATATCCTAATATCACTACTAAAAAATCATTTGACTATACTTTTAATCATTCATGCTTTTTGAGATAACAATGCTTTAAATAGTTTATTCTATAACAAATCATATAATCATACCAAATCTATCCTAAAAACACTTTATAAATATAATGTCAAATAACAAAGGCGAAAGAAAAAATAAAGATATTCCTTGCTGTCTAACATTCTAAATATTCTATTATCGTATTTTATCATCTAGCCATTGATAAAAAAGACCCCAAATTTCATAAAATTGTTTATCCTCTTGCTCTCTAATTTCAAATGTCAATCTACTCATCTCAGCACATTCCAATATTTTCTTAATAATTTCTTCCTCTGATGGTATTTTCTCACTCTTCCAATTTTTAGCAAATACAATCCTAGCCGCTGTTAATACATTTACAATCAGATATTTCAAGTCTTTACTGTATGTATCTGGTAAGATTCCCAATAAAAAGAACTCCGGTTTCAAATCTATACGTTTCTTTGTCATTTTTTCCAACCACATGCGAATTTTAGTCCAATATTTTTTAGCATCCTCACAGGTCCACCACGTATGGTAATATGAGCCAGATATCTGATGACATTTCCAGCATTTTTCAGATTTGTTCTTAAACATTCTTGCTATTCTTGTCGGGGGAAAGTGCCACCTGTAAAACATCTTATACAAATTTTCTTTATATGCTGTTGACATTGTCATTTTATAATTTTGAGACCACAATTTTTGCCATTTCTCTAAATCAATCCCATATCCAAAATTCTTCCCCCAAACAATCATAGTTTCTTTAACTTGTTCTTCCTCTAATTTAATTCCCAGTAAATAACCATATAATTTTTTAATCACCTTCTCATCAGTACCCATCAAGATCTTATCTAGATCAGTCTGTTTATCATAGAATCCCTCCATTTTAAAATCTTCATCATACCTTGAATGTATTTGCGCATATGAAAACCAATTTATCTTTATACCTTGTTTCTCTAAATTTTGAATCGATTTAAGTTCACCCTTTTCATCCAATAGTTCCCCATATCTAACTGTTTGTTCCTTCTTATAAATTATAGGATAGGAAAATACTTCAATAGTCAATAACCAAACTGGAATTTTCAAATAACATTGTCTTTTTATCTTCTCCCAGTTTAACCACAAAGACTCCCGTATATAATGTCTTCTAAAGTCACCGGATTCTTATGACAGCGAGGACGAGGGCTGGAATCCTGACACTTAGAGTAAAGTAGAATTAGATTAGATTAGATTCAACTTTATTGTCATTGCCACGGATACAGGCAACGAAATGCAGTTAGCATCCAACCAGAAGGGCAAAACAACAGTAAAATATAAATATGTGTATGCAAATATGCAAGGCATCTGTGAATATGTCAATGGAAAACACAACAAAATGTATGCACACGAGCACAGAAGGGTAAGTGTGACTGCACATATATGAACATATACAACTGTACAAAATGTTTATGGACACATTGAATGTAAGTACAAATGCACAGAGAATTATACAAAATACGTCATATATTATCAAGGGAAGCATCAGCATATGTGTGGGGACAAACGAATTAGCTCATTTAGTTGTGTTTTTTGTCTAGTTTACCTGAAAGGGTTGACAATAGGAGATATTATACAGGATATCTAGACAAAAGTAAGTAAGTAAATTAGTAAGTTAGTAAGTGTGTGTGCATGTTTGTATGTAAATGATGAAACATGCTGTGATGGTTCAGGGTGATACAGGGCTGGGCTGCTGGGGGTTCGCAGGGGTTTGGGACAGCCCCTAGCTAAGATTCTGCAGAGTTTGGAAATCCTGCTCCTGGCTGGCCCCGCCCATCCTTCCCCTCCCCTTCCCTCCCAGGAGTCTCCACGTGGCCCGTTTTGGGATGCAGGTACGTGCAGGGTGTGCCTGGAGGTGTGGGGAGATGAAAAACGGGCCACCTGAAAGTTCAGGAAGGCCAGAAATGGGCCTGTTTCCAGCTTCTAGGGAGCTTCTGGAGTCTGGGAAGGCCGTTTTTCAAAGGCTCTGGAGCCTGGGGAGCCCCCCGCTGCGGTGCAGCAGGCCAACTAGGCCACGCCTACCATGGCTACGCCCACCAGGTACCAAGTAACCAGGGAGAGAACCTGTCACTAAAATTTTTGAAGCCCACCCCTGAGGGCGAAACTTGTGACTCACATACTTGTGCACTTCTGTAGTATGCAAGGGCAGGAACACTTTCTTTTGTCCTCATGGTTTGTATTTCCTTTTGTGTTAAGGCATTGCCCAGATCTTGTTCCTAAATGTTCAGACCTGTTCATCCCCACCAGCTACCTGCTCACCTTCCCCAAAGGCCAGACGGGTTTAATCAAAGAAGCCAACACATGACTCTGGACTCTCCACCTGAAATCAGTTCTAAGCCAGGTTTAATCGTTTAATTCCATTTGATTGGCTGAGATTAGCCAAAAAAAAAATAGTAAGTTGATTCATCATGATGTTTTGAATCCATCTGTGGAATCCTGTCCGTTAAATTTGGAAAGCTGTACGAACGAGAGGAGGAAAGGAAGAGCTTCTCCAATGGTCGAACTAATTCGGAGACTGAGTTGATCTGAATCGTTCAGCCAGTTAGGAAAATCAATTCCGTTTGAAGATTTCTTTCTCATTGCTTATTGAATTCCTCTCTGATCTGTCTTCTATTCTGTTCAGACTCTTTGTTTCTTCCTTTTTTATTGTCGTAAGTTGCGTAGAGGAGCTCCACGGCAACATAGGTGGCAAATGAATTTAACAAAAAGATAAATAAAACAGATTCCACTAAAATTGACTGCGAATCAAATCTCAAAATCAAAGCTTCTCATCATCTTAAATTAATCTCATCCTAAAATATTATGGTTTTATCTATCATCTATCTATCTATCTATTTATCTATCTATCCATCCATCCATCCATCCATCCACCCATCATCTGTCTAGCTTTATCTATATAACTCTCTCTCTCACACCCCTCTCTCTATATAGCATGAATAGAAGAGATGACTCCATCAGACTGTCAATAATCTGGAAGCCTGCACTCACAAACCAAAAAATCTCCACACCACAAGCCAAGCAAACACCTGGGCAAAAACAAACCCCCTCTAATACCTCCAGCTCAAACACACTTCAACCAGGCACCCAGATGAAACCTAGCTTCCTAATAAATGATCGCGGTCCATTTACTCGCAGCCAAGCTGCACTAAAAGCCTCCAATACAGGAAACACAATGTTGCCAGCCAATCAAAACAAAAAAAGCCACAAAGCAGACAGAAGATATTAGAAACATCAATCAAACAGAACACAGCAAACTCCAAGACCAATAAACACAGACCAAGACTCCCAACCAATCAGGAGGAAGAAAAAAAAACATTCTGGCACAGCAGTAGGCTAGCCCCAAATTTAAAACAGAAATGGCTGTGAAAGTCTGACTCACAGACGAACACAATCCAGAAGCCTGATGATGGCAGATGAGATTCTGCCGAAACCTTGCTACAACTTTAAAAGCACAACTATAATGACGTGGGAAAATACCCGAACAAAGCTGAATACCATACATATAAATACCCGTGAAATAAATAAAATAAAATAATCTTAAAATGTTGTTCTCAATTCTGCTCAGCCATATGTTTTCTTGCACATTCTTAGATGATGTCCTTTTATGGATTCTACAGCACCAAAATAAGATATTTTATCCCAGAGAAGACTGTTGCCCAAAGCTGGGGAAACCAGAGAAAGGCAACTGACAGACAGAGACGGAGTAACGAACTCAACCAGACCATGATTATAAATCGTCTCCTTCTGAGGCCTGTTTGATGTCTTGCCCAAGGCCAGGTGGAAAACCTTTCCACCATTCCTTCATTCCCCTTTAGGTCACTTTCCCCTCGTTTTTCAAAAAGGAATCTGAAGGTTCAGTAGAGTTCCTTAGCACATTTGTTTCCCATTAGGAGACGTTGCACTTTTGCACTATGTTATGCTAGATAATTGCTTTAATAACAAACGGGGGAAAAGCTTTTGAACATTTTAGGAAGTAATTTTCTCTCCCTTAAAAAGGAGGGGGGAGGGGGTTAAGAAACCCCTAGATGGGGGGTGGGACAGGGGGAGAGAAAAAAAATCCATCCCCTGTTTTGCTGAAGATACACAATTTGGGGTATAAGCTGAATGTCAACCCATTGGTAGCAAGAAATACTTAGTTACATATATTTCCTTTTCATCTCCTGTGTATGAGGAAGGGGAGATATAAAAACTTTTTTTTTTAACATAGTTACTGTAATCATATGGATGGATAGATGGATAGATAATGAATGGATAGATAATGACAGAGATGGATGAATGGAACGAGAGAGAGAGAGAGAGATGAACTGATGATAGGTATACTGTAGGTAAAGATAGATGATAGATATAGGTAGGTAGGTAGGTAGGTAGGTAGGTAGGTAGGTAGGTAGATAAATAGATAGATAGATAGATAGATAGATAGATAGATAGATAGATAGATAGATAGATAGATAGATAGATAGATAGATGAGAGAGGTATACCACCAAGCTAGAAATTTTGGGCTTGGACAATCTTGAACTACGCCATCTACGGTTGGACTTAAACGAAATACATAAAATTATCTGCTACAATGTCCTACCAATCAATGACTACTTCAAACGCAACAATACAAAAGCACACAACAGATACAAACTCAATGTTAACTGTTCCAAACTCGATTGCAGAAAGTACAACTTCAGCAACAGAGTGGTCAATGCCTCGAATGCACTACCTGACTCTGTTGTTACATCCTCTAAACCACCCACTTCTTTAAGCTCAAACTATCCACTATTGACCTCATCCCATTCCTAAGAGGTCTGTAAGGGGCGTGCATAAGTGCACCATCCTGCCTCCCGTCCCTGTCCTATTGTCCCCATTTATTTGTACCTATTTCTTGTATTCTTACTCATGTTTATACTTATACCTATTATCTTGTAAGTGACTGACAAATCAAATAAATAAAAATCAAATAAATAAAATATAGATAGATTATAGATACATAGATAGATAGTCAAGAGAGAGCTGATAGAAAAGATCGACATGAGAGATAGGTGATGATGATAGATGATAGATAGATAGATAGATATAGAGAGGGATAGAGATAGATAGATAGATAGATAGATAGATAGATAGATAGATAGATAGATAGATAGATAATAGATGATAGGTAGAGACAGATATGGATAAAATGTATGCATGCATTTGGATAAATGTATGCATATGGATAAATGTATGCATGCATCGGGTATTTTCCCATGTCATTATAGTTGTGCTTTTAAAGTTGTAGCAACGTTTCAGCAGAATCTATAATTACCCAAACAAAGCTGAATACCATACATATAAATACCCGTGAAAACTTAAGAATATGTCATTATAGTTGTGCTTTTAAAGTTGTAGCAACATTTCGGCAGAATCTCATCTGCCATCATCAGGCTTCTGTATTGTGTTCGTCTGTGAGTCAGACTTTCATAGCCGTTTCTGACTCACAGACAAACACTATACAGAAGCCTAATGATGGCAGATGAGATTCTGCCGAAACATTGCTACAACTTTAAAAGCACAACTACAATGACGTGGGAAAATACCCATATATACATATACACATATACATATACACATACACATACACATATACACATACACACACACACACACACACACACACACACACATATATATATATATATATACACACAGAGAGGGGGGGTGGAGAGAGACAGAGAGAAATGATAGATAGATGGTAGATAGAACAGAGATCCTATCAACAAACCTATATGGACTTCAGATATATTTTATTTAGTTTGTTCTTAAATCTTATATCAAAATGTTGTGTAAGTTCTTGGTCTTTGATTGTCAGGGTGGTCATTTTGGAACTCTAAGATATTTAATTATTTACTCATCCTAACCTTTTAGAGGGCTCGAGCCACAGATTCTTAAACCTTGGCTGAAGTCAAAGGAAAGCTGTGGAGATTTCTCATCACCCAAGGTCTGTTTATTCTTCTGATTCCTTACTGCTCCTAAGTGGACCCCTAGCCACCTTATCGTTGAGCTGCAAGTTCTCATGATATTCTTCTTAAAAGATTTGGAGAATGGAAAGAGATGAAGCTGATATTTCCCCAAGATTGAGGGGAAAGAATTATACACACTCCAGGACTGGAGACAGGAAACAATTATTCCTCTCCTTCAAAGGGACATCTGATTGAATCAAATTGCCAAGCCACATCAGCAGTCCCAATCAGCAGTGAAAACCATTAAACGGATTAGGCTGAAAGAACAGAGAGAAGGAGAGCCATAACATCTTTCCTCTCAGATTTCTTGACCTTAAAATGATGTTTTGATGGTCGGAAAAGGAACCTTTGTGAAGTATGCTGATTTAAGATGTGTTAGCCCTTTAAAAGCCAGCATTATTCCCAATTGTTCAGGATATAAGAGAAGTCGCTCGATACCCATGCTTCGCTACAAAACTATGTGATGGGGCTGTTTTTGGGGAGGAAAATAAAGTGGGGGGGATTGTGCCTCTGCCTACAAACAGCCATCGTATTCCCCTGGCTAGCATCCTGTCAGTGTGTGAGAGACTTGAGGGCTGTTTGGAAACTGAAACAATATTTGCTGTGTGAGCAAGAAGTAGACAGCAAGAAGCCTGGGTGTGGCTTAGCTCAACTGTTCTATACTAAAGCTGCTTAGTGCTGTGAAACTGAACCTCCTCTCCTCTGCTTGTGTTTTGCATTTGGAAGAGATTTCTTTTCAGGTGGGGAGGGGGAGTAGAAGTCCTTAGCATCAGAGCGTGTTAATAATAATAATAGAGGAAATACTAAAATGCTCTGATGGTCATTTCAAAAAATCCTTTCTTAGTGAGCCCCTAGGAGCCAAGAGGAACATAGGTGCCAAATTTCAAGTTTGTGGGCTTTACGGTTCTGGAGATTTTGTGATGATTTGTGAGTGGTAATTCGCTTTTATATATATATAGATTAGAGAAAGTTGGGAATAGAGTGACCAGCAAGCCATCCCCTTCCTTATATACAAAGAATAGGCAACCAGGGGCATTTTCTAAGGACTTACAACCTTACGACCTTGCTGCATTTGTTAAGTGACTAACTCAGTTGTTAAGTGAATCTGGCTTCCCCCATTGATTTGGCTTGTCGGAAGGTTGCAAAAGGGGACCACGTGACCTCAGGACACGGCGACACTGACCTTTCTTCTTTCTTTCCTTCCTCCCTCCCTCCCCCTCCCTCCAACATCCTCCCTCCCTCCCTCCCTCCCTGCAAGAAGACTGTACCGCTTCGTTGAAGCCTCTGAGTCAAGTCAGCCACAGCACGATCATCTCCACATGCACCACACGCCCCTTTTGCCAGCAGTAGGTGCCAACTGCCTTTTGTTGCCGTGATATTGCTGGTGTTTGATTGCAGGATGGAAATGAGCAATACCACCCTTAGTTAGTGAGGCGTACAAGGCCCCCTCCTGCCCTCCCCTTCTTCTCGCCGCCAAGAGAGCAAAAATTGCAGCGGGAGAGAGACAGAGAAAACGCTTCCCTCCAAAGTCTAATGTGGTTGGCAGGTTGCTCTGTGCCATTTATTCAATGCCCCCAAGTGGGTCAAACAGGGGAGAAGATGGAAAAGTGTGTGGGGGGGGAACGTGTGGCACGGGGTGGATATGAAGGGGCAGGCTTTATGGCAGGGAAAGGCCATCTGAAAAGCCACCCGTTTGGGATTTAAGTCACACGAGTCTAGTGGCAATGCCAAAGGGCTGAGCTGCCTCCTTTGATGGACTTTAGGATTAATGTTTTCTGCCACTTAACAGCCCTTGTCAGGATTCATTAGCAAGCAAATATTCAGATCTCCACTCGAGGAAAAAAAAAATGTTAATCTTGGTGGTGTTGGCTGAATATTTAAAGGAAGCAGTGAGGAACAAGCATCCCAGCCAGTTGAGACCTGATCATCCCAAAGAGAAAGGGAGCGATAGAGAGCGGGGGATGGAAATACACATTTATGGGTTGACCCCCAATCTGGAGCTCCAAGATCTTCCAGGTTGGAGAACCAGCTCCAAAGCTTGAAATTGGAAGGTCTTGAAGGAAGCTGACAAGGTTTTTCTACGGAATGTGAGGTTGTGTCAACTGCAGGAAATGAAGTTCAAATGTATGTAGGTAGGTAGGTAGGTAGGTAGGTAAGTAGGTCTAGGTGTGTTCGGGTCTTTTCCCGTGTAAGATTAAGAATATATTGGCAATGTTTCGACGAGGTCCCACTCACCATCCTCAGGCTGTGTGATCGGAGCTGCCATTTCTCTATAAATACTGCCAGCCCATACCACAGTATTTATAGAGAGACGGCAGCTCCGATCTCACACTGCTTGCACTGGCACGAAGCCGAAATCCCCAGCCTGAGGATGGCAGGTGGGACCTCACCGAAACGTCGCCAAGATACTCTTAATCTTACACAGGAAAAGACCCAAACACATCTAGACCTAAATACCTGTACCCATCAAAATCTACGAATATATATATAATATATATAATATATATATAACCAAAGATCCATATATATACATATATGGATCTTTGGTTATTCGGGTTTTCTCCCGCATAAGATTGGAAGTATCTAGGCAACATTTTGATGAAGTCTCATTCATCATCTTCAGGCTTGATCTTCAGCTCTGTGCTTCTCAGAGTGAGAAGCATAGAGCTGAAGACCAAGCCCGAAGATAATGAATATATATAGATTGTCTCTTGTCAACAGAATTCAAGGTGGGCTGGATTTAGATCTCTTGTGTGGGTGAAGGGAGTCAAGATTGATGATATTTTTGACCCTTCCCTCGGGCTCTTTCCCTTCTTCACCATCTCCTGGAGATTGGTCCAAAGACACCCAGATGGCTTTTATGGCTAAGGCAGGATTGGAACTCACAGTCTCCTGGTTTCTAAGCCAGCACCTTCACAACTACACCAAATGGATGCCTTCTTTCTCTTCTCTTCTCTTCTCTTCTCTTCTCTTCTCTTCTCTTCTCTTCTCTTCTCTTCTCTTCTCTTCTCCCATTCCATATTTTCTGTTCTGATTCTCTTCTCTTCTCCTCTTCTTTTCTGTTCCATCTCTCCTCCCTCCTCCCACCTCCTTTTAGAGTTTGTCCTTCTTTCATTAATCTCTCTTCTGCCCTCCCTCCCGCTTCTCTCCTATTTCTCCTTGATGCAAGAAGGCCATTCCCATTTAGAACTAATGGCTTTTACCTGCTAATGGCAGAGCTGATCTGACTTGTCCTTTGCTATTAAACTGACCTGAACATTTCTATTTCCTGAGTTGTTTGAAGTTCTTCAGAGTTCTTTCTGGCACACACCTATAGACACGATTGGCTTCCAGCATAGCCCAGATGCTCCGATTGAGAATCAAAGAGGCCTTTGCAGAGCCTTGCTCCCTTAAGTTATGATTGTGGTTCATTCTTGTGAGAGCCCCCAAATCTTACTGTTTCAAGAGTTTTTATTTATTTATTTGTATCCTGCCTTTATTATTTTTACAAATAACTCAAAGTGTCGAACATAACCAACACACTTTCCTTCTCCTGTTTTACCCACAACAATCCCATTTGGGGGGAGGGGGAAGGTTGGCCTGAGAGAAAGTGACTGGTCCAAAGTCACCCAGCCAGCTTTCAGGCCTAAAGTGGAACTAGAACTCCCAGTTTCCTAGTGATTGGCCCAACGTTACCCAGTTGGCTTTCATGGCAAAGATGGGACTAGAACGTCCAATGTCCCAGACATTGGCCCAAAGTCACCCAGCCAACTTTCATACCAAAGGCAGGACTAGAAGTCACTGTCAATATGAGACCAAAGAGGCTCGTGAGCTTCTCTTCCTCTTGGTTGCAAATGAAGCTGTTAAATACACATGCACAAACCCTGAAATGAATAGCACAGCTCAGCTCAGCACAGAACAGATAATACAGCACTAGCATTTAGACTTATATACCGCTTCACAGTGCTTCACAGCCCTCTCCAAGCTGTTTAGTCCTGCCCCCAACAATCTGGCTCCTCATTTTACCCACCTCAGAAGGATGGAAGGCTGAGTCAACCTTGAGCCCAAACTGCTGGCAACTGGCAGTCAGCAGAAGCAGCCTGCAGTACTTCACTCTAACCATTGCGCCACCACGGCTTTAATATGGAATAGAATAGAATAGAACAGAACATAGAATATAGGACAGAATAGGGAATAGAGGGTAGAGGATATAGAATATAATAAAAACTTTATTGTCATTTTAAATGTACACTAATCAACATACATTAAAATGAAATTTCGTTGCATTCATATCTCAAAGAATCACTGTTATGTATATTCCCACCCATACATACTTATACGACACAGAGAAACATCACAGGGTAGTTTGAATGCATACATATACATGGCAAGAAAAAAACAACAGAATCCTGCAAGTTTACAAGACAGACGGCATAAGGAACAAAGTGGTCCCAGAATCTAGTATTCCTCCTATAGATATTTTCAACAAAATCTTTGTAACCTAAACTCTACAGTACAGTTGGGTTCATTTTTTGACCGAGCTAATTAAGTTCCATTTTGCTTCGTAAAGATCAATTAAAAATAGATTGATTGGGTTGATGAAAGAATGAAAGGTTTCTAAGTTATCAGTTCAAACCTATGTCAAAAACAATGCAAAACCCTGCCCTTTTTGTGTGGAAGCCTTTACAGAAAATGCTTTGCCTGGGTAATGAATTAATTGCGTTCCCCCCCCCCCCCCAGTTTGCACAACAAGCTAGATTGAGAGTTCCCAGTAAGCTGTAAAAAAAAAAAAAAAGAGAGCTAAAGCTTAAATCCAATCAGTTTAATACGTTGTATAAATGCAGCAGCTCAGTCTTTAAACAACTTGGCTTAAGTGAGCTGAAGCATTGGTTAGGGGTGTGTGAATTGTTTTGATGTCTGTTCAAATTATAGCCGGCGTAAGTGTTAGTAATTTTGTTTTACTTTTTCCTTTAATCTGTTCCGCTTATTCTCTCTTTTATCTTGCATGCAAAGGGGAAAAAAATTGCATTGCAAAGCTTCAGCTGGGTGCACAGTGAGAAGGATGCTGGGAAGACCAAATAAAAGAAGTGGCAATTGGAGGCAGGAAGAAGGCTAAGAATGCAGGAATTAATTAGGCCCATCACAATGAGGGAGAAAGTGCCAGGCTGACAGTCAGTCAGGCAAATAAGGAGAGATGAGTTAAAACATAGCCGTGGGTTTCTCCAAGGCTGGGGAATGGTTGCCCGACAATGGGGAAGCCAAAGAAAGGTCATTTGCATAGAACAATGTTCGAAAAATCTCTTTCCCCTTGCTAGCTTTCTGGAAATAAGGCCTTGTTTTTAGGGAAGGGAGGGAGCGAGAGAGTGAGAGAGCAAAAAGGAAGAAGGGAAGGAGAGGAGAGGAGGAAAGGGAAAAGAGAGGAGAGGAAAGGAGGAAGGGAGGGATGGTGAGAGAAGAAGGGAAGGGAGAGGGGAAGGAAAGGAAGGAAAGGAAAGGAGGAAAAGAGAGATTGAGAGAAAAAGAGGAAGGAAGGAAGGAAGGAAGGGAGAAGGAAAGGAAAGGAAAGGAAAGGAAAGGAAAGGAAAGGAAAGGAAAGGAAAGGAAAGGAAAGGAAAGGAAAGGAGGAAAAGAGAGATGGAGAGAGAAAGGGGAAGGGAGGGAGGGATGGTGAGGGAAGAAGGGAGGAAGGAAGGGAGAAAGAAAGGAAAGGAAGGAAAGGAGGAAAAGAGAGATGGAGAGAGAAAGAAGAAGGGAGGGAGGGCGGAGAAAGGAAAAGAAGGCAGGAAGGAATAAGAAAAAATACAGAAAAGAAAGGAAAGGAAAAGAAAGGAAAAATTTATCTCATTTGGACAAATGACAGGGAAGGGAGGAAGGAAGAGAAGGAAAGATGGAAAGGGGAAAGAAGAAAAGGAAGGAAGGATTTAGAAATAACTCCCCTTCCTGCCTCCCAAGGTCATTCTCATACACCATTATAGCAGAGACCCTTTTTTTGTCGATCTGGATCATCACGAAAACTTCCCAATTGTTTTGAGGGAGGGATGAAGCAGGGAGAGTCATCTCATCCAATCCTTAACAGCAGAGACCAAATCTGTGTTTTGCAAAACCCAATGGAACACAAGAGACAGGAGTGCTTGACAGAAGTTGATGCTATGCCGCTATATTAATCCAGATACAGTGCTTTTTTTCCCCCCTGCTTAAATTCCACCCAAAAGGCCAACAGCAACAACGACAAAAATATGCACAGAGCATCTAACAGGCAACAAGGCCTGGGCTGTGGTATTTTCCCCAGCGAGTGACAGCAAATGTTTCGCTTCGGGGGTTTGGTCTCCGCTCACAAAAGGCCCTGAGTAGCACAAGCAGTCTTTTTATTCTCTGGGAAGGAAATGGTGTCACTTGGCTTGTCACCGCCAGCATGGAGGACACCAACCATATGTTGTCTCCTCCTCCTCCTCCTCCTCCTCCTCCTTCCTTCCCTCCCTCCTTTGCTTTTCTAGCAAACAGGCAGGCTGTTGGAGATTAAACATTCAGCGATGGGTGGCCTAACGGGGTCTAGGGGAGTTTTTAAATAGCACGGGGGGGGGGGGGGGCTGATAGCAAGCAGAAGGAAAAGGCTTGGAGGGAGGGAGTAGATAGAGAGGACACGGATTAGCAGAATAACACAGTTGGAAGCAGGGGTGGCATTCAAATTTTTTAACAACCGTTTCTGTAAGTGTGGCTAGGTAGGCATGAGGAGGTGGCCATGGCCATGTGACTGGGTGGGCATGGCTTTTTTTGCAGCACCCCCCCCCCCCCATCTTTGAGCCTCTTGGGGGGATGCTGGCACAGCTGATAGTCGGAACAGCTGATCACTGGGAGTAAAAAGAAAGAAATACCTTAAGGAGTGACTGGGCAGGGGAGAATGCAGTCAGTGATGACTGACTGAGTAGGGAGGGGAGGGATGGGCAGAGAGGGGAGGAGCCAGCCAGGGGCACGATTTGCCAGTTCTCTGAACTGCGCAGAATCACAACAACCGGTTCTATAGAACCAGTCCGAACCAGTAGAATCCCACCCCTGGTTGGAAGGGTACTTGGAGGTCTTCTAGACCAACCCTCCCCCCCCCCTTTTTAAAGAGTTTTAAAAAGAGATTGGAAAACCATTTGTGTGAAATGTTGTTTCCTGCTTGAGCAGGTGGTACCTTCCAACTTTTATGTTATTCTGCATGTCCCCTGTTTGAGCAGAAGACCCTTATAACATTCTGGACCAATGGCTGTTCATTCTCTTCTTAAAAGCGTCCAGTGCTGGAGCATTCACAACTCCTGGAGGCAAGTTGTTCTACTGGTTAATTGTTCTCACTGTCAGGAAATTTCTCCTTAGTTCTAAGTTGCTTCTCTCCTTGGTTAGTTTCCACCCATTGTTTCTTTTCCTGCCTTCAGGAGCTTTGGAGAAGAGCTTGACTCCTTCTTTGGGGCAGCCCCTCAAATATTGGAAGACTGCTGTCCTGTCTCTCCTAGTCCTTCTCTTTACTAGACTAGCCATACCCAATTCCTACAACCATTCTTCATAGGTTTTAGCCTCCAGCCACCGAATTGCCTACTTTGTTTGGCCAAGTGTGATTATACACACAAGGAATTTGTCTCAGGTGCAGAAGCTCTCAGTGTATATGCAAAGCAACCGAATAATGATAGTCATAATCACAACACCAGTAAGAGGACTGGAGTGAGAAAGATAATAAGAAGGATAAATAGCAATAGCACTTAGCCTTATATACTGTCCCATAGACCTTTGCAGCACTTTCTTGGCAGTTTACAGAATCAGCCTATTGGCCCCAACAATCTGGACTCTCCATTTTACCAACCTCGGAAAGATGGAAGGCTGTCAACTTTGAGCCAATAGGATTGAATGCTGGCAGTCAGCAGAATTAGCCTGCAATACTGCATTCTAACCACTGCGCCACCATGGCTCTTAATAATAATAATAATAAGACTACAACTATACAGCATGGTAAATAAACATAAACATTAGACTGCACTGTGAAAATTAGGGATTCAGCAGGGATAGCATGATGGAAGAAACTGTCTGTCTAGTTCAGTGGTGGGATTCAAATATTTTTACTACTGGTTCTGTGGCTGTGGCTTGGTGGATGTAGTAGGGGAAGGAAATTGCAAAATCCCCCTTCCCTCCCCACCCCACTAACCTACCTTACAGCTCCGTTCTCCTATGCAAGGCAACCAAAGAAGACCCAGCCGATCAGCGGGAACTCGGGAGGCAGCGAATAGATAGGGGTGGGGCCAGTCAGAGGTGGGATTGGCCGGTTCTCCCAACTACTCAACATTTCTGCTACCGGTTCTCCAGAACTGGTCAGAACCTGTTGAATCCCACCTCTGGTCTAGCTTTATTTTGATATGCAATGCTCTGTAATGCTGTTCCTAGAGGAGGAGTTGAAATGGTCTATGTCCTTTTGACCTGTGCAATTCCTTGCTTCTTCTCCAGAAGGCAGAAGAAGTAAGAAAGGAATTTAGGAGTGGTCAAAACTGGTCAAGCTGGGACGCATTCAGTGAGCCCAGGAGGAATGCCTGCGTGATGGTTTTGCTTGGTTGGTAGCCCAAACATCAACCTTTGTTATCAGGCATGACAACATGGAGAGGGAGGGAGGAAGGGGGTGGTAGATGCCTCTGAGCTACATCGGACAAATACACAGACACCAAGCAGGGAGAAGAGGAGGGAAGACGTAAAGCTCCTGTCGCTTCTGATTACACAATTTGGACACTGTGGATGACACTTGCTCATCCTTTGCTTGTTATTATTTGCAAGGGTGTGTTCGTTTGTTTGATGTGTGTGGCTTTTGCGCCCTATTTATATCCAGTGGCTTGCCTTGCCAGTATTTATCTCTCTGGGTGTTGCCTGGGAGAAGGCAATCTGTGGCATCACCATGTATTGCAGAACTACAACATCCAATGACCCATTATTATTCCCAGATAATTCTTGGACTTATGTACCAATGTCATGCATGGTGTAAACAATAGAATAGTTCTCCAGAAACCCTGCTCTCCAATTCTTATTCCCACATTTAGGTGGTCTCCAGGAGAATGTAAAATCTGGATTACCTTGGCTTGTAATCAATCACCTGTCATCAAAAGGGAACATGGTGGTACAGTGGTTAGAATGCAGTATTGCAGGCTAATTCTGCCCACTGCCAGGAGTTCGATCCTGATTGGCTTAAGATTGACTCAGCTTTCCATCCTTCAAAGGTTGGTAAAATGAGAACTCAGATTGTTGGGGACAAGAGGCTGGCTCTATAAACCACTTAGAGAGAAGTGCAAAGCACCATGAAGAACTATATAAGTCTAAGGACTATTGCTATCTATATCTCATTTCTCTCTTTCTCTATGACTATCTCTTTGTATCTCTCTCTCTCTCTCTCTCTCTCTCCATGTCTGTCTCTCTGTCTGGTTTATAGCCAGCCATCCATCCATCCATCCATCCATCCATCCATCCATCCATCTATCTGTATCTCTATCTCTATCTCTATCTCTATCTCTATCTCTATCTCTATCTCTATCTCTATCTCTATCTCTATCTCTATCTCTATCTCTATCTCTATCTCTATCAATATCCATCTGTCTATCATCTATATCAGGGGTGGGCAAACTACGGCCCACAGGCCACATCCGGCCCGTTGGTCTGTCCAATCCGGCCCGCCTCTGAAAAAAAATCGCTGGGTGTGGTGTATTGCCCTGTGCCGCGTGGCCCCCAAAGCTGCAAAACAGTGCAGAGCGCTCTCAGGGTAGGAAAGAAAAGAAGAACTTTGCAAAGGCCTTGGCTGGGAGTTCGAAATCACCTTCGAGTGTGACCTCTCCGAAGGTGAGTCCCCGCCGATCCCCCTTTTTTTTCCGGGGCTTCCAGGCTTAAATTTTGCAAAGGCAAAGTTTGCAGGCGGGAGCGTCTTCCGACAGAGGAGCGGGAAGGGTTCTGCCCGGCAGGGAGGCGGGCTGCTTGGAGCGGGCTGCTTGGAGCCACCTAAAGCTAGGCCGCTGCTGGTGGAGCCTTGCCCTGCCTTGTTGCCCCATTTCCCGGCTCGGCGGTCCTGCTCAGGCAGCACTTTAAAAGCCTGCTCCCAGCACCCGAGCAACTTCCCAGCAACTTGCGGCTTCCTTTTAACTCACGGGCGCTTGCGCCTGGCCCCGAGCCGTGTGGCAGAGGGGAAGCCGGGTGGGCGGGCTGCTTGGAGGAAGCGACCTGGCGGTGCTCCGGCAGCAGCAACAGGCAGTTCTGCCCGGGCTCCACTCAGGTGTCCGGCTGGGGCTGTCAGGAGTTGCTACCGCTGGCACAGCTCCGCGCGGCTCCAGTCCCGCGTTGCCTTGGGAAGGAAAAGGCAAAACCAGGAGCCGCTGACCTTGAGCCTCCGGTGCCACTGCTGCCGTTGGAAAGCACCGCCGCGGCTCTTCCTTTTTGCCCTTCCCGAGGCAACGCGGGACTGGAGCCACGCGGAGGCGCGCCAGCGGTGGCAACTCCTGACTCGGGGGGCCTCCGAAGGGAGGGGAAGGAGGAGAAGAGGGGGGGAAAGGGTGGGGGGGCGATTCCCCAAAAATCTTGTGCTGGCCCGGCCCGTCTGTCAAATTTTAAAAGTCAATGTGGCCCCTGAGCCAAAAAGTTTGCTCACTCCTGATCTATATCTATCTATCTATCAGAATGCAGTCTTGCAGGCTAATTCTGCCAACTGGCAGAAGTTCAATCCTGACCGGCTCGAGGTTGACTCAGCCTTCCATCCTTCCGAGGTGGGTAAAATGAGGACCCAGATTGTTGGGGGCAATATACTGACTCTGTAAACCGCTTAGAGAGGGCTGGAAAGCACCGTGAAGCAGCACGTAGGTCTAAGTGCTATTGTTATAATTTCCTGACCAGTTCAAAAGACACCTCTGTCAATTTCAGGTTGCATCCTGTCCTCATGGCTGCCTCCACTGGTAAGCAACACAAGCCATACCATTTTTTTTAAAAAAAAAAACAAGAAGTCCAGGGAGAGCCATCCTCCTTCTCCAACATTTGTTCATAGCCACTAAAGGAAAGAAGATGAATATCTGGTCAGCATACTTTTAAAGGGTGGCTATCTCCCAAGTCCCGATGGTGTTATGCAAACCAGTAAGGAGTTGAATCAAAGAAACGCATTAAGGCCAATTGGCAGAAGGGTAGATCACATTTTGGATCCAGCTCCCTGCTCCTCAATTATTTACATCTCATAATTCCTAGCAAATCAGTGGCTGTTTATTCATGCCCATGTATAATTGAGGAGTTTTCTAGGGTTCAAGCCAGACCTGCTCCTGTTCTATCTGGCCATGCTTTCGACAATAGTTTTTGTAAACTCTGTAGAGCAGAGGTGGTATTCAGAAGGTTCTGACCAGTTCTGGAGAACCAGTAGCAGAAATTTTGAGTAGTTCAGAGAACCGGCCAAAAGCAGGTTTGGAAGCAGGTTAGTGGGGCGGGGAGGGAATGGGGATTTTGTAGTATCCTTCCCCTGCCATGCCCACCAAGCCACACCACACCTACCAAGCCATGTTCACAGAACTGGTAGTAAAATTGTTTGAATCCCACCACTGCTGTAGAGACTTTGGACTCAAGAGATTGGAGTATCTCCAGAGTTTGCTGCTCATCCATTGAGGTTCTTTTAATGTTGGGTTTCTTTAGGGTCCTTGTGGATGGGTGAGCATTTCTTAATGGACTGACCTGTGCAGTATAAGAAACAATATAAAAGTTCATTTGTGGAGAGTCCAGTTTTTAAAACCAAAGAGGCTGTTGTTGGACATTACTGGTTCCTGAAGAACCCAAAGTAAATACCGACTCCATACTTGGGCTGCTATGATGTAATAAAGAAGAGAATTTGCAGGAGGGAGGGGCTGCATTCCAGAAGAATAAGAGGCAACTTAGTCCAGACATCAGAAAGAGAGAAAGAGGGTGAAGTTGGCTCCTCCTTCAGATTTCCCAGTGCACATTGTAAATACAGAGAATAGAGACCTCACCCTGGCAAGATTTTGTCTATAGGTATGAAACAATAAAGAACTCAGTTTGGAAGAATCACCATGTGTCATTCTTAGTTGGTGCCTGACATGTGGTGACTGAGGCATTCTGGGAATTGAAGCCCTCACATAGTGACTGAAGAATTCTGGGAGTTGAAATCCACATGTGGGGGCTGAAGAATTCTGGGAATTGAAGTCCGTTCATGATGCAATGGAATGTAGTAGGGAGGTGGATCCCCCAGAGGGAGGAGACAAGTCCCAGAAAAGTAAGAGGCAGATATCAGGTGTGAGAGAAAGAGGGTGGAGGCAGTTCCTCCTTAACAGTTCCCAGAGTATATTGTAAATGAAGATAGCAGAGACCTCAGTCTGGCAAGATTTGGTCTGTAGATGTGAAGATGTTGACTGGGATGTCTTGATGGCTGGCTAGTAAATCGTTAGCTGTTCTTTTCTCGTGTTGCCAAGCTCCCACCTTCTAAGTACAATGGAACCTCAGGTTGCAACCATAATGTATTCCAGGGCTACAGTGGCAACCCAATTTGATCATGACCGGAAGCACGACCGTCTGTCACATACACGGACCAAAAAAAAAAAAATGGCTCTGAAGGGGAGGTCGCTGCAGCAGGAAAAATCGCTGTGGAGATTTTTGGGTTTGCTTGATCGCCCACCTGAAGATTTGTTTGTTACCCAGAAGCAAAGCTGTTCTAAAAATCCTGGTCGCCACTCAATTTGGTCATGAACAGACCCGAGGTTCCACTGTACTTGATAAGTTGGTGGTAAGTCAGCCCTCCCACTGACTGATGAGAGACCTGCACGCTTCAATCACTTCCCCGTACTGTTTTTGTCCCTGCTTGTCCAACAATTTTTCCTCCTTTCCCAAGACAGTCTGAGGCCTTTGGGCTACACTATTCTTCCTCCTTGCTGGAGAGCCGAGCAACCTCCCCCTCCATGGAAACAGCCCCCTGCCTCCCTGTCCCCTCCAGTGGCATCATCAACACCCTCAGTGGTGATCTGTTTAACAACCGCTCTGCAATAAAAGTCGGGCAATCAAGAAAGGAGCTAAGGAAACCAAGAATCAAGAGAGAAAATGTACCCTCCCCAGACAGCCTTCATGCATCCGGAGGAGCAGTGAGGTGGTTTCCTCCGCCTCTAAATATTTAACATGATGTTTATGATACGTCCTCTGGGGGAGAGCTGCTTGAAAGCTAATGTTTATGAAGTAGGTCTGGAGGGATGAAGCTTACGAGCCAGGGATAAAAAGGAAGTTGTGCCAGAATGCTAAGAACAAGAGCGGAACAAGAAGGAAATTTGGCTCTCTACATTTCTGTCGAGTAAAAAAAATCGTGAATGGGGAAAGAAACCTGCTTTTTCTGAACCACTTTTCTTGCATGCCACACCACCCTGATCTCTTCTTCTCTCTCTCTCTCCAACAGGAGAGGACAACTGGTAGCCATCAATGGTATTCATTGCTTCCTGATTTTGGGGGGGAACTCCCACAACTATCTTGAGCTGTTGAGTCCCACCATCTTGATGTGGAAAATAAAACTTATGAACAAACAAAGGAGAATTTTTGTAGCTCAGGATGGAAATGAGGGTTTCTTGTATTCTCTGGTTGTTCTCTTGCAGGAGTTTCAGTACTCAAACTAGATAACATCATTGGTGCATTGATGGCAGCTAGTTTGGGTAATGAAAGAAAACAACCAAGCTCAGAGAGCAGCAAGGACCTCTTGAAACTTACAAGTCTAAACCTGACTTAACATAGTTGGAAAATGAATCCAGGAAGTAGAGCTTGAGGTGATGTTCGGTTAAACCAATCTTGTTGGGACAGAAGGTGGGAAGTTGAGGCACACTATTAATCATGTAAGACAAGAATTCCAGGACCTTGGATAGCTCTAAGTAAACATTGAGAAGCCCCACTTTCTTTGCCATCACCCCTCCCTTTCCAAGAATAACCTATGACTTTGTCACCAAACACAAAAGCTCCATCATTTTAATAAACTGTCCCGCTAGATCTTTATCTGAGTGCAATATGCACAACTCTTGATATATCATCACTTAGGATTTCTTCTTCTTCTTCTTCTTCTTCTCCTTCTCCTTCTCCTTCTCCTTCTCCTTCTCCTTCTCCTTCTCCTTCTCCTTCTCCTTCTCCTTCTTCTCCCTTTTCTTCTTCTTCTTCTGTAGTTTTGTGTGTGAGAGAGATTGTATGTGTGTGAGAGAAAAGAGGCAGAGAGGGGGGGAGGGAATGAGAGAGGGGGAGAAGGGGAGAAAGAGAAGGAGGGAGAGAGAGAAATCAGCTATCCCTGCTCTTCTGTAATAATGGCATCTATTTCTCTCATTTGACAGTCTACCTATCATAGATCAAAGATCATTTCAGAATTATTCTTCCAATGAAATTTCCAATGAGGGAAGGATAACAAAAGAATAACAACCATAATCCTTATAATTTTAGGTCCTGTCTCCTGCTCCTTTCAGGTCATCTCACCTACTCATTCTTGGGGGTGGTTGGGGGAGCCTTCCACATCACAGCCATGAAGTATCCATAGGCAGAGGTGTGTGTGTGTGTGTGGGTGTCCTGAGACAGAACACACAGCAGGTTATATGCTGGGAAGAATAACACTCTGCTCTGAACCTTTGTTCTGTACATTGATATCTCAGATCTAGATGGCATCATAAATTTGCTGATGTGTGGCAGGAAGATAATATATGCTGCTTTTAACTCCTGAGGTTTAGCTCACCCAGCATCCATTATCACTGGCAACTGAAAGGTCTAGCTGCATGTGCCTCTCTGCGTATGTGTTTGTGGTGAGAACCTCAAGTTTCCATCTTTTCTTGAAGTCACCTCTTGCTAAAATAAACACCGATGCCATTATCCACTCCTAAGGTCTTGGCTTTTTACTCTTTCCAAATCTGATATGGAAAGTAGTTGCTGTTTTTAAGTTTCCCATTGCATCTGGTTCCTGTGGCTTGAAGAACTCAACTCTTCTCCTCTCCTCTCCTCTCCTCTCCTCTCCTCTCCTCTCCTCTCCTCTCCTCTCCTCTCCTCTCTCTTCTCTTCTCTTCTCTTCTCTTCTCTTCTCTTCTCTTCTCTTCTCTTCTCCTCTCCTCTCCTCTCCTCTCCTCTCCTCTCCTCTCCTCTCTTCTCTTCTCTTCTCCTCTCTTCTCCTCTCCTCTCCTCTCTTCTCTTCTCTTCTCTTCTCTTCTCCTCTCCTCTCCTCTCCTCTCCTCTCCTCTCCTCTCTTCTCTTCTCTTCTCCTCTCCTCTCCTCTCTTCTCTTCTCCTCTCTTCTCCTCTCCTCTCCTCTCCTCTCTTCTCTTCTCCTCTCCTCTCCTCTCCTCTCCTCTCCTCTCTTCTCTTCTCTTCTCTTCTCTTCTCTTCTCTTCTCCTCTCTTCTCCTCTCCTCTCCTCTCCTCTATTCTATTCTATTCTATTCTATTCTATTCTATTCTATTCTATTCCATCCCATCCCATATTTTCTGTTCTATTCTGTTCTGTTTTGTTCTGTTCTGTTCTGTTCTACTCTAATCTACTGTACCTTTACTCTACTTTACTCTATTCTATTAATTCTCCAGTCTCTTTTATTCCCTATTCTCTCTTCCCCTCTCTTCTTCTAATCCTCTTCCCTTCCCTTATCCTATCCTATCTTATCCTCTCTTTCCTCTCTCCTCTCCTCTTCTCCCTTCCCTTTCTCTTATCCTCTCCTCTCCAAGGTTGATCACCCCTGGTGGGTGAGGACCACAATGCTGTGTTTATTTTAAACTTGTTCAGATGCTAAGTCTTGTCAGGCTCTTTGTGACCCCATGGACCAGTCCCCTGGATCCCTACTGTCTCTCACAGTTTGCTCACATTCATGTTCTATCCATCCTCTGATGTCCCCTTCTCCTTCCATTCTTCCCAACATCAGGGTCTTTTCCAATGAGTCCTCTCTTCTCATTTGCTGGCCAAAGTATTTGAGCTTCAGCCTTAGTTTAAGCTTGCATGCCAAGCTAGTAAGTTGTTTCAATTCTTTGTTGTTAGTCATGGTGGTTCCAAAACATCTGGAGCAGTGGTGGGATTCAAAAAAATTTAGTACTGGTTTTGTTGAGGTGGCTTGTTGGGCGTGGTGTGTCTTGGTGGACGTGGCAGGGGAAGGTTACTGCAAAATCCCATTCCCTCCCCACCCCACTGACCTGCTTTCCAGCTCCGTTCTCCTGTGCAGGGCAACCAAAGGAGACCCAGCCAATCAGCTGGGACTCAGGAGGTGGAGAATAGATAGGGGCGGGGCCAGTCAGAGGTGGGATTTGCCAGTTTTTTCCAAAGTACTCAAAATTTCCTCTACTAGTGCTCCAGAACCGGTCCGAACATGCTGAATACCCACCTTTGATCTGGAGAACTTCGGTCCGGTTTACTGATCAGCAGCCAGCCCTCCAGGATTTAAATTTAAAGGATTTCCAGCTCATATCTGGATATCTAAGGAGTTGTTCCTAGGCTCTTTAACATGCATTATTATGTTTATGATTCACACTACTTTCCATTCTTTGGAATGAATGGGAGAATCTTGGGAAAAGTGCAGGCACAACATTCGATCAACAGAATACTTATGTTCTTATTGCTTGAGTAGACTGTTCAGGTAGTTGAGCTGCTCCACAAAGTACCTAGGAAGTAACTTTGATGTTAAACAAACTGAATGTGCTTTTAAAGGAACCTGCTTAAAAATGCACATCGGCTGAGTAAACACAGCCTCCCTTGCTGATGTGGATAAACAAATAAAGCCAACCATTGAAATGCTTACCCGGCTTGCTCAAATGGCTAGACAGAGATTGATAGGAAGTGAAATGCTAATTTGGCAAAAGGCATTCCTCTGGCATATGGCAACAGAGCTGTTTTTTGGGCCAAACTGCTCACAGGCAGCTCACTTTTGTAAGAGGAGGATGTTTTGGTAGCCACAAAATAAAATAGATGTTGAGACTCTAGAAAAAAAAAGTGCATAGAAGAGCAACCAAGATGATTAGGGGACATACGAAGAACAGTTGTAGGAATTGGGTAGGTCTAGTTTAATGAAAAGAAAGACTAGGAATGCTTATGGCAACTCGGATACAGGCATAGGAATGCTATATGAGTTGACATTAGCAGTGTTCCAATATTTGGGGGGCTGTGACAGAGAAGAAGGGGGTAAACCTATTCTCTAAAGCCGCTGAAGGCAGGACAAGAAGCAATGGATGGAAAGTAAGTGCCATGCCCTTGGTGGAGACTGACTGAGGGAGAGGAGGAACAGCCAACAGAGAGTGGAAGGGTGGCTCCGGAGGTTGTGGAGGAGGCTGGGGAAGGGCAGAGGCTGACTGGGCAGTCAGAGGAGGACCCAGGCCCATCCCCTCTCCATCCTAGGGCACGCAGGGAGGAGAGGATAAGGGAGAGATGTGGTCTGCTCGGGAGGAGAGGGCCTTGATCCTCTTCATGGGCTGCAGCTGTGACAATTGGATAAGAAGATGGACATGCGTACAGGCAAGTGCTGGAAACAAAGCATGGAAATATCTCTAGTTTATTGTCCCTCTCTGAGTTTGGTGTTCTTCCCAATGTGTGTTCTTATATCTGTGGACGTCTTCAAGCCCTTATCTTGCCTGGTTTGTGGGAATCTGAAAATGTAACATCTGACGAACAATTTCAGGGTCCATGAGGCAGGGAGAAGGGAAAGGCCAATTGTTCTAGAGTGGGTTTCAGATTGCCCACATTTCAATAGCTCTTGATAGCCTCCAGCCATCTTTGAGATGGTTCGATCCCTTACAGTGGATTCTTTGGGCGACTCACGGCAAAACGGGGCCAATAATCAGAGAGATGATGAGCTCATTGCAAGGTCAGAGAAGGTACTTGCCTGGATGGTGACCAGCTAATGGAGACCACCATCTCCTCCCTTTCCCCTTCCTTTCCTTGGCTCTCCGGGTCGATTCCAATTGATCCCATTCCTGCTGAGTGAGAGCAGTCCTTCAAAGTTTATTCTGCTGTCAATTTTTATTGTTTCCCCCAGGAATCGATAGAGAGCCTGATCATTAAGGCAAAGTTTCTGAAAGCCAATCCTTCACGATGAGCTTTGTGAATGACTCCCGGCTCTAAAGGGTTGGATATAAATGGAACCTTTAATCAAGGGAGTGTCGATAGATTTTGCAAAGATTAGACATCCGTTTTTTACATCTCCCTCACTCTGGTTCCCCTCCCCCCCTTCTTGGCTCAACATTTGCAAGAAGGAGGAAGAGAGGGAAAAGCAAAATAAGAGGAGAGGAGGAAGGAAAAAGGGGGGGAGGAGGAGCAGAAGGAGAAGGAAAAGAAGAGATGAGGGGGAGAAGGAGGAGAAGGAAAAGAAGATGGGGAGAAGGAGGAGGAGGAGGAAAGAAAAGTAGGAGGAAGAGGAGGAAGATGAAAGAATAGAAGAGAGAGGAGGAGGAAAGGATAGGAGAAAGGAGGAGGAAAGAAAAGGAGGAGAAAGAGGAGAAGGAAAGAAAAAGAGAAGAAAGAGTAGGAGAACAACCTATTCAATGCTCCAAACCAAAGTTCCTCTTCTTTATCCATCTTTATTTATTTATACAAAGCACATGGCCATTATTATCTCATCAGAGTTGTGCTTTCATGACATCTTTCAACTCAAGAGATCAAAGCACTTTGCAAGCATTCATTAATTAAACCTTGCGAAACCCTGGCAAGGGAGGGAGGGAAGGAATCTTAACAACAATAATTAATACCATTTTGCACTGCCAAAAAGCCTTTCGTGTGAGTCTTTCCAAACAGCTGCCAAGGCTGGAAGTGTTAACTTGCAAGAGGGCAGAAGAAAAAAAAAGAAAAGAAAAAACAGAATAGAGAGTCCAGTAGAGAAAGAAGGAACCCTTAAATGTCCACCACTTTATTGGCATAATCTCTGCCTTGAAAGTCAGCATTTATGCATGGCTTGAAGTTCAGCCTACCGAAACTGTTTAGCCCAGAGCAAGCATCACTTCCGGGCAATAAATCTTGAGGTTTAAATCCCACCCATCTCTTGTAGGACCCTCAACCTCAGATGCAAAATTGCTTCATTTTAGCCTGGTGCATAGATTAAAATTTTTAATCTTTTTGTCAGGTCCCCTTTGAAAAAACTTCACTGGAGGACTTCTTCTCCTCCCCCTCCTCCTTCCTCCTCCTCTCCTCCTCTTCCAAAGCAGAGATATAAAAATATATCTCTAATCAACATTGCAAAACCTATCAACACTCTCCTCCTCATTCTCCTGCTCCTCTTCCAGAGCAGAGAGATAAAAATGAACCTCTAATCTTTGCAAAATCTATGGACACTCACCTGATCAAAGGTTCCATTTATATCCAACCCACGGGATACTAAACTGTCATAAATATGAGTCAATTGCTAAGCATCTAAACTTTGATCAGGTGACTAGGAGGATGCTTCCATGGTCATAAATGTGAAATAATACGGTCATAAATCACTTTTTTCAGTGCTGCTGTACATCCTAACAGTCACTGAACTGTCAAGGACTACCTTTATGGAGAGAGAGAGTTGCCATCACTGGTTTATTGACGTTTGCATTCACACAATACAACCCGGTTAATTCTTAGGATGTTTGTGCAAACTCAGCTCTGACTTGATTAAAAAGAAACATGATGTGTTTGGCTTCCAGCATTAACTGAGCAGCTGGGAGTTGAGTAGATGGTTATTGAACTTCCTTTCCAAGTCAGTGATCGTGTTCAGAAAATATGCAGAACCAGGTCAGATAAAGACTCGGAGGCTACATTCAAACCATATTTAAAGCTTGGTTAATTTTAACCAGGCAGTGGGGGGGGACGGACTTTAAGATTCTGATTTGATTTCTGGCTTGTTTTGTGAATTCAGATCCACTCGGAAAAGGCCTGTTTCAGCATATTGTGAAAATTCAAAGAAGGGGGCTAATTCAATAAGCAATTGAATTTGCTTTGCCAATGTAACCTGTCTTGCAGGGAAAAAAATGCAAATGAACAATGAATAAATGACCTCATGTCATTTGAAATGCAAACAATACAAAAACGCAGAGCACCCAAAATCAAGATGTGATAATACTGGAAGTGATAATGCCTCAGTAAGGCCACACTTGGAATACTGCGTCTAGTTTTGGTTGCCACGATGTAAGAAAGATGTTGAGACTCTGGAAAGAGTGCCGAGAAGAACAACAAAGAGGATGAGGGGACTGGAGGCTAAAACATAGGAAGCAATAACTAGGCATGGTTAGTCTAGTGAAGAGAAGGAACTAAGGAGAAATTTTCTGACAGTGAGGATAATTAATCAGTGGAACAACTTGCCTCCAGAAGTTATAAATGCTCCGACGCTGGAAATTTTTAAGAAGAGATTGGATAACCATTCATCTGAAATGGTATAGGTGCCTAAGCAGAGAGTTGGACTAGAAGACCTCCAAGGTCCTTTTGAACTCTGTTATTCTGTTCTGTTCAACAAATGAATTAAATGGTGTGTTTCGTTTCTTCCTTATTTCCGGTAGATCAACATGCTTTTCTGCTTTTTTTTTAAAATCAAGAATCTTATGTCTTTCTACAAAGTGACTTCAACAAAATTCCCACCCATCTCCAAAGCCAGTGAAAAAGAGGATGTTACAAATTAATACTTTCACAGCCTTGGCTTCCGTGTCACATTACTGAGAGTTAAATAACTGGATGCATTGCAAATATTTTCAAATAAAATTTGCCCTGGAAAATACAGCAGAACCCAAAAGGAGTCACGTGGGAGGAAACCACCCCCACCCACCCCCCCGTATTGGGGAATTGCATTCAGTAAAGGAAAGAGAGCTTAATTCTAGGTCGTGTCAATTTAAAACATTAGGGAAAAACGATAGAAAGCATAGAATCATAGGGCTGGAAGGAACCTTAGAGGTCATCTAGTCCAAGATAGGAGACTTTATACCATCCCAGTCGAATGGTTGTATGATCTTTTCTTGAAACCCTCCAGTGATGGAACAGCCACAAACCAGGACGCAAGCTGTTCCACTGTTTAATTGTTCCCACTTTCAGTAAATTCCTCATTATTTCCAGGTTAGATCTCTAGTGAGCCTCCACCCATCGCTTCTTGCCCTGCTTTCAAATGCTTTGGAGAATTTCATCATTCTTATCTATGATAGGCCCTTAATTACTAGAAGACTGTTATCAATAACTTCTCTTCTTTTTGATAAGCTAGACATAACTAACTCCCTCGCCTGTCATTCATAAGATTTATCCTCCAACCCCCTAATTATCTTTGTTGCTCTTCTCTGCACTCTGTCTGAAATGGTATAGGTAATGGTATAGAAGCATAGGGCTAGTCTAGAAGACCTCCAAGTTCCCTTCCAGCTTTATACTGATTCTGATTCTCGGTAATCTAGGTCATTGTTTTATCAAAAGTGGTTTTCCTCTCATTGCTTTCTGCAGGCTTTATTTTAGAACTCTTTTAGATCATGTTTCTCTTCTGCTAAAAAATAATTAATGTCTTCAATGCTGCAATACTATTCTTGCAGGGTTGGCATGTTAGCTTTCTTTCTAACTTGAGGTGCCCATTTTAATTTCTTCCTCCGGTTGCTTTATCTAATATTGTTTCAGAAGTCTGTATGTGGGACTCAAAGGGCATTTGCACCATAAATTTATATACCAGGGCTGGAGCTGTACAGAGGTTTTGATTCAGAGCTTCGCTTCAAAGGCAATTCAATGGCAGTTGGATCGAATCTCTGAATTAAAATTGAATTTCTGACTTGGGTCACCCATTTGGATCATATTCATGGCCTCCCAATCAGTTTGGTGGTATTTGACAATGCTCACAGGGTAGCTATATGTTTGTGGGTGAGGGGTTTGGGGGATTTATTTTTTATTTTTTGTCGTGAATCAAACAAATGTCTTGAATAAGATAGCCTTGATTCTAATTCAGGTTTTTTTTAATCCAGTCGATTGGATAAACACCTCTGACCCAAGGAAAGGAAACAGAGGGAAAGCGGTAGGGGAAAGGAAAGAAGGAAGAAAAGGAAGGGGAAGGAGGGAAGGAAAGAGAAGGGAAGGAAAGGAAAAGAGGGAAGGGAAAGGAAGAAAGGGAACGAAAGGAAAATGAAGGGAAGAGAGGGAAGGGAAGGGAAGGGAAAGAAAGGAGGCAAGGATAGGGAAGGGAAGGAGGGAAGGAAAGGAAAGGAAAGGAAAGGAAAGGAAAGGAAAAGAAAAGAAAAGAAAAGAAAAGAAAAGAAAAGAAAAGAAAAGAAAAGAAAAGAAAAGAAAAGAAAGGAAAGGAAAGGAAAGGAAAGGAAAGGAAGAAAGGTGAGAAGAGGGAAGGAAGGAAGGAAGGAAGGAAGGAAGGAAGGAAGGAAGGAAGGAAGGAAGGAAGGAAGGAAGGAAGGAAGGAAGGAAGGGGAAAGATAAAGAAAGAAGGCAAGGCAAAGAAAAATGTAGGATAGGGGAAAAAAGCAAAGCAATCCGATCAAATTTAATGGAAGCTACACATCCCCTGTATGACTTTTAAGCTTTCTTTCCAATAACTCCTATGTTAAATTTGCCTTTTTGTTCAAACAACCTCTGAGTGCAGTGAGCTTTCACCGAATAAACCATGCTGATTCTGGATCCTTGAATGTATCTATGATTTTGTGTCGCATCCATTTGTCTGGCTCTGATATTTGTCATCTCCCCAAAAACATGCAAAACAACACACACACACACAATCGTTAATTCCCACTTTTTTTATTTAGAAAAACACACTTCTCAAGGAACCACGCCACGGGATGCATCTTGAACATCTGGCTCTTATGTTTCTTGAGCTACCTTCTATTTTTGCCACAAGAAGACAAATTTGCCCGCATGTTATTTAAAAACACACACACACACACACACATACACACAAACTCCTGTGAGATTCCTCTCCCTCACACTCAGGTCTACTTTCTTGCCACCCCTGTAAATATTTTAGTACCTGGTGAAATCAATGGAGCCTCTTCAATCAGAAACAGAGTGTAAATCATTGGCCCCTTTGTATTCGCCCCCTAAAATCAATTTTCACACATTAGAACTATTAGCTTATTGAGAGGCCCTTGATGGATCATTAGAGTTGGCTGCCAAGGATGGCTAACCCACACCTGATAGAGCTCCGTCTATTTGCTGAGCTTGGGTGAGGAGAGAAATGGGAAGGGAGAGGGATGAGATAGTTTTATAAGGAAGGGGGGAGGAAAGGGAAGAATGTGGGGTGGGAGAAACTGTGAATCCAGAGAGATGGAAGTCAACCGTCAGATCAATAATATCTATTAAGCACTCACTCTTGGATCAGATTGGTGGTGGTGAAGGACAGCGCCAGGCCAAAGTTGTTGACAAGAGATGATTCTCACCCCACTTTGGAGTTGTGCTTAATTTCACACTGGATGGAGGAAGAGAAGCGTCAGGTGGATGAAATTAAGGAGTGCGTTTGGAGAGAAGTGCTGAAAATGGCTGGGGAGTCATTCCCATTTGGAGGAGAATTCGGGATTTGTGTCCATGGTCACTTCTGCCATACAAAATGGCAGGCGGGAATATCGTGTCTTGTGGGGTCCTGGGTGGTCTCTGGGCTTGGTGGCTTTCTTGCAGATGTTTTATGGACCAACTAGGTGACATCAGCAGTGCTAGGAGGGAGTGGGGTTTACGGAGAGGAGGAGGAAGAGGAGGAAAAAATTGTGGCATCATTGGTACTATCTGAAGTTGCTTGTTTTCTTGCAGACATTTCATGACCCGACTAGATAACATCATCAGTGCTGAAAGAGATGGGGTTGTGGAGAGGAGAAGGAGGAAGGGAGTATGACAACAACAACTATGACTGTGGGGTCCTTGATGCTCTCTGAATTTAGTTGTTTTCTTGCAAATTTCATGACCCAACTGGGTAACATCATCAGTGTTAGAAGGAAGAAGGGTTTATGAAAAGGAAGAGCAGGAGGGGGAGGAGAAGAAAGACTGTGGGGTCCTTGCAGAAGCCCTCTGAGCTTGGTTGTTTCCTTGTAGACATTTCATGATCTAATTAGGTAATATCATCAGTGGTAGAAGGGAGTAGTGTTCCCTCTGTATCATGCCCTCTTATTAGGTAAATTTGAGCTGAGGGACCATCTCTTTCCAATTATACCAGTCTGTCCCACTAGATCTAGCAAAGAAAGCGTGCTGTGGTCCTGCCTGACAGGGCATCTTACTTGGTGGATACCAGGAGATGGGCTTTCTTCTTTTAGTGTCGGCACTAAATTGGTGTTAGATAAAGCTCGACGGAATTCAAGGAGCTAGATTGGGATCTCTTGTGGCAACACAAGGACTCTAAACTGATGACGTATTTAACTCTGCCTTCCAGCTCTTCTCCTGCACCTAACATGGTGGAATCTGTAGCCAGAATAGAGGGTGGTGTTAAGAAGGGGCTGAGCTAAGAATCCTTACGCTGCAGAAAGTGGTATAGGTTTGATCTCTCCCAGAATCACTGGAGCTTTATCTGACCATTCCCAAGAGAATGCAATCCGCCTGGCGAGATTCTTGTAGCAATAAAGTTTTATCATTAAAACTTCATGGTTGTTCTGGTTGCTCGCACCTGATGCACAGTGTTCTTTTTATGATGCCCCAAGACATATTGTGATCTCCCCAATCAAGGTCCCGAGGTCCTGCTGATAAATTTAATGTTTATTAATTATTATTTTTAAAAGATGCTCTCTCTATGCTTGCCTGCAGGTGGCTCAAATGTTTTCAACGTCAAACAATTGCACAAACCATTTAATTAGACAGGTTGTTTTTATTATCTTAATGCTTTCTGTGCTTGATAATGAATTGCTGTACAAAACTATGTCCCCTTTCCTACCGCAAAGACTATAATAAAGATGTTGGCATTTATTCCCATAGGACCTTGCACCCAAAAAAGTCCTCCCTCCCATTTCTATTTTTTTTTCCTGATATAATTTGGAAAATATCTTTTCTAAAAAGTACACTAGCAAAAGATGGATGCAGACAACCAAGCTTATATCATTGAACTTTGCTTTAAATTTTTTTTGCAGCGGCTGCTTTAATGCACCAATGGAAAAAATCAAGATGATTTCCCTTTTAAGAAAAAAAAAAAGTTATTTGGCCCTTAGATTAAAAGTTAGGCTAATTAAAATGTTATCTTATGAGACATTATGAACAGTAGCTAACACCTTCTCTACCATTGATTTTGTTTTTTAAAAATAAGAGAAAAATGATGGGTTGCAAAATTGCCCTACTAGAAGCAGCTAGTAAAGCAAATAATGGTTTTCTGATTGCAACCTAAGAAGGAGAGACCTGTTTGCTGATGGCATATGAGTTGAGAGAACTTCCAAAGGATGAACTATTCCAGTCAGTTTCAGAGTCATTCCAAGGACCATCCTGTCCATTTGGTCTTCTTCTTCTAGAAGGACAATAAAGGCTTCTGGATTAAGTATAATGCCTGCTCACTACCGGTGTTTTCATTCATCCACAAACAGGCTTAGATTTTATTTCTAACTCCAGATTCACTCTTCATAGCAATGCCACACAGCCTACAAAGGTTAGAAGCAACGGAAGGCCTCAAGGAAAGAGGTCAAGAAAAGAGCGAATCTAAAAGTGGAAGGATTGGTTAGGAAAAAAGGACAGAGAAGAAAGATTTGTCACCATGAAAGTCTGGGTGTTGAACTTCAATGGCTGTCAAAGCATAATCTGGAGATACCTAACTGGACATCAGTTCATCATCACTTGTAGATGTTTGGAGAACAGCACAATGCTTATTCTGTGCCCTAATCTTAGCCCAAGGTATCTTTTCTCCTTGACATGGATTGGCCAACGCAACATTGTACAGCTTCTCTCCAACGAGATTGCCAGGATTCAATGTTGAGCATGTTGTGTGGAGTCTACATGGCAACAGGGCTCTAACCCACCTTCACAGGAGCAGTTCCTTCTAGTGATGAAAAGAGACAGGGAGATGGAAAAGCAGTACATCACGGGAAGCAGTTAGCACAATCAACACTTTCAGACGATAAAGCCCAGCTAATGGAGAGGTCTAAGGTTGAGAAGGACATGGCAACCTTCCCACTGGTGTTTTCAAGTAGATGGCAATCAGCTTCTTGCTGAGACTCAAGACAAGGTCTGTGCACCACTTACCTCCCACTTGAGTTCTATTTTAAGATTTTAAGTGGCACTAGAATGGCAACGCTTCCTTCTGACCCTTGCCACAAAACTGAGAACTTCACCTTATCTACAGTTGGCAGTACTCATGTTCTTCTGGAATCAAAGCCAGGAAAGCTGATTGTTGAACGGAAGATGCTTACATTTAGAGGTGGTTAAGGAAAGGAGCCAGCTGTAGCCACTGGGAGCTACTGGGGATAAGCAATCAGGATTGGGTTGGCTTCAGAGGTTCAGCATTGCTGATCATCTGTTAGCAGAAGAACCTGAGCAGGCCGTTCAGTTGTCAGCCATGGAAGCCATATTTGTATTAGCCATGTAATTTCTTAGAAGCTTCAAGGCTGCCAGTGTTAGTGCCTGAGAATTTGGGAGGGGGGAATTCTTTAGTGAGTAGTGGATTAGACTCAACAATATTCTTCTCAAAAGTCAAGGACATGTCAGCTTGCACCTGGATGGAAGTGGGCAAAGGTCTGTTTTCAGATAGAACGACGTTTGATTGGGCCATGTGATGGACTGATGGGTGCAGAGGATGGATCTTTGATTTTCACTTGGGGAAGGGAAAACCTGGAAGTTTCAGATGTGCCAACATAACTTTTTAATAAATTCTTACTGGGATGGACTTTGTCTCTGAGTGCTGAATGGAATCGGAGAATTTCTTTGGAACGCTGCCATCAGTGCTGATTATACAGCTTCATTGGAACTGCTCCTTCCCTTCATTCTTGTTGTAAGAAGAGACTTCTAACTTGCCAGGAGGAAAATAAAGGCAGATTAAGCTACATTTGCACTGCCGGCCTTCCCAATTAAGGCAGAGAGGAGATAAAATAAGATGAACTAATTCTACTTTACACGAACGGAATCTTGCAATTATGAAGGCACAAACTTCTTACCTCCTCAATATCTTGAATTTACCCCTAAAAAGATACTTAAACCTCGGACATAATTTTAAGGAATCATCTTGAAAGCATCCAATATAAAATGCATGACACCACGGGACAGCCATTGGCTGTACGTCAACCAACCAACTTCTTGGGTTTGAATCTTAATCTTCCTCAATGTTTCTGGGAAAAGTCAGACCTAATTCTGACAACAAAGGCCGAAAGATAGTTATCCATGTCGTAGGGCTGTACTGATATTGTCCTTCTCATCTTTTCATCTTTTGTACTATTCTCTTATTGGTATCTATGATTTATCACTTGTTGTATATTATGAGTAATGATTGTAACTATGATCTATGACACATATGGCTTATCACATTGTTGTTTGTATGTACTCTGAGAGAATGCACCAGAGACAAATTCCTTGGGGGTCCAATCACACTTGGCCATGAAAGAATTATATTCTGTTTTGTTCTATTCTAATCTTCAAGGCCTCAGTCAGGTGGAAGCTGGCAAGATCTCAAGGAATAGTATGAGACAAATTCCTGTGTGTCCAATCACAATTGGCCAATAAATTCTATTCTATTCTATTCTATTCTATTCTATTCTATTCTATTCTATTCTATTCTATTCTATTCTACTTTACTCTACTCTGCTCTACTCTACTCTATTCCAAAATTCATTCCATTCTATTCTATTCTACTCTACTCTACTCTACTCTACTCTACTCTACTCTACTCTACTCTATTCTATTGTTTAAGGGAAGGGACCCAGAGTGTGTGATCGTATTCAAACCTGGTGGGACAGGAAGACACCTTCTGGGAGATAGGGTCCCAGATTTTTGTCCACAACTTTCTCAAACAAATCCCGGTTGCCTGGAGAGGGACCCACACAAGTTTGCCTCTTGAGTTCTCCTCTTGCCAAGTTCATGGAAAAAAAACTAAACGCAAGCACCTTCATGAGAGATACGCGGAAGGAACAAAGCCTGCTAGGCTGTTTAAGAAAAGGCAATTAAGGCTATAAAACAAGGGTTTACGAGGGAGTTTATAGTGTTGGAGGTCTTTAATAGCTTTCTCTAGATGAGTTTAAATAAGAAGGGAGAGACAGAAGACCTGAAACTTGAGGAAACTTAAAAGTTCAGAGAGAGGTTTTTAAGCAGAGAAGGATAATAATTAGAGGCACATTTTTGCCCAGATTTCAATGTCATTGCAAATAAGAATGAAAGCTGTTAGGAGCTGTTTCCTTCAACAAAATGGTACTCCCTCTCTCTCTTTCCATCTCTCTCTTTCTCTCTCTCTCTTTCTCTGTCTTTCTCTCTCTGTCTCTCTCTCCCTCTCCCTCTCTCTCTTTCTCTCTCTTTTTCTCTCTTTCCCTGTCTCTCTCTGTCTCTGTCTCTGTCTCTCTCTCTCATCAAAAGAAAGACATTATGGTTGCTTCTATGGCAAAGTCAGCCAAGACAGAGCAAAAGATTGACCTCCTTCCAGAAGACCAAGTGTGTAGAATCCAAATTATTTAGCCCCTAAGAGAGAAAATCCCACACCTCCTTCTTTGCTTCCTCCATGGTCAAAGTCCAATGTGTTAATAACTTCATTTATTGTTCCTTTTTTTGTGGAAGCAAAAACCTGCCTCACTCTAGGACCCCCCCCTCCACTGAATGGTAAGTACTGTAGGTTGTCCCTATATTTACCAATAGCACTTAGACTTATATACCACTTCACGGTGCTTCACGGCCCTCTTTGAGTGGTTTACAAAGCCAGCCTGTTGCCCCCAGCAATCTGGCTCCTCATTTTACAGACCTTTGGAAGGTCGGAAGGCTGAATCAACCTTGAGCCTGTCAGAATCGAACTCCAGGGTGTGGGCAGAGTTAGCCCATAATATTACATTTAACCACTTCCACCATACTGGAGGAAGATCAGCTTGGACAAGAATGTGTCTATGGACTAGAAGATCTCAAAGGTCTTTTCCAATCTTATCATCTCATGTTCACCTCTGAAGGTGTGGAAGCAGTTCCTCCTTGGATGCTTTGTCCCTAGTGCTTCTGAGCTGCCCTCCCCCCAAGACTTTGACAGGACTGGGTACACATCCTTTTATCCTTCTAAATACCTTGCCTAACAGGTACCACTGATGCCCTGATGGAGGCATCCTCTCCTTTCTGAAGAGCCTGGGTGAAGCCAGTTTCTCCTTGAAAAATATTGGATTGCTGAACTCCTCTGTTGCTACCAGTTCTGCATTAATTGGAACCCACCAGCACAATTACACCCCTGAAGCTATTGAAGAAAAGTTTGCACAATCAAAGATGAAGCCCTACTCTTCTTTAGGCCACCTTATCACCAAAGAAGGGTAAGAAATCTACTGATAAGAAAATTATCTTCATGAGAGGTCCTCGGTGCTCCTTGGGCTGGCTTATTTTCTTGAAGATGTTTCATCACCCAAACTAGGTAACATCATCAGTGCTAGTAAGGAATGGAGATGGAGTTGGAGTTGGAAGAAGAGGAGGAGGAAGCAAAGGAGAAAGAGAAGAGGAAGGGAAGGGGAAGAAGGACTATGGGGTCTTCAGTGTTCTCTTCAGTGCTTGCTTGTTTTCTTACAGAAATTTCATGATCCAAATTAAGTAACATCATGTCTGTGCACTGATGATCAGGGAGCACCAAAGACTCCTCATGTCAACCCTAAACTACAAATATTCTCCCTGATTAAAATTATCTCCTCTTTGGGGAAGAAATCATACGATAACCTTAAAAGCAAATGTCTACCCAATAGAAGAAGAGCGATGTACAAAAATGCCAGCGAGGTTTCTCGGCTGGGTTGAGACTTGTGTCTCTGGAGTTGCACACAGACAAGTAAAGCTGTTTGAACAGGTTTGACACCTTTTTGGTGAATGGGATGAAGGGTGAGATGTTTTCCTGGGGAAAGACTTAAACAGGAGAGGCAGCCTTAAGGCACATCTGGCAATGAGGTATCATGCTGTATAATAGCCATACATGCTTTGATCTTCCGTCACCTCAGTTAACCATGGCTGCTGTTCCATTATAGGAAAACTTTCACCTGCCATCATTCCTTACAGCCACGTCATTGGTTCTACTTTCCTTTTGCAGCTCACCAGTTAGAAGAGGAAGGAAAAATAAACACACAACAAAATAAAACAAACTTGGGAAGTGGAACAGCCCCAATGCTTTGACGACAGTATATATATATATATATATATATATATATATATATATATATATATATATATATATATATATATATTCTTAAGTTTTCGCAGGTACTTACGCTTTGTTCGGGTATTTTCCCACGTCATAATAGTGGTGCTTTTAAAGTTGTAGCAACGTTTCAGCAGAATCTCATCATCAGAAGCCTGATGATGGCAGATGAGATTCTGCTGAAACGTTGCTACAACTTTAAAAGCACCACTATTATGACGTGGGAAAATACCCGAACTAAGCTGAATGCCATACATATATATATATGTATACACACACACACACACACACACACACGTATACATATACATATACATATACATATACATATACATATACATATACATATACATACACATACACATACACATACACATACACATACACATACACATACACATACACATACACATACACATACACATACACATACACATACATATATATATATATATATATATATATATATATATATATATATATATATATATTCTGTATTGCATTTGGGGGATGTGCTTTGGGCACTCAGTGCCAAAAAGGTTAGTCATCACTGCCCAAAACCATCCTGGCTAAATGACTGTCCAGTCTCTTCTTGAAAACTTCCAGTGATGGAACACCCACAATGTCCAGAGGTAAACCATTCCTTTGAGAAGCTGCAAATGAATTATTATGTTTAATACGATCTAATGACTAATTTGCACAGGGAGACAATTCTAATATACTATAATCTTAATTACTTTTAAATCAAAATTTGCTTTACTTTTTTCCCTGGGAATTTTTTGGACCGTAACCCTCAAGTAGCTTATGAGCTAAAGAAGATGGTATATCATTGGTGTAGGAATTAAATTAGGGCTTGGGGTAGATGTTATGGGTTGCTTCAGCTACTGTCAACATGGCCAATGGTCAGGCATTATGAATATTGTAGTTGAAATCTCCTGGACTGTGCTAATTACCTAACCCACCAGCCTGTGATTAATCCAGAACAGTCTTGAATACCAGATCAAAAAATGGATCTCCCACTAACAGTGAAGAAAGCCTTCACATAATGCAAACAATATGGGACAAAAATATGTCCAAAGAATACCTCCCAGGGACCATTATGGTGTAAACCACAAGTAACTGGGCTGTTCCTTAAAACTACAATCCTGATGTTTAGATCCAAGTTATTTTTTGAACACAAAGTCCCTATGATAAAGTTGGAAAATTGATATGCTGTTTCCTTTGTCTTGAAATTCCACAACCTGAGTCTGACAAATTTCCAAGACCGTATTCATTCATTTAATTGCTTCACAGAGTACAGGAACTTGACTGATTTTCCAAAGCACCTAAGGTCAACACAAGAAGTAACGGATGGAAGATCACTAAAGAGAGATCCAACCAAGAGCTAAGGAGAATTAGAGGAACAGCTTGTCTCCAGAAGCTGTAGGTGTTCCATCACTGGGGGGTTTCAAGAAGAGATCGGACAGCCATTTGTCTAGAATTGTCTAGAGTCTCCTGCTTGAGCAAATGGTTGGACTAGAAGACTTCCAAGATCTCTTCCAACCCTATTATTCTCTATTTTATTTTCCGAATACTATAGAAAGATGGTGTCTTTTATTGCTTTACGTACATCAGGTAGTCATATATGCTTAGGAAAGCTGCTTTGTAAACTCCAATTCCACATTTGGAACACCAAGATATTTGAGGTCTTTGAGGCCATGGCTATCAGGATACTTTACTAAAGTTGTTGCTTTTGCTCCGTGATGCTCAAGTGGTACCTAGCCATGGAACAGTGGTTAATTTTATGTGACAAGTTTAGTGGTCCATATTGCTTTATTTATGCAAGCAGAAGGCCACCGAATGCAAATTCCATTGAGGTGGTAGACCTTCTGTCCCTCAAAATCACATCTATATTTTTTCCCCTAAAGATGCTTTTTTTCAAAAGGCATCTGGACTTGTTTTTCCCAAAAAAGTTAAAAGAAAAGCAAGTCCAGTTGCCTTTTGAAAAAGCACCTTTGGAACAACCATGGCCTGGATAACTGAAAATCTCCATAGACTTTATCCATGTTTTCCTAATGAGACTGTCATTTCAGCTACCAAGAAGCAGAACATATAAACTGGTTGTGGAGATTAACAGTCATTTTCATCTCAAAGATTCAACAAGTTAAATATTCTGTTTATGTTGCATTGCAATAAACTATGATCAGTTCATCTTATGGTGTTTCCTATGTCTACCTAGGCTGACAATACCTTAAAAATAAACCTTTATAATGTTGTAAAGGAACACTAAAACATTCAGCAGGAAAGAACTTGAGCTAGGGAGAGAAATGGTGGGAAGGGGAGGCAGACACACACACACACAAACACTCAGACAGTCAGAGAGGCAGGGGACAGAGAGAGACAGAGAGTGAGATAGACAGACAGAGAGGGAGGGAGGGGACAGAAAGACAGTTTGTGTGTGTGTGAGAAAGAATGAGGGGGAGGCACCCCTTCAAAAAAGATTACTCTTCTGGGAGAATGACAATATGTCTTTACCATAAACTTATTCACCAATAAATCCATAAGCAGCTTAATGAATAAGGTTTAATTAAATTAACTCAGTGGTCTATGGGTCAGGGTAACAGCCCAGAGCGACCACCATTTTGAATGCCACGTAAAAGCATTTGGAATGGAATAATAGAGAAGGTTTGCATAGGAAAAGATGGAAGGGAACTAACCCAATTCTCCAGGCACTCCATCCTAATAGGTCTTCAGATACAGGAGAAGGGGTGGTGAGAAAAAGGGAATCATCCTAGAATCCTTACATAGCCACAAGCAAAATAAGCCCAATCTACTGTTGAGTGCAGTTGACCCTTATCTAAGTCTAATCAGGAGTTGAGAATATTCCGATGGATAGGCTTTTGGCAATAACTCAGGTTAATTGAATTTTCACATGTGGACCTGGTCTTTCACACCTGACCCCAGGTGCATGGTTGAATAGGACCCCTTATACCATTCCAGACAAGTGACGGTCCAATCTCCTCTTGAAAACCTCCAGTGTTGGCTCCACCAATTAGTCCTTCCACCGATGAGTTGTTCTCACCGATTACAAATTTCTCCTTCATTCTCGCTTGCTTTTTTTCCCTTGCTTCATTTCCATTCCATTGCTTCTTGTCCCACCCTACTTTGGCAAATAGAATAATGGGTTGACAGAGTTGGAAGGAGGTTGGAGATCTTCTAGTCCAACCTGCTGTTTGAGACCTTATATTATTCCAGTCAAATGGCTTGTCCCATCTCTTTTTTTGAAAGCCTCCCGTGATGGAGCCACCCGTAACTTCTGAAGGCAAGCCGTTCCACTGATTATTCTCGCAGTCAGGAAATTGTTATTCTGTGACTCTGAATAAATCCACCTGCATGGATTCCACTTGAAGGGTTCCCCCACTGCTAGGTAGCCATAAAAAGTCTTATTTACTTAATAGGAATCGAGGGCTCCCATCAAAACATCCCTCACGACTCTCTTCTTCATGTCCTCCTCTTCATTTCCCCTGATCTGCAATAACTATTGCTTTTCCTAATTGACCTCCAGGCTTTCAAAAACAAAACAAAACAAAAACCTTTTTACTTAAACGTATATTGACACCTGCTTCTCCCCCGCCCTGAGTTTTGCTGCTTGGTGAATTATTTCACAACCGGCAATCTAAAACTCGTAAATGAAAGCATGACGTTGTGAAATTGTCTGCTCAGGGTAATACACCGGATTTGCTATCGATGCGGGGAAGATCAATTCAGCCAAGATGCTGGTTTTTTCCTGGCTTCCCTCAAGCTTTCCTAGGCTCCCATATCACAGTAGCTTGGTGTGTGTGTGTGTGTGTGTGTGTGTGTGTGAGAGAGAGAGAGAGAGAGAGAGATGCAAGGTGTGAGAATTTTGTAGCTGTTCTCATAGAAGGCATGGGCAGGAAAGAAAGGCCTCTTTTCCAAAATATAAATAAATGAAAGAAAGAAAAAAGAAAACTTCTCTAAAGAAACTAAATGGAAGATGAGTCCAAAATTTACAAAATTATTTTTCTGATCCCTGGCTTTCTCTTCTGATGTGGAAGGGAGGAGGGAAGGTGGGGGGGAAGGAAGGAAGGAAGAAGAGAAATAAAAGAGGCAAGCAGAGGGGAGGAGAGATGTGTGAGGGGAAGGGAAGGAAGGAGAAAGGAGGTGTGGGGAGGAGACAAGAGAAAAAGAGGAGAGGGGAAGGGAGGAGAGAGGAGGGGAGGGGACAAGAGGGAGAGGAGTGGGAGAGAGGCAGTGAGAGAGAAAGAGGATGGAAGGAAGGAAGGAGGAGGGAGAGAGGAAGGAAGGAAGGAAAGGAAAGAAGGAAGGAGAGGGAGGGAGGAAGGAAGGAAGGAAGGAAGGAAGGAAGGAAGGAAGGAAGGAAGGAAGGAAGGAAGGAAGGAAGGAAGGAGGAGAGAGAGAGGAAGGAAGGAAGGAGGATGGATGGAAGGAAGGATGGAAGGAAGGAGAGGGAGGAAGGAAGGAAGGAGGAGGGAGAGAGGAAGGAAGGAAGGAAGGAAGGAAGGATATATGAACAGAAGTGAACTTTGTAATTAAGAGCAAACCAAAATATCTCACAAATGGGTAATGAAATGACTGAAAGAAAACAGCCAAGCAGAGATGTATTTTGGTGATGCAAACTTTCCTTCCTTCCTTCCTTCCTTCCTTCCTTCCTTCCTTCCTTCCTTCCTTCCTTCTTGTTGCTGCTGCTGTTGCTATTATTGTTGTTGTTGTTGTTGTTATTGTTATTATTACTATTATCCAGCTAACTTTCATAGCTAAGGTGGAACTAGAACTCACCACCTCCTGGTGATTGGCCCAGTGTCACCCAGTAAGCTTTCTTACCTAAGACAGCACTAGAACTCATGATCTCTTGCTTTCTCGCCTGGTGCCTTAACCACCTGACCAAACTGACTCTTCATCTACCTTTTAATCAGGAAATGGAGACCAGTCCAATCTCCTGTGGACCTCAACTTCTTAATACTAGTTGTCACTGGATGACTCCAATTTGTCTTCCTTTCATAAATGCTCAGTCTCTCCCTGGCTGTCCCTTCCTAACCAACATCCAGCAATGCTTACATGTTGATGGGTTAAAACAATCAAACCTGGAGGGTGAAAAATCTGTATAGTATTATTCACAATAGCACCATAGTTGTGGTTGGTACATAAACCAGTAAGTTCAATGAAAAGTACATCCTCTAAGCCCTATTATCCCCCTTCTGGGGGAAAAACATATTTTCCCACTTCAATTTCCAAGAATATTGAATAAAGGTGAGTCTGGGAAAGAACCCAATGAAAACCAGATGCTTCAGGAAATGCCCAGTTTATAAAATTTAAGCAGACTTTTTAAAAAGAAGCAAGGACATAGGGAAGAGGTATAAATGTTGTTTATGAGGGGTTAACTCAGAGACTAGAATATACTTTCCCCTCCTTGAAATAATCATTAAAGAGGTATGAAAGAAAAACAGAATTGGAAGGGACCTTAAGGTCTTCTAGTCCAACCTCCCTAGACTTGGACGAATGGTTGCCCAATGTCTTCTGAAACCCTCCAGTGTTGGAGCATTTACAACTTCTGAAGGCAAATGGTTTTACTGTAAGGAAATTCCTCCTTAGTTCTAAGTTGCTTCTCTCAGTCGTGAGTTTCCATCCCTTGCTTCTTGTCCTGCCTTCAGGTGCTTTGGAAAACAAGTTGACCCCCTTTGAATAGAATCAAGAAAGTTGAAAGGGACCTTGGAGGTCTTCCAATCCTGCTCAGGCAGGAAGCCCTCTCCCATTTCAGACCAATGATTGTCCAATCTCCTCTTAAAAACCTCCAGGGTTGGAGCATGCACAATTTCTGGAGTCAAGTTTGTTCCATTCACAGTCAGGAAATTTCTGCTTGGTTCTAGCTTGCCTATCTCCTTGATTAATTTCCATCTGTTACCTCTTATTCTGCCTTCAGGTGCTTTGGAGAATAGGTTGTTCTATCGTGTCACTCCCACTCCTTCTTTTCATTAAACTAGACATACCCAATGATTGGATCTCTTTAATAATTGTTTGAATTGCTCATTCTTGCTTCTTTACAAAAAATGTTTATGAATTAGACAATGAATATAAACGATGACCCTCCATCTTTATTCCTGATGACCCCATGTTGGGGAAAGAGACAAGGAAGTCCATCAGAGAGTGTCTTCTAGTCTGTGATCAACCAGAAATGATGCTACAATATTGGCATTTCCATCAATATATCTGACTTTATCAGGCTTCTGGCTCACTACTTTCACTACAAGCAGGAGTAATTGTTTGAAAATTTTAAAACTTACAGAGAGACAGAGAGGGAGAGAGGAAGAGAAAGAGAAATCTAGCCCACGGGTCCACAATCTTAAACACTCAAAGAGCCATTTGGACCCATTTCCCACAGAAAAGAAAACACCGGGAGCCATAAAAATCCTTCCCATGCCTGACTATGTCACAAAACTAGCATACGTAGTTGAAGTAAACTGTTTTCTAAAACTTTTCTTGGATTTATCCATGGTTCGCCTACGAAAAGCTCAATAAATCATGTGCCGGCGGGTGTCGCACATTGGCGGCTGTGACACATATTTTGAGCGACAGGGAGCTGCAGCAGAGGGATGAAAGAGCCACATGCAGCTCCAGAGCCACAGGTTGCCTACCCTTGGTCTAGCCTAATGAAGAGAAGAACGAGGGGTGATATGATAACCACCTTCCAGTTCTTGAGCAGCAGTCATGGAGAAGAGGAGGTCCATTTATTTTCCGAGGAACCTGAAGCAGGTCAAGAAGCAATGAGTGGAAGCTGGTCAGAAGGAGATCCAAACGGAAACAAGGAGGGATTTCCTGATCGTGACAACTCTTAATCAATGGAACAGCTTGCTGTCAACTCATAAAATATTCCGATGGTCTTTTAGAGCTGCCAACAGAAAGGGAGGAGGGAGCAGTGCGACAGCTTGTAAACCAAAACCGCATTCCATAAATGTTTTTTTCAAAGATAGTAACTAGGTGACTGAAGTTTCTGCCGTGCAAAGATCTAACTGGAGAACAGGATTGATAACTCTTGGCTATGGATGTGTCCCATTGGAGAATAGGAATTAGGATACACCCAGATCGGTGCGGGAAAACCAGGGTCAAGGGTGACCATGAATGATGTGTCTCAGAGTTGGCTACACCCAGGCAGTGTCGGACTTTTTAACTCCCAATAAATCCTTCTGAAGCTTTGGAAGTTTGGCTCCAGACTAATGATTTAAATGGGGGGTAACTCCTGACACGTGCCTCTTGGCACCGTGAGTGCTCCTTCGCAGGAGGTCTTCAAGAAACGATTGGATGGTTCCCTTGCCTGCAATAGAATAAGGTGTCTTAATTTGCACAGGAATTTTGGAACTAGAAGACCTCCAAGGTGAGTGCCTTCCAGCCTAGGATTCTATGACCCTACCCAATTTGTAAAACGGAGTAAGTCTGATTCATAGACTCATCTTGAAGATTTCCGCAGTCTAAGTGGCTATCACCCCAACGTGATGGCAATAGATCCTATCACTTCACCCTGCTAATGAATTTGTGAAGGGGGACATGCCCTTCCCTACAGCAGTCCTCTTGGAATAATGCCTGCAAACACGCTCTGAAATCCTCACCAGTTCACCCAAGCTTGCTCCAGGTTGTAAATGCACTTTGGCAAAGTGTTCATTGATCATTCAGGCCCTTGGTCCCTACCACTCCCATTTGTGGTGGTCACGCTAATCCACTTAAGAGCTATTTTGAAGGGATTGTTTCCTGTAAGTCTCATTAAATCCAAACACCTCTTTGAAGCTTTATACAGCCCTGCATTTTAAAACCTATTTGTATTGAGCTTATGAAAGATATCTTCTAAGACAACTCCGGTATAGCTAGCTGTGATTATGCCTTCAAGGTTCTACAGTAGGTCCTTCCTTCCTTGACGTCTGTCTTGCCACAGCTGTCTTCTTCTCTGAAAGCTTCAGTAAACTTCTGTAAAAGTTAGATATGGTTTTGTGTTGTCCCCCTCACAAAAAAACAACCCATAGCACAAAAAGGGGAAATCACTTTAACTGGGATTGTACCCAAATCTACATTTCTAGCCAAGCTGGATCTGGTTCCTTGTCTTCTTGCTGGGTGGTCTTGACAGTTAAGTGGTTCATCTAAAGCCACAAAGACATTTTTGTGTATCCTCAGTCAGGGCAAATTATATTGATAAGCTGTTCCAAAATGTTGTGATTAGAGGGTACAAACAGCAATGGAAGTAGGAACCCAAAAATGAAGGGGAAGAGGAGGAGGAGGAGGAGGAGGAGGAGGAGGAGGAGGAGGAAGAAGAAGAAGAAGAAGAAGAAGAAGAAGAAGAAGAAGAAGAAGAAGAAGAAGAAGAAGAAGAAGAAGAAGAAGAAGAAGAAAATTCTTCTTTCCATTTCCTTTCACTTTCAACATCTTCTCTATCTTCTCTCTTCCACTTCCATGTTGGAGAGGCTCCACAGTGGCACATCACTTTGACAAGCATACATCTCACTAATTTCTACGCTTCCATATTTTATATTAGTTGGCTCCCCCTAATAGAAGAAGAGACCAAAGATAATGGGGCTGCAGTGAAAGGCAAACCTGAAGGTTTTTTGGAGAATCTGGATGATTCAAGCATAAACCTCCCTGATATGAGAACATCAATGTCAGTGATGAACAGATACGTCAAGAAGATCTTTTTCTGCAAACTGCTCAAGGGAGGAAGCCAACAAAGATCAAAGAAGGAGGCAAGCAGCCCTGGGCTCATCCTTCGCTGTTGCACATTAACTAGCAACCAGATAAGCAGGAACCAGCATCGGATAAACAATAACAACAGAAGGAGAAATAATATCCATCACCATGTACAAACAAGAAGTAATATCCAATCAGGACTGGTAGGACAAGCTACAACATATAAACAGTCAGCAAAAGTCACTGTTCCACGCCTTGATGAAGTCAGCTTGCCTGGTAATGAAACATTGGCAGGAAAAGAAGCAAAAAAAAAAAAAAGAAGCAAACTGGAAGGTATTCGTGAACCTGAGTCTTCTCACCTGAGGGGAAAAGTGCAAAATTGATGGGCCTTTGATGCTACTCTTGTTGCTGCCACCTTGCCTCCCCATGGTTTCCTGAAATGACATACAAACCTACTAATTATATACAGGTAACCAGCATGCTGAGGTTATTGGGGGTCTATTATGAGCAACATCCTAGCACCCTCGCTACCTTTATAGAAGCATTTTTATACATAAAAGTCTGTAGAAATTCTCAGTCATCCTGGTCATACTTGTCCCAAAGGTGCTTTTTTCAGGAGGCAATTGGACTTTCTTGTTTTTGTCTTTGAAGACTTTTCACTTCTCATCTAAGAAGCTTCTTCCACTCTGACTAGATGGTGGGGAATGGAAGGATTGATACTCCTTGCAGACAGCTGGTCATTTGCATCCTTTTATTTTTTATTTTTTTTTAAAAAAAAAAATTATTAAAGTTTTACAATTAAAAAAAAAAACACAAATCATGTTTACAATTTTTGCAATTCATTGTAGCATTGGTTTTTCCATCTTCCATTATTCATATCTATCTATCTATCTATCTATCTATCTATCTATATGGATCTTTGGTTATTCGGGTTTTCTCCCGCGTAAGATTGGAAGTATCTAGGCAACGTTTCGATGAAGTCTCATTCATCATCTTCAGGCTTGCGTCTTCAGCTCTGTGCTTCTCAGAGTGATGTGAGCTTGCAGCTGCTTCTTCCTTTTAATGCTAGTGGGGGTGTGACTTGATTGGGTGGGGGCTTGGCTGTGTTCTGATTGGGTGGGGGTATGTTCTCATTGGTTGGGGGGTTGGCTGTGTTCTGATTGGCTGGAGGCGTGTTCTGTTCAGGTGGGGGCTTGATTGTGCTCAGGTTAGTCTTAGTTGCTGGGGGATTTGAGCTGGTGAGCTGTGATCTTGCTGTTTGGCTTCGAGTTCATGGTCATGCTGTATCTTCATGGTGGGGGTCAGTTCGCTTCATGTATGGCTTAGAGGGGTTTGAAGTGGGTAGTGATGCAGCTGCAGTGCAGCTTCTGGTCTGTGGTCGTGTCTCATCTTCTGTGTGGGTGTGAGTCTGCTTTCTATGTGGAAGTGTGGTGGTGGCATCTTGTGTGGCCCTGGTGGGTGTGGGTCTGGTGTCATTCTTCATGTTAGGTACTCGTCTGTTCATGAGGGCGGGTTTCCAAATGGCTGGTAGGTGGGAGGTATCATCTCGTTTATTCATGCTGTGTGGGCGTTTTTCTATCTCTATGGCTTCTCTGATTATTCTGCTGCTGAAGTGTTCGTTTTTGGTTGACCATTGGGCGAATTGTCATAGACCCTCCAGAGACACCCTGAACAAATGGGTCTCTCCAATCTTACGCGGGAGAAAACCCGAATAACCAAAGATCCACATACAAATACCCGCGAGAACCTCAGAAAACATATATATATATATATCTATATACATTATTCATATTTATTTTCTTAAGTTTTCGTGGGTACTTACATGTATGGTATTCAGCTTTGTTCAGGTATTTTCCCACGTCATTATAGTTGTGCTTTTAAAGTTGTAGCAACGTTTCGGCAGAATCTCATCTGCCATCATCAGGCTTCTGTATTGTATTCATATTTACCTTATACATTATCTATTATTCCTGTTATCTATCCAAGTATAGAAATTCTCCCAGACCGTCTAGAATTATATTTTTTCCTTGCATCCTTTTAGAGTCATTGAAGCACTTGGAGAGTTTATCTGTGTTCTCAGAGTCACCTGAGTAGTGCTAATGGTTCCTGTAGGACACAGGCAAACCTCTTCAAGTGGTCTCAATGACCCTCCAAAAGGATGCAATTGACCAGCTGTCTGCAGGCAGTGATGGTATGCTACCGGTTCAGACCGGTTTGCCTGAACCGGTAGTAAAAAAAAAAAAAAAGCCCATTGAGAGGAAAAAGAAAAATGCAGGATCCGCCTTCCCACAGGCCCCTGCGCTTTTCTCTTCTTTATCCGCTCAGCTGATTGGCGCTGCTGGTCTCAGCTGGCGTGCGAAAAGCTGTGCGCTGGTTTAAGCAAAGCATGCCCACCAAGTCACACCCACCGAACCTGTGGTAAAACGATTTGAAACCCACCACTGCCTGCAAGGAATATAAATCCTTCCATTCCCCCGCCATCCCATCAGAGCTGAAGAAACTTCTTGGATGAGAAGTGAAACATCTTCAAAGAAAAACCAAGAATAAAGCACCTTTGGGACATCGTTTAACAATTGCAATGTTTAACGATCGCTGCAAAAAAAAAAAAAAAAGTCCAAAAAATGGATCTGGTAATGTGATGTCTCGACTTACCACCCTAACTCTGGCTTAGTTATGGTCCATAACTCAAGGACTATCTTATTCATGACTTCAAGCAGAAATCGGAAGCCGTTTGTGCCATTTCTATGGCACACCAACGTGCCTACAGCCCCTGTCCTGATGTTCCCTTTTATTCGTATCCATTTCATGTGTTAATAATCCTGTTTCTATTTATATCTGGCATCTAATTCATGCACAGCAAACAAACAAATAAATATTTTGTAGCCTCCCAATGCTTGTAGCAGAGACTTCCTTCCCTAATTGGGAGGAAGAGCTGGAGAGAAAGGATAGAGAAAAAGAAGGAAAAAAGCAAATCCAACTTTATTTAGCCAAGTGTGGTTGGACACACAAGAAATGATAGGTTGCTGCTGAAAACCAGTTTGTTCCTATGTACTTGAATTGGGTGCTTTTTGCCCCTACCTTGGATTGCAAACACCTGGGCATCTCATCAACTTTTACTAGTATCAGGGGAGAACACTAAATTGTCTTCAGCTTCAGACTTCTCATTAGCTATCATTTGCCTTGATTAAGTCAGCAGTGACATAAAAGGGAAGATTAAAGGCTTTGGAGCCAAAGTTGTTTCAAAGGCATTTGGAAGGAGGCCAGGCATATTGAGTTGTGCCTTGAGCCAAGGGCCTTGGTGCTTTCCAGGAAGAAATACAGCTGTTGCAGGCTCTGGATTGGACATTTCGGGAGTGGCTTCTCTGTGGATTTTATATGTGGACTAGCTCAATACCCATGCTTCACTACAAAACTATGTGGTCGGGCTTAGTTTTTGGGGAGGAAAATAAGGTGGAGGGGAATTCTGTCTCTGTCTACCAGCATCCATCGGTATTAATCTGGCTAGCGTCCTGTCAGTGTGTGAGAAAGTTGAGGGCTGTTTGGAAACTGAAACAGTATTTGCTGTGTGAGCAAGAAGACAGCACTGAGCTGAGCATTGTTTAGCTCAACTGTTCTGTACTAAAGCTGCTTGGTGCTCTGAAACTGAAACTAAAACTGCTCTCGTCTGCTTGTGTTTTGCATTTAGAAGAGATTTCTTTTCAGGTGGGGAGGGGGAGTAGAACTTTTCAACTGTTTAGTTGAAAAGATTCCTCTGCATAGGCTGTTTAGTTTAAGTTTACTAAACTTCTTAAATGATTGAGTTTTAAAAATCAATTTAATTGAGCCTTCATGGGAGAATCTGGTTTTTCCCACCTAACACATGCTGGACAAAACAAACTTTGGATACATCCAGTGGTGGGATTAATTTTTTTTTGCCCCCGGTTCTGTGGGCGTGGCTTGGTGGGCATGGCTTGGTGGGTGTGGCAGGGGAAAGATACTGTAAAATCTCCATTCCCTCCCCACCCCACTAACCTGCTTTCCAGCTCCGTTCTCCTGTGCAGGGCAACAAAAGGAGACCCAGCCGATCAGCTGGCATTGTAACTTTGAACGGTCACTAAACAGACAATTGTAAGTCGAGAACTTCCTGTAACTAATTGAATTTTTCATTGTGAATCTGATTGTTCATGCCTAACAAGTTTAAAACACCCCATGGATTTTCTTACATTCCTTCCCATTCATGCACTGAATTTTACCAATAATCATCATCTTCTTCTTCTTCTTCTTCTTCTTCTTCTTCTTCTTCTTCTTCTTCTTCTTCTTCTTCTTCTTCCTCTTCCTCTTCCTCTTCCTCTTCCTCTTCCTCTTCCTCTTCCTCCTCCTCTTCTTTTTCTTTTCTCTCTCTTTGCAATCCTTCTTTCTGCAGTCAAACAAAAGAAAAATGAAAGGGGAAAAAACAAAACCCTTTGAGGAACAGGAGTTTTTTTCATCTGCCCATTAGAAATGGCATATTTATGATGCCTTCCTTCCATGTGTGTTCGAAACAAATAAATACAAACGTCCTTTGATGGGGAGAGAAGGGTGGGAATAAACAATCAGAGCACAGCCCGTTAAATACAAACAAATGATTGCAAAGTCATGGTTTTTTGGGGGGGGTCAGTTTCATTGTTATATGAAACGCGCTCTGGAAATGTATTAATCTGGATGCTGGATGAAAAGGAGAAGGGAGGAGGAAGGAAGCGTGACACTGAACAATCAACCTTCCGTGACATTTTCTTTCCCACCGCAGCGTTCTTGGAAGTTTATTCTTCTAATTGATTTATTCTGTTAGTAGGTGGTGTGTTACATTTGTTTGAAATGCCTCTAGTGGGCTCATCCAACAACGTCTGGATGTGACAAAAACCAGACATGGTTGCTGGCCACGCTAGGTGGAAATGGACTTAAATTCTGCAGGGAAAGCTCTCTGGATTTGGGATTTTATTATATTATTATTTTTTACAAGGGAATTAGGGAAAAATTGGATGGGCCTTCCCTGTTCCATGTCTATCGATGCATTTCCAAAATATGCCTGTTATTTATAGTTAGGAGCCCTTCTATACCTTTTCATTGTGCAACCTAGTCCAGGAGTGGCTGTTGGGTGTTTCGAGATGTGGCCTTTCTGAAATGTTTTGGAGTAGAATATAGAATATTCTTTATTGGCCACATGTGATTGGACACATAGGGGATTTGTCTGTAGTGCAGAAGATCTCAGTGTGCACGCAAACAACAAAGTGACAATGTCATGCTCCAGTCAGAATCTGATTCGGAGGGGGAGGCAGAGCAGCTGATAGAGAGTGGGAGTGTGGCTCCATTGGCTGTGGAAGAAACTGGTGAAGGGCAAAGTCCAGCTGGGCAGAGCAGGGAAGAGGTAGAACAAGGGAGAGGGAATACAGAGGAAGACCATGGCCCACCCCCTCTTCATCCTAGGGCACGCAGGGAGGAATGGAGAAGGGAGCAATGTGAGTTGCGTGGCTTATGGGGAGGAAAGGGCCCTGATTCCCTTCAATGGCTGCAGCTGGGAACAGTGTTTAAAAAGGGAAATTGCGCACAGCAAACTTTTAAGAGCAAATCATGAATTATCTGGTATCATCAAGGCTTGGGGGAAAACTGTCTTTGTGTTAGTGTCTAGTTGTTTTGGCATGCGGCATCCTGAGGGGAGGGGTTGAAACAGTTTGTGTCCAGGAAGTGAGAGGTCTGTAGATATTTTCTTGGCCCTCTTTCTGACCCTTGCAGTATGCAGGTCTTCGATAGAAGGCAGGCTGGTTGCAAGATCAAGGGAGGTACTAATACCACTCTATAAAGCCTTAGTAAAACCATACCTAGAGTCCTGCATCCAGTTTTGGTCACCACATTATAAAAAAGATTTTGAGACTCTAGAAAAAGTGCAGAGAAGAGCAACCAGGATGATGAGGGGACTGGAGGCTAAAACATACAATGAATGGTTGCAGGAACTGGGCTTGGCTAGACTAGTGAAGAGAAGGACCAGGGGAGGCAGGATAGTGGTCTTCCAATATTTGAGGGGCTGCCACAGAGAGGAAGGGGTCAAGCTATTCTCTAAAGTGCCTGTAGGCCAGACAAGGAATAATGGATGGAAACTGAACAAGGAGAGATTTAACCTGGAAACAAGGAGAAACTTTCTGACAGTGAGAACAATCAACCATTGGAACAGAAGTTGCCCTCGGAAGTTGTGGGAGCTTCATCACTGGACACTTTCAAGAAGAGATTGCACTGCCATTTGTCAGAAATGGTGTAGGGTCTCCAACTTGGGCAGAGGGTTGGACTAGATGACCTACAAGGTCCTTTCCAGCTCTGATTATCTGTAATCTGTAATTGCTTTTTCTGCACTCTTAACTATCCATTGTAGTCTGTGACTGTCCTGTTTGGTAGCCATGCCAAATCAGTTACAAAAGTACAAATAGAATAAAGAATAGGTGAGTTGGAAGGGACCTTGGAGGAGTTCTAGTCCAACCCCCTGCCCAGGCAGGAAACCCTACACCACTTCAGACAAATGGTTATCTAATCTCTTCTTAAAAACTCCCAATGTTGGAGCATTTACAACTTCTGGAGGCAAGTTCTTCCACTGATTAATTGTTCTCACTGTCGGGAAATTCCTCCTTAATTCTAAGTTGCTTCTCTGCTTGATTAGTTTCCACCCATTGCTTCAATAGACTCAGTAATTCCTCTGTAGAACTGTATCAGCAGCTCCTTGGGTCGTCTGTTTGTCTCAGCAGTCTATTTATGCTGTGGAAGTTTATTAGTAACATGTTTTAGGAGATTTTTTTTAAAAAAAACTTCAGGCAAAAAGAGTACCAGCAAACTTTCCAAAGAAAAACAGAAAATTACTTCCTGTTCTCATGCTTTTAAATTAAAAGTCATGACAGGTGAAGAAAAAGAGAGGAAGAGAGAATAGAATAGAATAGAATAGAATAGAATAGAATAGAATAGAACAGAACAGAACAGAACAGAACAGAACAGAACAGAACAGAATACTTTATTGGCCAAGTGTGGTTGGACACACAAGGAATTTGTGGGAATAAATGTCAGTTTTTAAGAAACTCTCTATTTCTGATCTGCCACTTCTTTGGATATCAATGGCTGGGAAGGGGAGCGGAAAGAAAGGAAGAATAGGGAAGGGAAGAGAAGTAGAGAGGAGAGGAGAGGGGAAGGGAGGAGCGGAGAGGAGAGGAGAGGAGAGGAGAGGAGAGGAGAAGAGAAGAGAAGAGAAGAGAAGAGAAGAGGTACTGGATATAACAGGAAGGCTTTAGCAACTGAGAAAAATATCGTTTTTATTGCTTATTTTGAACATGAGCCATACTGGACAAGCAGAAGATAAAAACAGATTGCTACATAATTCCAGGGAGATGTTTGTCTAAGATGAGTATCAGGCCCACTGAAAGTGGGAGTATGTTCAAGAAAAGAGCAGAATGCATTGCAAGTTGGAGTTTTGAAATAGACAAAGGACACCAATGTAGTGAGGTTTACTTTACCATTCAGAAATCAGGCCAAGAATTGGGTGGTCCTGCTTCAAGACTCCCTTGGTGGCCTCGTATCTTCTCACTCCCTTTTTTATGGGAAGGCCTTATCCTTTCAACTGGACTTCTGCAAAGATTCCAAGTGGATAAAAGTCATCGAACAAATACCTCTCAGAGAAGACCATTGAGATGCTGGGGATGGCGGCTTGTTTTCCAAGCTTGTTGGTCAGTTTCCAAAGGTTTTGTCACCATTGGGAAGCTTCAGATGACTCAGAAAATAGCAATGTATGGTGACACTCGTGGTCTCAAACTTTGACACCTGAGCTGGTTAGCCTTACCTTCCAAAGGAGGTAAGGCAATTCCCAAGATTGTTTTGGACCTAAAAAGTGACCGATGGGACATGTCGTTCCTGGGAAGAACTGTGATGAGTTCCCCACATTTTCTTTCTTTTCTTTTTTTATTAAAAAATGATGATTAATCCAATCATCGTCTATGAAGGATAGTGTCCCTGTGTGGCAGGTATGAACAACCAAGATAGACATGTGAAGAGCTCAATCAGCTGTTTTGTTTCCTTTACACTGGAATCTTCTCAGACTGACCGTTTCTACCTCGGTGAGACTAGGTAAGGTTGAACAGCCTTATTGTGCCCACATAGGGATTCCAAGCTAATTCCGTATTTGACTCCTTCCCCTAGTTCAGCCAGTCTGTCTTCTCTGTCCAACTTTTTCGCATAAGGGATAAGGATGAAGAAAATATATTCTTGGAAACTGATATTCATAAAGTAAGGTAGAGTTAAATCTTCCATGACATCTGATATGCCCTTAATTGCAAATTCTCTTTCCCTTGTCATCCTAACTTCACTGATGGACATCAGTGAATTTTTATTCCTTTCCATGTTGACTCAAGTTTTTTTTTCAAAAGGCAAGTGGACTTTCTTTATTTTTGCTTGAAGATGTTTCGCTTTCTCATCTAAGAAGCTTCTTCCGTTCTGGCTGAATAGAGGGGGAATGGTCATTCACCCAGAACTGAAGAAACTTCTGAGATGAGAAGCGAAATGTTTTCAAGCAAAAAACACAGAAAGTCCACTTGCCTTTTGAAAAAAAAAAAAGCCACCTTGGGGACAACCATGACCTGGATGACAGAGATTCTCCACAGACTTTCCATGTTGACTTTTCTTTCATCTAACCAGATGCTTCTCACCACCCCTTCTTGCCATCACCTCTACCCCACCCTCATCCCACACTTCTCGGTTGCCCTTTCCCCCTTTTTCTTTTCAAGTTATTTGCCATCGGAGAATAAACTTTCACCTGAATTCCATCTGCTGCAGGGCAATGTCCCTCAGGGACCAGTCAAATATTTGTCTCTCGCCCACTGCTGCCTTGAAAGACAGGAGCGGCGGCACAAAGAGGTGGCAACACTGAGGGTGGGGAGAGGGTCAAACGGTGTGAAGTTAGGATGCTGGAGGCCGAGGCCAACAAATCTGAAGCCACCAGCCAAGGATCACTACCATATGGGAGAAGTATTTGTTCATTGATTTCATTAAATTGAGATGCCAAATATTTATTGGGTCAACCATCATATATGAGTCCTTCCTTCCTTCCTTCCTTCTTCTTTCCTTCTTCATTCCTTCCTTCCTTCCTTCCTTCTTCTTTCCTTCTTCCTTCCTTCCTAATTTCCTTCCTTCCTTCCTTCCTTCCTTCCTTCCTTCTTCTTTCCTTCTTCCTTCCTTCCTATTTTCCTTCCTTCCTTCCTTCCATCCTTCCTTCCTTCCTTCCTTCCTTCCTTCCTTCCTTCCTTCCTTCCTTCCTTCCTTCCTTCCTTCCTTCCTTCCTTCTTCCTTCCTATCTTCCTCCCTTCCTTCCTATCTTTTTTCCTTCCTTCCACACTTTCTGCTCATCACTCATACAATCTTAGACAGGATTCTCCATCACTTAAGAATTAGCCCCATTCTCTGGAAGTATGAAGGTGGGACTTTCAGTGCATAACAGAGTTAGAATACAGAATTGGAAAGGACCTTGGAGGTCTTCTAGTCCAACCCCCTCTGAGCAGGAAACCATGCCAGACAAATGGCTGTCCAGTCTCTTCTTAAAAACCTCCAGTTATGGAGTTACCTGGCATAGAAGTTGTTACAGGAAGATTTGGCTTCTTCTCTCTCTTTATTCTTTAGTTTAGGGGTCTGCAACCTTGGCAACTTTATGACTTGTGGATTTCAACTCCCAGAATTCCTCAGCCAGCAAAGCTGGCTGAGGAATTCTGGGAGTTGAAGTCCACAAGTCTTAAAGTTGCCAAGGTTGCAGACCCCTGCTTTAGTTGATGGGTACAGTACTCTAACCCAGTGGTTGCCAACCAGTGGGCCAGGGACCATGGTGGTCCATGAGAAAATTTTGGTGGTCTACAGAGAAATGTTACCTCCAAAGCACACCCACCCCCCAAAGCAATTGATCCAGGCTCCATGGAAACACAAGGCTACACCACCCACATGGTCCGTGGGAACACGAGCCTTGCATCGCTTGCTTTGTGAACAACACGATGTAGTGAGAGGAGGGGGGAAAAGGCAGAGGGGGGGAACTTGCTCCACTTGCCCCACATGCCTCGCCTGGCCTCTGGGCTGTTTCTTTCCATAGAGTCTTGAGGACCCTGCAAGGCCTCCTGCTCCAAGAGGCTCTGCTGGCGCAAAAAGTCTCTCAAAGACTCATTTCTGGCGGAGTTTGGGGAAGAGAAAGAAAGACTTCTGCTGCTTCTGCTGCTTTCCTTGCATGAAGCCAAAAGTCTCTCTCTCTCTCTCTCTCTCTCTCCCTGAGAACAAGAGCTGGAGACGGTATCCTGCAATCCCAAAGAAAGAATGCTCGATTGGTAGAAAAATGGGATGGGAAATTTTCCTGCAGACTTTGACTGGGATTTTCCCAGGGTCTCCGGTCCACGGGATTTAAAATTATGAGTTTGGTGCTCCCTGAAGTGCAAAAGTTTGGCGACCCCTACTCTAACCAACTCCTCTACCTCCAGTTCACACCATGCAACCTTCTATCCAAAGAGACAACACGCCACCTTTCAAAACATGGGTCATGCCCATTGTTGATATAGTCCTCAGTTAAGAAGAACAATGGCTTCCATCCAAGCCATGAGCGGTGAGTGAAAGCAGCCTTTGATAATGGCACGTGTTTTATTTGCACAAGGCCTAGAGGGGAACAGAAGGGGTGACTTTAAAAGAAACCACAGGCAGCCACCCTCAAAGTAGAAAAGGGAACGCCGTAAATGAGCAAACAGACCAAAAACATTGAAAGATGTGGCCCTTACTCCAATTCAAACACGAAAAGCAAAGCAAGGAAAATCTAATAAATGGACAATTCAGAAGCAAAATGAGTGATATAGACACCCATATACAAGGGGGGCACCAAATAAGGACCAGATATAGAATGGGGGGGGGTCAAACTGGTGGCTCACAAGCTGGATTTATCACATGCAGGCCGTGCCCACCTCAGCTCCATGCAGGGGAATAACGTCGCAACGGCAACATGGTGCAGCGAGTTGGACACCCATGATATAGAGAGAGTTGTCTTTATAGAACATAGGAAAATAGGGTAGGAAGGAACCTTGGAGAGCCAAACTTCTGCTCAAACAAAGAGATCCTATACCTTCCCCGACAAAGGGCAGTCCAACCTTTTCTTGAAAACCTTCAGAGATGCAGCCCCTACAACTTATTAATTGTTGGCGATTAATTGTTCTCGCTGTCAGGAAATTTCTCCTTAGTTCTAGGTTGAACAACTCTTTAATGATCTTGCACCCGTTACTTCTTGTCCTATCTTTGGCTGCTTTGGAGAATAAGTCAACCCTGTTTTCGGTGACTGTCCCATAAGTACTTGGAAGACATTATTATGTCCCCCCTAATTCTCCTCTTCATTAGGCTAGATATATCCAGTGGTGCAGGGGTGGAATTCAAATTTTTTAACAACCGGTTCTGTGGGTGTGGCTTAGTTGTGGCCATGGCTTGGTGGTCATGTAACTGAGTGGACATTTTCACTCTCCTGGAGGCTCAAGGAAAACCTCCCGAGCCTGGGGAGGGCAAAAACACCTCCCCCCTGCCAAAGTGGTGCAGGAGGCCGACTAGGCCACGCTCACCGAGCAACCAGGCAAAAACCCCTTTGCTAACGTTTTTGAAGCCCAATCCTAAGTGCATCGGATATCATCCTTCGGTTGTGGCTCTTGATGGGTGCGGTGGTTTTACATGCCCTGAACTAATTTCCCCCACACATTTCCTCCCCGCACTGATTCAAATTCCCCCCTTGCTAATGCAACAACTAAGGACTTCCTGCCTGATTGGTAGGAAACAGCCCGGTTAAGTGTCATAAGATTTATTTAATTGTCCGGCTATTAGAGATAAAGGCCCAAAATAAGCAGTTGGTCGGTGGAGTGAAAGCTTTTATGCTTTTAACGGAGGTGTTGCTGCACACCAGCGCTGATTAGAATTTAAATAGCAAGGATGGTCTTAAAAATGTACGTCTGGAAATAATGGCTGGATGTGTTCAGTGGCTTAAATGACCCCTCTCTTGTTGAGAAAGCATCAGAGCCATGATTGTGACTGGAGCTGTCCCTCCATCTCCATGCACCCAGCACAAAATCCATTTAATTAAGTCACACCTGTAGCATTAAAGCACCGAGTCTTCCAAATTAGAAAGCAAACCAACTGTTTGGAAGAGGGATTCTAGAATCATGGACTTACATTGGAGGAAAAAAATCAGGCAGGCCATTTGGATGGACCAGCTCCAACTGGTCAGGGCGCATAGGTAGTCCTCAACTTACAACAGTGACTCTCTCTCCCTCTCTCCCTCTCCTTCTCCTCTCCCTCTCTCTTTTCCATTCTCTTTCCCTCTCTCTCTCCTTCCCTCTCTCATTCTCTCCCTCTCCCTCTCCCCCTCTTCCTCCCTTATTTTCATTCTTTCTCCCACTCTCTCCCGCTCTCTCCCTCTCTCACACTTTTTCTCTCCCTCGCACTCACTCCTTCTCCTTCTCTCCTCCTCTTTCCCCTCTCTCTCCCTCTCTCATTCACTTTCTCTCTCCCTTTCTCATTCTCTCTCTTACTCATTCACATTCTCTCTCTCTCTCCTCTCATTCACTTTCTCTCTCCCTCTGTCCCCCTTCTCTCTCCCTCTCTCATTATCTTTCTCTCTCCCTCTCTCATTCTCTCCCTCTCCCTCATTTATTCTTTCTCTCCCTCTCCCTCTCCTCCTCTCTTTTCCTCTCTCATTTTCTTTCTTGATCTCTCCCTTCCATTCTCTTTCTCTTCCTCTCCATCGCTCATCCTCTTTCTCTCTCTCCTTCTCCCTCTCTCTCTCTCTCTTTCTCTCTCTCTCTCTCCCTCTCATTCTCTTTCTTTCCTTCCCATTTCCTCCGTCTCCCCCCCCTCTCTTTTTGAAACAGTTCCCGTAAGTGCCATTTTAAAATGAACATATTGAAGCCAAATAAAAAAATACCCCTGTCCAAAGGATGCAATTGCTAAGCACCTACTCCCTGTACCTTGACCCAGCCTGATCTGAAGCCTTGTCCTCAATCCACAGCTATTGATTGAGTTGGCATTCCTCCAGTGTTCTTCTTGGCTAAAGGCCCAGCTGAGAATTCTCCCCTTGCAATACTGATATGTTGCGTTAAGTTCTCCATTTTGGTCTTAACAATGGATGGAGAGAAGTCAGGTCCACCTAGTCTCTCCCTCCTTCCCTCCCTCCCATTAATCCTGGTATTTCATGGTTCTTGATGGCAGCTTCCAAAATTCATATCCTCTTGGACTGAAGGGGGAAGGCAACCCAAAATGATTTACTGGCCCTCAGAGGTAGGATAGGAAGCCAGATTGAGGAGGAGGTATAGAGGAAAAGGAAGTGGCTTGGGATGTTGAGCATTTGAGGAGCCTGACTGATTTGAATTCTTCAAATCTGGCCTGTGGGAGGAAAGCAAAGTGACCCCAAAGAGTTCCTGCCCCAAACCCTTGTATTTTTTTTTCTAGTTGCCTTTTCTGCCATGGGATTCCCAATATTTCCAGAATATGGTCAGGTCCTTTGCCACATGGCCTTTAAAAGAATTAAACTAAAATTTTAACTCTTTCTATCAAGAATTGTTCCCATACAACAATTCCTAGTATAAAGGACAAGTATTCTTCGCATTCTACATTTTGCAGGGCACTTTTGAATCTTCTTCAAGATTCTCAGTTCCCCATTCAGGATCTCTTTGATATAATTTCAATCCATTATTTGTGTTCATTCATATAACCGATAACCAACTGAGCGGTCTAACAGTTAAGGCATCAGGCTAGAAACCAAGAGATGATGAGTTTTGGCCTGCCATAGGCATGAAAGCCAACTGGGTGACTTTGGGCCAATCACCAGGAGACTGGGAGTTCTAGTCCTGCCTTAGGCTTGACTTCCTTCCCAGATTGAATTGACCAGGTTCAGTTTGTCCGATCTTTGGGCATAAGTAAGCATACAGCAGGGTGCATAACTCTAATGAGTTCTCCTCTCTTGCTTCTGGAAGGAAGGAGAGGTTTTGATAGACACATCCAAGGAAGCAGCTAAGAAAGGATTTGAAAAAGTGAAGAAAGGCTGACTGAGTGTGTCCAATCACACTCTGAATAGCTGATCGGAGCAGAAGTGCTGCAAGGCAGTGTCAACAGCAATTTGTTGTTGTGTTAGCTTGTGTCTTCCTGAAAGAATCAGGCTGTTTTGGGGTTGGTAGACCAGCCAGAAAAAGCTGTGGCAAAGAAGATTGCAACAATGATGGCGAGCCACAGATAAAAGCTTGCTTGATGCACATGTAGGCAAATCTTCCATGCATGTTTCATTCAACCCATTCTTGGGTTGATCACGAAGTGGGTTGAGCCAAACTAATTTTAAAATGAGATTCCGAAGTTAGCAGGAGACTGTTTTAATTTTTTTTTTTTTTATGAAACCAGATCAAATCAGACTCACATAGCCCAGATAAACTGTATTGCTGTACTGTACCAGCAAGAACATAAAATATAGTAAAAATGTCAGTTAAGGTGTGTTGATGGCTGGCTTTTAAGTCATTGGCTGTCATTTGCTTGTGTTGCCCAGCCCTCACTTTGTAACTATTTGATAGATTGGTAGTAAATCAGCCCTCCTGTTGACTGACGAAGGGCCCGTTTCCCAGGCTTCAATCATTTCCATGGCTGTTTTTGTCCTGGCTCATCCGACAATCTTAGTAGCTGCGAAATTGAATGTATGTCCTTGTTCAATGCAGTGTGAGTCTACCAGTGAGTTCAGGTCTCCCTCGTCTGATTGCTCACTTGTGTTCTTACAATCTGGTGGTTAGCTTCCTCCCCATCTGTCCTACATAGTCACAGGAGGAATCCATGCAGGGGATCCAGTGGCTTTGCACTGGAAGCATCTCCCACCTCCAAGTGATCTTTACAATGTGTAATTTGTCCTCGGAGGGAAGCCTCTGGCCGGTGTGCGATGCCCACTTGCAGATCTTGGAAGTTGCATTCCTGATGTGTGCCATGTGTTGTATCTTGTTTCTTCCTTTCTCTCCCCCCACTGTGTTTCTCTCCCCCCACCTTGTGACAAATGAGTGGTGCATTGCTCACTGAGCCACAGATATTTGGGGCTCGCTTGTGGTCATAAGTTGGGGACTGCCTGTATTTCCCAAGGAACTGTTTCCATAAATATGATGCGTGCAACTCCGGTTGACCCTTTCAATAACAAGGCAAGCAAATTAAGATTAGCTACAGCAATGCTATGGAAGCCTGTAGTGCCAATGCTGAGGTCCTGACTTGATTTATCTTCATATCTGGTTGAATTCCATGCATTTGGGGTTCTCTTTGGTAACCTTTTCACCTTATTACTTTTTTTTTTCCTAAGGTGACTGACTGGTTGTTATAATTTATTATGAGTGCATCTTGTTTCATTCCCGTCTCCTCCAACGGAAGGAGCAGCCGGTCTTCTGGAGGTCACACACATTCTTCTCCTTCCATCGTTCTCCCTTTCCAGCTTAGATTTGTCACTTTCAAAAACCATGAATTTGGGATTTGATGCCCTTTAATTGATTTCACCCTCAACAAGTTGGACTGTCCATCACCCGTCTTCTTCATTTGGGTTGCATATCTCTGTCTCTGTCTCTCTCTGCATGTTTTCCTTTCTTCCTCATTTGTCCTTTTATTTTGGGGTCAAGCTTTCTCACATAAAATCTGTGGCCTTAGCTAGTAGCTGTCACTAACGCTCTAATCCCATTTGGGTAAATTTCGAGGAGAAGGCAGACTGCTATCATGTCATCCCTAGTCCTTCTTTTGATTAAACTAGACACACCCAATTCCAGCGACTGTTCTTCATATGTTTTAGCCTCCAGTCCCCTAATCATCTTGTTGGCTCTTCTTCTCTGTACTTTTTCTAGAGTTTTGACATTTTGATAGATGATAAATAGAGATAGATAGATAGATCGATCGACAGACAGACAGACAGACAGACAGACAGACAGACAGACAGACAGACAGACAGATAGATAGATAGATAGATGATAGATAGATAGATAGATAGATAGATAGATAGATAGATAGATAGATGATAGGAGAGAGAGAAAGAGAGTGTGTGTGTATGTGTCTAGGCACCCATGGAGGAAGGTATTGGAATAATCAGAAGTTATTTTGTAACTATGATCTATGATATATGACCTATCACTTTGTGGTTGTATGGACACTGCGAGCTTATGGACAATAAAGAATTCTATTATTCTATAATCAGAAGTCTCTCTCTCTCCCTCCCTCCTCCCCCCTCCCCCCACCCCATGTGTATAGATCTCTTTCTCTCTGGGTGGGGAATGCCTGTGTCAGATATCCTGCCCAATTTGAGATGTCCTGTTTGGCCAAAGGCAGTTTTAATAACCAATCTAAGCCAAATGTTTTGAGCTCAGTGCCTGATGAGGGACTCTGACCCTTTCTGTTGTAAACAAATTGGATGCCATTTAGGTTCCAGGTGCCCCGGGAAGGAGCTGGGAGGGCGAGCAATGAAATGGGGCTAACATTACGTTATTTGAAAGAAAGAAAAAACCCAGCCTGAAGGGGAGACATTCACTCAGGTTTCCAAGTCAACACAAGCAGCAGAAGCTGGCTTCAGTTTGTAAGGAAATCAGAACAAGCCAAGCCCCCCCCCCCCCCCCCAAGTCCACGGGACAGCAAGAAAATGGAGAGGGCAGTGAGGGTGCAGAATTGTTTCCACATTGAACCAAACACAACGGTGAAGCTTTGATTTCAATTTTCCATAATTTAGCCTTACACTTCCGGGCACATTGGTAGAAAACCTACCATCCTCCCTTCCCACAAAAGAAGGCTGGTTAGAGGCCAACCTGAGTTTCTCTCTTTAATAGAGATTGAATCTATAACTCCTGGATCTTCAGATTTGTGGCACTGACTTTGTCACGTTGGCGAAGAGAATGAAAGAGAAAGTAAATCTGCTAAACAATTAATTCCCTTAACACTGTCCAACTATTTACTAAGTCTGTAGTACTATTACTGTTAATCCTCCCGTCCTTCCTTTCATCCATCTCCTCCCACTTATGACTGTATGACTATAACCTTGTTGCTTGTATCCTAATGATTTTTATTGACTGTTTCCTAGTAGGATTTGTTTGCTTATTGTACTCTATGACTATATGCTATTTACTCTATATCCTATGACTATATAACTATAATTAAGTGTTGTACCTTGACCAGTGGTGGGATTCCAATTTTTGTACTACTGGTTCTATGGGCGTGGCAGGGGAAGGATACTGTAAAATCTCCAGTCAGAGGCAGTATTTGCCAGTTCTCTGAACTATTCAAAATTTCCGCTACTGGTTCTCCAGAACTGGTCAGAACCTGCTGAATACCACCTCTGTTTTTGACTCTTGAGGGGGACAATAGGCTGACTCTGTAAACTGCTTAGAGAGGGCTGTAAAGCACTGTGAAGTGGTATATAAGTCTAATTACTATTGCTACTTGAAAGTCTGTTCCATTAGCTGTTTACAGCTGATTTTTAAGTAGCTGTACACAGCACATGAATGCTTCATTGGAAAGGTGAAATCAACTGATCCTTCTTTCTCAACCCTTTCTTTATTCTGGCTTGTGTGCGCACTAATTGTTTTGTGTGTACAGGATTGCTGGAGCTTTGCAATTCTTCCCACACTTCTGGCAATCACATAGGTGTCATTTAGCCTATATTACAGATGTAAGATAGTTAAAATGCTGGAAGTGGAAAAACCACCCAAAGAGATAAGAGAAATCAAGCAGGTACTTTCATTGACTGCCTCACCCTCTTTAGCATAATGTCCCATTGGACAAAAGTGCCAAATGGACACTTGTAAGCAGAATGGCCCATGTGTTAGCCCAGATCTCAAGTCAGAAGATTGCCTCTTTAACCAGACCCATCCATCAAATGGTGCCTGGTCAGCAATTCTTAATGTTCGTCCAGGACATTTTGGTCTTCTCACCACATGGTTCCTTTTTTTAAAAAATTGGTTTTTAAGATAAACATAGACAAACAAAACACAAAAACATCAAGCCATCTTCCATATATATACATACAGTGTGCCGGTTGGTTTACAAATTGTTTTGTGCTTCCATTTCGTAGTCTTCAATTACAACTACATTGTATATATTCTCATTTTTTCTATTTATGATCTATTTATGTCTATCCATCTATCATCAGTACATCTATACAGTATCATCTACAGATCATACAGTATCATCCATGTGTTTATATCTATCTACCGATCTGTCTATCTAATTATCCACATCTACCCATCCATCCATCCATCCACCCATCCATCCATTTCTATCTACCCATCTATCTACATAACTATCCATCTATAGCTATCTATCATCTGTCTGTTTGTATGTCTGTCTATCATCTACCTATATATCCTTCTATCTCTACCTATCTATCGATCAATCAATCAATCTATCAATCCATCAGTCTATCGGTTTATCAATCTACAAATTTACTAGACCTCCCAAGACCTGTTGGATTGCCTTCTCAGTTCTGTCATCAATTCAGAGACATTGATGCAATACTTGGATCAAAGTCTGCCCAGATTCTTCCAATATTGAATTAGATAGAACCCAAAATAAATAATATTTAAGGTTATTTCCAGCATTATATCCAGTTTAAATGAGGTATGAAGCCTAAATGATACTCAATGAGGCAGGGATTTTATTTTCCGATAAACCAAGGGAAACAAACACAATTAAAATCACAACAAACCCCTTCTCAACATCTTTCTTGTTTGCTCTCCTATTTGAATTTATTTCCCAGGGAAGTGAAATATCCTGGCAAGAAAGAAACTGTTCCTATTTGGGTTGGGTTTATTGTCGCTCTTGTTTTTTTTCCCTTTGGGTATTTATTTCTTTTTTAAAAAGAATATCCAGGCTGCATCATAAACCCAGGTCAGCTTTAATTTTATAATAGTGGGAGGGTATTTCCTTCACTTGTCATCAGCGGCCTTGTTTCTAATTCTGCAATTTGTCCTCATCTGCTCACTGCCTGCCCATCAAGCTGGCTATGAAGACAATTCTGTTTCCACATTTCTTCCTGTTCCAGACATTAGAGAGAAGCCACTGCAAGGCAATGCCTGCAGGAAATAGAATTAGGGGACATATTAATTGGAGAATCAAATAGGGTTTGGTTCCAGGCCGTTTCCTCCCATAAGGCATTTGGATGCTCTTCATGCCTATCCCTGTTTTTCATTAAAATATATTCTTTAATGGCAAATATTGTTTATGTGTGGTACAATTATGGAATGATGTCAGTCCAGGGCTAGCAGTAACCAAAAAAATCAGGTTTTTGCATGGAGGGTGGCAGTAAGGAGATGGGGGGGCAGGGATGATATTACGTTTTTGGTCTCCAACCTAGTTTCTGTTTCAGTGAATGAATAGAATAGAATGGAATAGAATAGAATAGAATAGAATAGAATAGAATAGAATAGAATAGAATAGAATAGAATAGAATAGAATAGAATAGAATAACAGAGTTGGAAGGGACCTTGGAGGTCTTCTAGTCCAACCCCCTGCTTAGGCAGGATACCCTAGACCAGGGGTCTCCAACCTTGGCTCCTGGAAGCCTGGCGGACTTCAACTCCCAGAGTTCCACAGCCAGCAAAGCTGGCTGTGGAACTCTGGGAGTTGAAGTCCGCCAGGCTTCCAGGAGCCAAGGTTGGAGACCCCTGCCCTAGACCATTTCAGACAAATGGTTATCCAATCTCTTCTTCAAAATTTCCAGTGTTGGAGTATTCACAATTTCTGGAGGCAAGTTGATCCACTGATGAATTGTTCTCACTGTCAGGAAATTTCCACTTCGTTCTAGGTTGCTTCTCTCCTTGTTAGGTTTCCATCCATTGTTTCTTCCCTTCCCTTCAGGTGCTTTGGAGAATAGCTTGACTCCCTCTTCTTTGGGGCAGCCCCTCAAATATTGGAAGACTGCTATCATGCCTCCCCTGGTCCTTCTTTTCATCAGACTAGACATACCCAGTTCCATCTACCATTCTTTATATGTTTTGGCCTCCAGCCCCCTAATCCTCTTGGTTGCTCTTCTCTGCACTCTTTCCAGAGTCTCAGCACCTTTTTTTTTTTTTTTTTAATATCGTGGTGACCAAAACTGGATGTTATATTCCAAGCATGGCCTCATTACCAAGGCATTTTAAAGTGGCATTAACACTTCATGTGATCTTGATTCTATCCTTCTGTTTATGCTGCCTAGAACTGTGTTGGCTTTTTTGGCAGCTGCAGCACACGGCTGACTCCTATTGAAATGATTGTCCACTAAGACTCCAAGATCCTTCTCACCGTTACCACTGTTGAGCGTGGTACTCCCTATGCTGTCCGTGTGCATTTGGTTTTCCTGGCCTAAATGTACTTTTTCCACCATTGAAAAAATGGCTTTGTAAGATAGCGCCCAATGTTCAGAAACAATGTTATTGTTTCAACCATTCGCTTTTTCTTCTTTTTTTGTGTGTGGACATCCTATCAACTCTCCCTATGAACATTCATTGTCTCCTTCCCATAACCTTAAATGTAAGCATATCCTTCTAATTTTTCTCGCCTCTCAAATGTCTAGTCATTTTCCTACTAAGTATTGACTTGGTGTGGTTTATGTGGTTCCAAGAATCTACTTGGATGAAATGTGCCCTTGTTGAAGTCTCTTTGTGGTCTTTTCACTGTTTATGAAATGACCAGGAGAACCGACAGGGCAACAGGAGGTGAGCTGCAGCATGGGTGGTCATGACCATAATTACCAATTTGTATGTTCAGATGCAAAATAACATTATGTTAACTAAAGAGAATAATGGTGTTTAGATAAAGAGAATTGGGATTTAGGAGAAACCCCTGTTATTTCCTTTGCAACCAAGGATGGACTTTCAGATGCAATCTGAAAGACCTGAAGTGTAATTTGATGCTTAGAATTTAAAAAAAACAACAACCACCACATCAACAAATGCACAACTCCTCAAAATATATGGACAGAGAGGAAGCTATGCCGGGAAGGGGAAAGAGAAATTGGGTTGAACGAAAGGAGTGGAATGACCAAGCTGGCATACAGATCTTCTTCAAAGTCTTCCTCGTTTGAGCATTAGTACTTTTCATAGCTTTGGAGGTTGTAGAACACTGTAAAATCCAGTCAAAGGAATGATAAAATTGGCCTCAAATGCTATTTCATAAAACATCACCACATTGGTAAGCAGATTGGAGAAGGGATTTCTGCCAATTTCTCCCCAAAAAGGAGAACATTTTCTCAGCATTTCTCCATGGAAGGATTGTAGCACTCTCAAAAATCTCTGGAGATGTAATTTCCACAATGGATGATTGGTTGGAAAAACTGACAGAACTAGCAGAGAAGGATAAATTGATTGCCTTAATCAAGAATACATTAAATTTTGTTTTGACTGGGATTTTGTGCTTGAGATGGGGAGGGGGATGAAACTTTGATTTTGGCTTTGGCTGATTAGATAAATGTTGTTATTACAGAAATAGCGAGTCCATATTAAGCATGTAAAAATAAAATGTTGAGGCTGTAATGTATCCTATTCTATTGTTCTGAAAAGAGTCAGTAGTCAATGCTTCTCTTTCTTTCCTTTCCTCCCTTTATCCTATTCCCTTTTTCCCTTCCCTTTTTCCTCTCCCTTTCCCCCACTATTTTCATTTTCCTTTATATTTTATATCTTGATAAACTTAATTTTTTAAAAATGCACAGAACAACTTCTGGAGATGTGTTATCAATGGAAGTCCCTCCCTTCCTTGGGTTGGGTGGCTGATGGTTGGAGAAAGGATTTTTGGTTACATCTTTGGTTACATCTTTCCACCATTATGCACAAGTAAGCAACCAGCCCACTTATAATCAGATGGGCCACATATTAATTTAAGCTCCTTCTCTTTTCTGTGTCAGCCAGAAACCTGATGTTGCAGAATTGCAATATATCTGAGATGTAAGGAGAAGAGCAGGCAGAAAAAGGATGGGGTGGAGTGCATGTCATCAGTGTAGAATCTTTACATTACCATAAATGGTCTGAGTTCAACCCTTACTGAATTCCATTGACCCTTGCTTGATGCCAATTTAAGGTTCAACTTTAAATTATTGTGTGGAAGCTTAAATAAATCATCTACAATCTGACAGATAGTCCTGATTCTTGGCACCTGACACTTTATGGTGAAGGCTGGCTAGGGAATCCTGGGAATTGCAGTCCTTAAAGTTTGCAAAGAAAAACGCCAATTTATAGCTTAAACTTTAGTTTGGTTCTCCAAACACTTGCCTCCTGGTTTAATTTTTTTTTTCCTTCTTGGCTTCTCCAGAACAGCTGCTACAGCTACAGCCTTGCCATGACAATAAATCAGCTGCAATGAAGTTGCCCCCTGGTCCATAAATTTTCTTCAAAATTCCCCTCTGTGGATCTAGCTATCAAGTATCTGCTGAGTGTTCTGTATCCAACACTCAGCTCTGCTTTCTTTGACATACACCTGGATTCGATCTATGATAATCCTCGATGCTTAAGTGCTAGTGAAATTTAATCGGTGACATTCAAGATTGGATGACCTATATTTTACAGTCAGAGGAATGCAATGTTTGAAATACATTCTAGAGTTTTGTTCGGTGTATTTGGAGCTGGCCGATAGTTGTCCAATTTCTTGTTCTTTTTTTTCTGGCCCGGGTTCAAAAGCGCATGAGTTTTTCCAAATATCATATACGAAAATACAAAAGAAAATAATAGGAAAACAAGGGAGGGGAAAGGGAAGGGGGGAAAGTGTAGGGCAGAGGGGAAAAAGAAAGAAAAGGCATTGACTTTCGACTCCTTTTGGTGCACTAATAATATATATGGGTATTTTCCCACGTCATTATAGTTGTGCTTTTAAAGTTGTAGCAACTTTTCGGCAGAATTTCATCTGCCATCATCAGGCTTCTGTATAGTGTTCGTTTTATATATATATATGTGAATCCTACTCCAACAATTTCATTTTTTTGTGGAGCAGGGAAATGAAACAATGATTGCCCTAGAACTGACTCTAGGAATATCATAGCCTCTTATCTTGAAGTTGCTTTGATGGAGTTCTGCTTTTTCCACGCATACCCCCAGCTATTATTTAATTGCTACTTATTTAATTACTTCAAAAATGAAGTCTTTCATTGCATCTTACTAGAAGCAGACGCAAGGTAACAATGCTCCACAATTTATAATGCTGTACACCTCTTAAACTGCCCTCAGGTGACATAGAAGATGCTATCCTGACTCCAGACATAATTACTCAATTCATAAGGTTACTCAGTTTTTTAAACAAATCTTTGAATCTACTGAAAAGTTGCTGAAATCGGTCCAGCAGATATATCTTAAATGTAACAATAAAACAGAGTTATTTAGAAAATCTTCCAAGAAATTTACTGATGTTATCTTCTATGCAAACCCAGTGGAAACTAATGAAGACTATTATTTTATTTCCATTGCAGTTACAGACTTATTTTTTTTTTCTTAGTGTGCAAGCGGAAAGGTTTTCCCCAATTTATCTCCATGGCAACTGCCAGAAGAGGTGTCTATGGAGATTTTCAGTCATCCAGGTCATGGTTTTCCCAAAAGTGCTTTTTCAAAAGGCAGCTGGACTTTCTGGTTTTTCCTTGGACACTTCACTTCCCATCCAAGAAGCTTCTTCAGCTCTTTGTTTTGCCTCAAACATGTTTCGCTTCTCACCCAAGAAGCTTCTTCAATTCTTCGTTTTATCTCAAAGAAGTTTCATTTCTGATTCAAGAAGCTTCTTCAGTTCTTTGTTTTGCCTCAAACATGTTTCGCTTCTCACCCAAGAAGCTTCTTCAATTCTTTGTTTTTCCTCAAAGAAGTTTCGTTTCTGATTCAAGAAGCTTCTTCAATTCTTTGGTTTTCCTCAAAGATGCTTCACTTCTCACCCAAGAAGCTTCTTGAGTTCTTTGTTTATCCCTGAAGACATTTTATTGCTCATCCAAGAAGCTTCTTCAGTTCTTTGTTTTCCCTCAAAGAAGTTTCGTTTCTGATTCAAGAAGCTTCTTCAGTTTTTCATTTTCCCTCAAGGAAGTTTCGCTTCTCACCCAAGAAGCTTCTTCAATTCTTTGTTTTTCCTCAAAGAAGTTTCGCTTCTGATTCAAGAAGCTTCTTCAGTTTTTCGTTTTCCCTCAAAGAAGTTTCGCTTCTCACCCAAGAAGCTTCTTCAGTTCTTTGTTTTTCCTCAAAGAAGTTTCGTTTCTGATTCAAGAAGCTTCTTCAATTCTTTGGTTTTCCTCAAAGATGCTTCACTTCTCACCCAAGAAGCTTCTTGAGTTCTTTGTTTATCCCTGAAGACATTTTATTGCTCATCCAAGAAGCTTCTTCAGTTCTTTGTTTTCCCTCAAAGAAGTTTCGTTTCTGATTCAAGAAGCTTCTTCAGTTTTTCATTTTCCCTCAAGGAAGTTTCGCTTCTCACCCAAGAAGCTTCTTCAATTCTTTGTTTTTCCTCAAAGAAGTTTCGTTTCTGATTCAAGAAGCTTCTTCAGTTTTTCGTTTTCCCTCAAAGAAGTTTCGCTTCTCACCCAAGAAGCTTCTTCAATTCTTTGTTTTTCCTCAAAGAAGTTTCGTTTCTGATTCAAGAAGCTTCTTCAGTTTTTCATTTTCCCTCAAGGAAGTTTCACTTCTCATCCAAGAATCTTCTTCAGCTCTTTGTTTTTGCTCAAAGGTATTTTGTGTCTCATCCAAGAAACTTCTTTAGAACATTCCCCAATTATTTACTTTTCAATTAAAATATCAGATTTAGGTATTGCCCATGTTGTCACCATCATACTAACCCTGCTATGCTAATGAACAGGTCATCTTCAACAGTTCAATTAGTGGCTGTTCAAAGTTGCAACGGCATTGAAAAAAAAGTGAATTATAGCCATTTTTCACCCTTCCATTCCATTCTATTCTATTTTATTCTATTCTGCTCTTATTCCATTCCATTCCATTCTATTCTATTCTAATTCTATTCTATTCTGCTCTTATTCCATTCCATTCCATTCCATTCTATTCTAACCCTATTCTATTCTGCTCTTATTCCATTCCATTCTATTATATTCTATTCTGCTCTTATTCCATTCCATTCCATTCTATTCTATTCTATTCTATTTTAATACAATTAATTTAGATATAAATACAATTAAATGAGTCCAGAAGTATTTTACCACAAGAGTACTACACTCATCTGTTCACAACAGAATACCCTACACCACCAGACTTGAGATTCTAGGCTTAGACAACCTTGAACTATGCTGACTGTGATTAGACATAAGCATCGTACATAAAATCATATGTTACAACATCTTACCAGTTAATGAATATTTCAGCTTTAACCACAACAACACAAGAGCACACAACAGATACAAAGTCAATGTAAACCACTCCAAACTTGATTGCAGGAAGTATGATTTCAACAACAGAGTGGTCAATGCCTGAAACTCACTACCTGATTCTGTTGCCACCTGCACAAACCCCCATTCCTTTACCCTCAAACTAACCTCTATTGACCTCACCCACCCCTAAGAGGTCGTTCATATGCGCAATTGTCCCTGTCCTATTGTCCCCAACTATTAGTTCCCATTTCTTGTATATAAACTTGTGTTTATTCTTGTTTCTGTTGTGTTGTAAGCTTTTGACAAATAAATAAAATAAAATACTAGGGACACGGATGAGCCAGAAAATCATCTTTCTATATCATATCCTGTGTTCAACGCAGGGGATCTTCAGCTGGGCCTCACTGGCACTTATGTCCGAGGGTTTTGTTTTGTTTTGGTGATCTATTAACATCAGCCCTTCCCTCCTCTCCAACTCTAGCTGGATATCATCAAAGCCCGGGCCACGACCAACCAAGAGATCCCTGTTTGTAGATGTCTCAATCTTCACAGTCTTGTCAATCAGGGCTTATCTCTTCTGATAAGGAAAGGACGTGGGGAAACGTACAGCTCTTATGTTAGTCTAACCGGGCGCTCCGCTTGCCTCACCAAAGGTGAAGACAGGGGAAGCTTTAGCAGTAACTTTAGCAGACTGTTTAGCAACAGTCAGATAAGAGGCAGCTGAGCCTGCAGCAGGAATGGGGGCGGGGGCAGCGTGGAAAGCATTCATTTCAGAAGGGACCCTCCCTAGTTTCTTAGGCTGTAAAAGTGGGGGGTGGGGGGAAGGAAAGAGAGAGGTGTACTTTCAGATTTGCCAGATTCTGCTCATGTAAGCTTACAATGAACTTAGAGCTAATTCTTCTGGGTGTGCTTATTGTCAGGAAAGGCGGAATGCTTGGGAAATAGAAAGTAGAAATTGTACTTTTTACTTTCTAGAAAGTTACATATTTCTTCTGAATGAAATATGGGTGGAGAATGAAGGGGGAACGAATCTATATCTCACTATCCATCTATTTATATGTATCTATCTATTTATCTATCTATCTATCATCTACCATCTACCATCTATCATCTATCTATCTATCTATCTATCTATCTATCTATCTATCTATCTATCTATCATCCATCTATTTGTCTGTCTATCATCTATCTATTTAGGATCAAACTTACAGATTATGAGGTGAGACCTCCAGATCTATCTACCAATGTATGTATGTATGTATGTATGTATGTATTTCTATCTATTATCTATCTATCATCTATCTATCTATCTATCTATCTATCTATCTATCTATCTATCTATCTATCATCTATCTATCATCTAGTGTATGGTGATGTTACATTAGCCAGGAGACTACAGTGCTAATATAATAGTAGTTTGGCTGCCTGCTAGCCATGTTTGGGTCACACATGCATGTTTTACATGGGGTGCCACAGGGGGTGAGTTAGTTCTGCATCATTTGAGCCTACTGTTGATATAGGGGAAACAGGTAGAAAAAAGGGGTGTAGAACATGGGCTGCCGTTGTTCTGTTCTACTGTGAGCTGATTAGGTTTTCTACTTGACCCTCGTCCAGTTTTTATTACCACATTTCAAAAAGGACAGTGGTATATTAGAACAATCTCAGAGATCCATCAAAATGATGAAGGATCTAGAAACCAAACCCCATGTAGAATTGTGAAAGGATCCAGGTATATTTTCCCTCCAGAAATGCAACTGTGGGAGCTATGATAGCAGTCTTCAAATATCTGAAAGAAGAAAGCATGACCTTCTTCTCTGTTACTCCAGAGGGAAGATCCAGAAGCATTTGATTAAAATTACAAGGAATGAGTTCAGGCTAGGTACCTAAGCAAACTTCTTGACAATATAGGAGCTGTCAACCAGTAGGATCAGCTGCCAATTGTAATGACATAATGGAATGTCTGTATGACCTTGGGGGATGAAGACAAGAGATGCTGCCTCGGAAACAGACAAGAGGGTGGGGCTTAAAAAAGAAAAAGAAACTTCCGTAGGACCCGACCGAATTAATCAGATGGTTAAAAGTTGGCGAGAGGAATTTTGTTCCTTCAGATTTTCAATAATCTGTTAATATAGCCTTAGAGCAATGTAGAATTCATTCATCTGGACATGTTTCCTGTCTGGTTTATTTAGGAGGGCTGACAGGAGATGGCTTTCTACTTCACTAAAAAATTCAAATTAAAGCTGGATGGTCATTTGTTAAATATGCTTTAGAGCATCTTGCAATGAGTGAAGTATTGGATCTAATGACCTCCAGCTCCATCTAAGACTGTAGGAGGGACATAGGTTTGAATGGTGTTCTGGAGGAGGAGATGGAGGAGGAGGAGGAGGAGGAAGTGGAAGAGGAGGAGGAGGAGGAGGAGGAGGAGGAGGAGGAGGAGGAGGAGGAGGAGGAGGAGGAGAAGAAGAAGAAGAAGAAGAAGAAGAAGAAGAAGAAGAAGAAGAAGAAGAAGAAGAAGAAGAAGAAGAAGAAGAAGAAGAAGAAGAAGAAGAAGAAGAATAATTTTAAATTGTCATATTTTAAAAAATCCAATCAAAGGGAGAAGAAGCCGCTAAAAAGTATATCTGGGTAAGTAGAGATCCATCAGATATCTACGCCTAATTTTATGCAGCAAACGTTCTTGAGAATTAAAAGCTGGCGGATGGTGTGTTGTTGTTTTTTTAAAGAAAAGCAATGCAGGAAAATCTTAGAAAGAAAGATTTCTTTTTAGAAAGAAAATCCAGCTGGCTTACCAAAAGCCAAAAGGAAAGTCAGCACCCACATGGGTGGGTGGGTGGGGAAACTAAGGAAATTGGTGATCAATGCTATTAGTGTCTACGCTTAATTGTTGCTCGCACCATATCTCCAGAGGAAGGAGCAACCCCTGGATGGGATCCAAAGAGAAGGCCCTGACTGCCAAAGAGATTGGCACCATGATAGCAAAGCTTTGAGGAAGTATCTGAAAACAGCTGGTTAAGGCTGATGTTCTCTCATTCTGGGCACAATCCCAAGAAAGAACAATGTAAAAAGAGCATTGTTTCCTAGCTGTGAAGAGAAAGGAGATATTTTAAAAACCAGGTGGCATTTTCAGCGGTGTGCATATTAGAAAACTTCAAGTATTTAATTTTTCCCCCTCTTTTTCATTCTCTTATGTTCCTCTTTATTTCTCCTTCCTTCTTCCATTTTTCTTCCTTTTTTCATTCTCTCTTTTTCTCCTCCCTTTTTCCTTCTCTTTCTCCTTCCTTCTTCCATCTTTCTTCCTTTTCTCCTCCTCCTCTTTCTCCTTTTCTTCCACTTTTCTTCTCATTCTTCTGTCTTTCTTCCTTTTCTCCTTCTCCTCCTTCCCTTTCACTTTCTTCTCCTCCTCCTCCTTTTTCTTCTTCTTTCTTCCTCTTCTCCTTCTCCTTTCTTCTTCCATCTCTCCTCCTTTTTTCCTCTCCCTCTCCCTCTTTCCCTTCCTTCTTCTCCTCCTTTCTTCCTCTTTCCTTCTCTTTCTCCTTCCTTTTCTCCTCCTCCTCCTCCTTCTTTTGCAAAAGGATGTTTGTATCAATATTGCAATTCCTTCTGCATTTATTTCAAAGCCAGAGGGATGCAGAAATGTCCTGGGAGGGCCTTAGGAAGAAACCCATGTGAATTGGGATGAAAAGATGGTTGATCCTCAGGGATCCATCCCTGATGGATATAAGAGAGTGACATGTGGACGGGAATGGTAGGGAATCATTCTTTAGTTTAAGTGATGCAGCTATTGTAGGAAGCATGGCTTTTGGTAGTGTAAAGATTGGACGAGGGCTCCATCCATCCAAACACTCCTGAAGAGAAAGGGGCAGAAAAATTTCTCCCCTCTTTCTAAAGAGTTTGGTAACAAATGTGCATTTCATTTTCCGAGCATTTCATGGTGAAACCTAAAACTTCTTCCAAATTTGGGGACTGAACGGTTCAAGGGATTAGTAACAAAATCTGGCGTCTTTCATCTTTTAGCATTTGCCTTTTCAACTCTCATTCGAGTTGAGGCAAATGACAGCCTCCAATGAAAGGGAGGGGCTTATTTGTAATGAGTTGGGGCCTTCCTCCGTTTCCTGGTTGAAGGATTCCCCCCCCCCAACCATTTCCTTCTGTGCAAACACACTATAAACTCCTAGTCATCCGCCAAAGATAGGAAAGAGTCCAGAGGTGTAAATTGCTGGCAAAAGATGACCTACAAGGTCCCTTCCCACTCTGCTAAGAAAGAGAATTCACATCTTTTGTTGTTGTTGTTAGTTGTGAAGTCGTGTCTGACCTATCGCAACCCCATGGACAACGTTCCTCCAGGTCTTCCTGTCCTCTGCCATCTTCTGGAGTCCATTGAAGCTCATGATGACTGCTTCAGTGACTCCATCCAGCCCCCTCCTTCTCTGCCATCCTCTTCTTCTTCTTCTTCTTCTTTTGCCTTCCATCATTCCCAGCATTATGGCTCTTCTCCAGTGAGTCCTTTCTTCCTTCTCATGAGATGGCCAAAGTCTATGAGTTTCATCTTCAGGATTTGACCTTCTAAAGAGAAGTCAGGGTTGATCTCCTCTAGGGCTGACCGGTTGGATGACCTTGCAGTCCAAGGGACTTGCAGGAGTCTTCTCCAACACCAGAGTTCAAAGGCCTGAATTCTTTGGTACTCAGCCTTCCTTACGGTCCAGATTTCACGGACATACATTGCAACTGGGAAAACCATAGCCTTGACTACACACACTTTTGTTGGCAGGGTGGTGTCTCTGCTTTTTAGTATGCTGTTTAGATTTACAAATAGCTTTCCTTCCCATGAACAAAGTGTCTTTTACTTTCTTGGCTTTAGTCCCCATCTGCAGTGATCTTGGAGCCTAGGAAAATAAAATCTGTCACTCCCTCCATATTAACTTCCTCCTACTGTTGTCAATTGTCCTGAGCAGTCATCTCTTTTTGGCCCAAGTGATGTTAGGAAGACATCAGGAAAGCTGGCTCCGTCAAGGTTTATAGTAGCATACAGTAGACATGTCACTTATCCGCAGAGGATGGGATGGCCTCTACTTTCTCAAGCCAACATTCTTCTCTCTGAAAGTAATGATCGCTTTTGTTTAGTCCTTGGCACACAAGGAAATGATGGGAAAACATGTTTATAGGGACTTGGTATAGAAAACATGCCATTCAGAAAGTGGAGCTGGGCTGGGTCGAAAAATGGAATGAAACCTTTGAACATCAGCCAATCCAGATGACACGCAGGGTGGTGGGACAGGAGGATGGAAACGTGTTCTTCAGCAGCAGCTCCTTCTGATCTTAGAAAAGAGAAGAAGTTCTCACGGCCAAGGGCTAGGAATGGAATGGGATAAGAATGAACAGAACAAGAATGGAATGGAACAGAACAGAATAATAAAGAATGAATGGAATAGAATTAATGAGATGGAATGGAATAGAATAGAACAATAAAGAATGAATGGAATGGAATTAATGGAATGGAATGGAATAGGAATAAGAATAAGAATGAACAGAAAAAGAATAGGATAGGATAGGATAGAAAATAGAATGGAGAATAGAGAATAGAGAATGGAATATGGAATGGAGTGGAATAGAATAGAATAGAATAGAATAGAATAGAATAGAATAGAATAGAATAGAATAGAATTCTCCCATTGAGATAGTTTTAAAAGGAACTGTCCCAAAGGTGATTTTTCTTCCAAGGCAAATATCTTCCAAATATCCAGGCATACTGATCAATGTGGTGAAATTTATTTGGGGAGTGAGTGAGAGAGAGGTTCTACCCAGTGGTGAGATTCAAACTATTTAACTACTGGTTCTGTGGGTGTGGCGTAGTCAGCATGGCAAGGGGAAGGATACTGCAAGATCTCCCTGCCCTCCCTGCCCCACTAACCTGCTTTCCAGCTCCGTTCTCCTGTGCAGGGCAACAAAAGAAGACCCAGCCAATCAGCTGGGACCCAGGAGGCAGAGAATAGATGGAAGCAGTGTTTGCCAGTTTTCCGAACTACTCAAAATTTCCGCTACCGTCAGAACCGCCTGAATACCACCTCTGGTTCTACCTTATAATTTCTTTTTCTTTCTTGTAAAGAACTAGCTAAGTAGCTCATTTCAACAGATACAACCCCTTTAAAATGGAAAGGATTTATTACAACGTATTTACTAAGTTTCTCAGGGCCCATTGTTTTCTTCTGCTATTTAAATATCTCTATTTGCTCTCTCTTTATCCAGGGTAGGGCTGAAGCTTCAACTAATCAATTGTGGCAACGAATCTTCACATTAAAAGGCACCTGCCTGGCGAATTTCCCCTCCTCCTCCTCCTCCTCCCCAAATCATCATGGCTTAAAGAAATTCCCGCGAAGATATTTGAGACGAAAAGGCATGCAAAAGTGGAAATTGTAGGCGGGTGGAGGGAGTGGGAATGTGAATTCTATATAAATTAAAATGCCCATTTATCCCCGTATTAGTTTTCAAGCAGGTGCATTCTGGACTCAAACGCCGATGGAAGAATGATTCATGATCACAAATGTGAAATTGATATAGATAAAGTACAGATGCTGTCACATGCATGGAGCCTTTTGAAAAGAGACACAGGTAGATACCTTGATTTACAGCCGATAGTTTATTGAGTGAAGTTATGACGGCACTGGAAAAAAAATTAACTTATGACCAATATTCACACTTATGGCCGTTGCAGCATTCCCCACAGTCATGGGATTCAAACTTCTGTTTGCTTGGCAACTGGCTCATATTTATGATGGTCACAGTGTCTTGGGGTCATGGGATTGTTCTGACCCCTGTCCTTTTCCAACAAATCAAACACAATCCAAATAAAACAGAAACCTTGTAATGCTTTTGCAAAATAATTAGCTGTGATAAGCACAAGCCTTGCCAAACTGTGCAAGACTTGCCAAAAAATAACAGACAAGAAATAATTTGCAATACAAGAATCTTCAAATACAAACTCAGGATACTGGAATGTCCACGAGGCTGGAGTTTCAAAACGTCTTTGCTTCCTGCAAAGTACATTCCTTTCACAGCTGGCTTTTATCTTCTTGAAGGAGGGGCCATTACCTTGCAGCCTTACTCCTGCATCGCCCTAGCTGTTGTAGCTGCTCTTCCCTACGAGCAATCCTATGCGCGCTTGGCACGGCTCCTCGGGAACCTCCTCATCACTGCTGCCAGCCCCCACAATCTCTGAAGGCAGCAGTCCTCTCCCTGATGATCCTGGCCCCTCATCTGAGTCATCGCTCTCCTCAGCCGTCCGCATCTGCTGCCAGTTAACCACAACAGGGATCCTCTTTTGCGACCTTCTGACAAGCAAAGTCTATGGGGAAGCCTGATTCACTTAACGATGGTGTGACTAACTTAACTATGGCAGTGATTCTATTCACAGCAGTGGCAAGAAAAATCATAAAATGGAGGGTCAGCATTCCAATGAAACTTCCACATTTCATTCAGCGCTCAGAAACAAAGTTCATCCAAATAAGAATTTATTGAAGAAGTCGTACTGGCACATCTGGGGAAACCCTGAATTGGAGAGTTCTGAGTTTTCCCTCCCTAATTAAAAATCAAAAGCCCATCCCCTGCATCCACCAGTCTATCACACGGTCCAATCATCACATCATCCCAACTGGAGATTATTACTCCTCTCCAGGTACAGGGTAACTTGTCCTTGACTCTCTGAGAAAAGAATGTTGTTGTGTCTAATCTTTCACTTCTCTATGAAATCCCCCCTCCCAAATTCCCAGGCACTGAATGTGGCAGCCTCAAAGCTTCTAAGCAAAATATGGCTTCCAAGGCTGACCGGGAGCAAAATTCACTTAACAACAGTCTGTTTGGCAAATGGAAATTTTGGGCTCAGTTGTAGTCATAAGTTGAGGACTCCCTGTATGCTATGATTAGCAAAGGTATGAAATTTTCTACAGAAGTAACTAGGTGCCTTACTTAAAAGTCAGGCCCATTGATATCAATGCACCTTACTAGGTTTGCCTCTTGATCTATGATCTCACACCTTCTTGCCCTTGGAAGTTATTTTTCTATATATATAAAATGACCTTGTAAAAGATAAAGATGAATTTCATGAGAAACCTTCAACGGTGTATTTATTGGAGGGGAACGACAGGTCCAGGGACAAAAGTGTAATGAATAGGTTGGAAAGCCTATTGGGAGGGAAAAATTCAGAAATTAGTTAGTTGAAAGGCCACTTTGAAAGTATCCAAAAGAAAATAATTTAGGGAAAAACTAGATGGTTCTCTTTTTTTCCCCCATGAAATTCAATACCATGACAAGGAATGGCATTCCTTGACCTTGGACACATACTATCCTTGATTTTCAAAGTTCAAGACTCACGCAGCACTTTGTGTCTACTAAAACAAGAAAAAAGATTTTGGGTGGAAGATCGCACAGCCCCTGGTATTCTTCCTACAAGTTGGATTCAGTTGGGATCCAGTGGAAGCCAAAAGAATACGGAGAGGCATTTGTTGCTCACTGAGCTTGGTTGTTGTTGTTTGCAGATGTTTCATTACCCAACTAGGTAACATCATCAGTGTTAGAAGGGAGTGGGGTTTGTGGAGAGGAGGAGGAGGAAGGGGAGGAGGAGCAGGTGGGAGGAGGAGGACGACATCGATGACTATGAGGCGTTTGGGTCTCTCTGAGCTTGGCTGTTTTCAGTTTTATGGGATGTTCAATGCTGAATAGAGTCTCCGTCTTGATTGTCAAACATCTCCCCTGGGCTTCCACAAGTCTTTCTCAGATATAGGGGATATTGATCTTGGCCATTGAATTATGACCCTTTCCAATTCTTTCTTGTATCAGAGATCATGGAAGAGATTTATATTGATAAAGGGGAATATTTGTAGCTCAGGGTAGAAATGAGGGGGTCCTTGGTGCTCTCTGAACTTGGCTGTCTTTTTGCACACTTCTCATTACCCAAACTAGTCAAAGGTGTTCGCTCTCAATTAACATGTTATTATTGGTGGGAATGGTCTTGGAGCCAAAAAGGGAACAAAAACACCCAAATACCAACCACAACACCCAATTGAACATAGTTTAACACCAAGATTAACCTCAGATCAACAATCAAGAAATAAACAACACCCCAATCAAAGACCTGCCAAACAAGCTAACAGAAAACATCCAAGACCATCCCAACCAACAATGACAACACTAGAATATAAATTGAGAGCAAATACCATTCCTTCCTAGCACTGATGATGTTACCTAGTTTGGTAATGAAACTGCAGGAAAACAATCAAGCTCAGAGGGCACCGAGGACCCCTCATTTCAACTCTGAGCTACAAATATTTTCCTTTATCAATAGAAAATCTGTTCCACAATCTCTGATGCAGAACAGAATTGGAAAGGGTCATAATTCAATGGCCAAGGTCATAAGATCAATATCTGGCATCTCCCATTTCCGAGAAGGACTTGTTGAAGCCCAGGGGAGATGCTTGACAGTCAAAACGGAGACTCTGTTCAGCTTTGAACATCCATAAAACTGAAGTATGAACTCTATACATCCATATATTGTGTTACATCCAGAAATGGTTTCCCCCTTTGACTTAAATTCTGTGTCAAATTTACCATTGAGGTACAATGTAAGGCTGGACATCAAAGAAGGACTTCCATGCCTTCACAAACCATTCTTTCAACAAGGAAATCCCATGTTCTTTTTTCTTTCCTTCTTTGTCTCTCTGTCTCTGTCTCTCTCTCTCTCTGGTCTATCTATCTGAAGTCCCACAGAAATATTTGAGGAGCATGTGAGAGAAGCCAAGATGCTCCTAAAAAGTCCTCTCTTTTGTGTGTCAAAAGGGTAATTGCAGGGATTACTTTACCGGGTCTGCATTATTTCATTCTACCTCCAACAAAGTTATCTCCAGTGGCCCATTGGGTGACAAATTCTTCAGGAGTCCTTTAAGCAGGTGCCTCCTGACAGGTAGTCGATAGAGAACTTCTGGCTAAACACCAGTATTCCACCAATGAGGTCAACACCAGAGGCCAACGAGCATAGCTGGAGAGGTTGCAAAGGTCAGGACCCATTAAGCCGACAGATGAATCTCAAGTCTACCACCTCCCTTGGGGTCTCTTTGTCCAGAAATGGAAATTCACATCTCAAAAGACCAGCATTGTTCCCTCCTTCCCTCCCTCCCTCCCTCCCTTCTAAAAAGGTCCTCTTTTGAAATGGTGCCATCTCTCTCAACTGGCCTTCATTAGCCAGAGAATAACAGCGCAGGGCCTTTGCAGGGTAGGGCCTGTCTCCATAGCTCTCAACTGTTCCTCATTAGGGAAAACAGTCCTCCATTGTCCAGACTCAAAACACTTTTGTTTTTGTTTTTTTTTTAAAAAAAACTTCTGCAGGACTGGGAAATTAGAAATAGGATATGCACCGGTGTAGCCCTATTGATGGAGAAGGACTTGCTATTAAAATGAGCATTAAACGGATGGATTTCGAGTCAACTGTTGGCATGCGGAAATGCTACACAGAGAGAGAGAGACAGACAGACAGACAGACAGACAGACAGACAAACAGAGAGAGAGCAACAGAGAGAGATTATACATTCACATTCCCAGCATTCAGCTTTTCTCCAGTGAGTCCTTTGTTCTCATCAGGTGGCCAAAGTCTTTGAGTTTCATTTTCAGGATCTGGCCTTCTAAAGAGCAGTCAGGGTTGGTCTCCATGGACAACATTCCTCCAGGCCTTCCTGTCCTCTACCATCTTGTGGAGTTCATTGAAGCTCACACTAATCAACTGTTTTAGGGACTCCATCCAGCCACCTCCTTCTCTGCCGTCTCCTCCTTCTTTTGCCTTCCATTGTTTTCAGCATTAGGCTCTTCTCCAATGAGTCCTTCCTTCCTTCTCATCAGGTGGCCAATGTCTTTGAGTTTCATCTTCAGGATCTGGCCTTCTAAAGAGCTCTCGGGGTTGGTCTCCTCTAGGACTGACCGGTTGGATCGCCTTGCAGTCCAAGGGACTCACAAAACTTCTTTGGTGCTCAGCCTTCCTTATGGTCCAGCTTTCACAGTCCTACATTGCACCTGGGGGAACCATTATTGTAGGCTATACTAAAGAATTGTGCTAGTCTGAAAGTACATCACTCCCCTCCTTGCCTTTATAGGCCTAAGAAATTAAGAAGGTTTCCTTCCAAGATTATTTCCATGCCTTTGTTACTTCTGTGGGCCTTGACTGCCTCTTCTCTGACTTTTGTCCTGGTTCTTCCAGGTTTATTCTCAAAGGCCACCACATCTGAAGAAAGAAAGAAAAAAAGAAAGGAAGGAAGGAAGGAAGGAAGGAAGGAAGGAAGGAAGGAAGGAAGGAAGGAAGGAAGGAAGGAAGGAAGGAAGGAAGGAAGGAAGGTCTAACATGAGTACTCCACACTTTCCCCTGAAAACTTCTCTCTTTCAAATTTCAAAAGCGAGTACTCTTCTATGCTTTGCAAAAAGAAAGAACGAGGGAGTTTCTTGTTTGTTTGTTTTTTTAAAAAAAGCACTTCTCTGCCTGACACGCATCTTAAATGGATTTAAAATCATCTGTAGCACGTTGGATTGGATGGAGAACCTGAGAGGTAGACAATGTTAAGTCTTTTAGTGTCGGTGCAACATGATTCCAGGGGAGCTGTATTAGTTACACGCCTGACAGTCACATTTCTGCCAAAAAGCAGGCTACAGAAGTCAGAGACATAAACAAAACAGCAGATCAATAGCATCATCTGTATAAAAAATGCATCCTGTCCTGTAAGGCTGATTTAGTTAGCCGTAATAAATCATCGGAATGCCTTCAAACAGGGATGCTATCTTTTGTTTCCCCTTCCCCAGCCCATCCCCCAAGCTTAGTTTTGTAGTTCTCAGATCATTGCTGGAACACCAACCACATGGATTGACTTCTTACATTTATTTATGTATCTCTATTTAATGTCAGGCCCAAGAAATCAAGAGCCAAGGCACTTCAAATGAATACAGGTTTAATGCACGCTAACGCTTTCTACAAGAATATGGACTACTAACACTCCGAGCAAATTGGCGGCAGAAACAGTCAGGGGACACAGTGGCTCAGTGGCTAAGATAGTAGGCTGTTGATCAGAAAGGTTGGGGGTTCAGCAGTTCGAATCCCTAGCGCCGCGTCACGGAGTAAGCTCCCGTTCCTGGTCCCAGCTTCTGCCAACCTAGCAGTTCAAAAGCACACAAACAATGCAAACAGACAAATAGGGACCCCTTTGGTGGGAAGGTAACAGCTCCTTTGGCCTTTAGTCATGCTGGCCACATGACCACAGAGACGTCTTTGGACAGCACTGGCTCCTTGGCTTTGTAATGGAGATGAGCACTACCACCCCTAGAGACAGAAATGACCAGCACGCATGTACAAAGGGAACCTTTAGCTTTACGTGTCAATGGAATTCAAAGTAGGTTGGACTTAGATCTCTTGTGACTAGGAAGGGACTCAAGACTGATAGCATGTTTGACTCCTCCTTCAGACTCAGCCTGGTCATCTCCTATATTAATATCTATTGTATCAGCTCATAAAACATTCCTATGCCTGATTTAGTAGTTGCCATTAAAAAAGGTGGGGAGAAGGAAGGAAATCTGGAAGCGCAGTGCAGCAGTTTGAAAGCGAAAGTACATTCCAACTCTTATCTTTAAAAGATTGTAACTAAAATACCAGAGCTTTTGCCAGCAAATATATTTAATTGGAGAACGTTGATGATCCCTCAGCCCGTGAAGGTGCTCAATTGGAGAATCTGATTTATGACACCACCCAGTGGGAAGGGAGGGGGGAAACAGAGTCACGGGGGCTGTAAATAATGCATGCCAGAGTTGGCCTCATACAGGGCAGTGCCAGTATGGCGCCTCTAATGAATCCTTTGCAGTTTTTTGAAGTTTGGCTCGAGAATCATGATTTAATTAGAGCAATTGCTAAAATCCTGACATATTGTGTGCATTAGTTGTCATTTCATTTGTTTATTTATTTTTTTTCCCAAAAGAGAAAAACCAGATTCAGAACCAGATTCATCCCTAGTTCTTTGCCTTGGGAGAGCTTCACCGGTCGCATTGGTTGCGGAAGGGAAGGATGATATTGGCTGGTGCTCAAGGTAAGTCTGACAGAAGCATTGGTTGTTCCATTGTTCTCTGGAAGTTCAGTTTCTCAAGCCAACAGTTGGCAGGACATTGACCTGGAAAGGTGCCTTTGTTTTTTTAGGCACAGGTTAAAGAGAAGATGCCAACAGCTGAACTGACACACTTGCATGGGCTTGCATCCCCCAAACAATGGGAGCCTAATCTGTAGATGAATGTACAATGTAGGTAGAAATAAAGGGAGGGAGTTGACCTCAACAGCTGATTTAAGGTCAGGAATTAACCCATCAGTCAGAAATGCCTCCATTCAAGAAAGACCTAAACATTGTTGCTAACTTACTTGTAGACTAACAGACAAGGATGATCCATTGATAGTTCTGCTGGAAATCAACCCAACTCATGGCTTGTCTGGTGATCATTGTTACATTTCTGAAGGTCATTTGGTGATCGGTGCTCAGTTGTTAAATTTCTAGTGATGTATTGTACTTGCTTGTTACACTCGATGTGTGGTGGGTGTTTTGTGCCTCAGAGCCAAAGTGTGATCTCAGATCTCGTAGAGTTTTGTTCCATAAACCATGACTTAGCTCAGTGTATAAACCCTGGTCCATCTCTCTCTCTCTCTCTCTCTCTCTCTCATATCTCACAGGACTCTTGTAAAAATGAAACTGGTTTTGGAGGAAGAAAATCACAAGTAAAACTCAGGTTTCTGAAATGAAAATGAGATATAAATGCACGGAGTGACCCCAATAAATATTATGGCTCAATCTTCACAGCCCATCTCTTCTCAGAATACTTTTATATCACAGTAAGGGTTGAACTTTCACTTCTCTACAGACTGTTCAGTATCAAACTGTTTCTTTTTTTATTAAAAAAATAATAATTCTTCCCCACTTTCTTTGGCCCAGATAGTCAGGCCTCTGGGGCATAGTTAATCCCTCTCACCACTTCCACGTTGGCTTCTTGTTTCAAAGAAGCATATTGTTAAAAGTCCTCTCTCTTGCTCTTGGGCGAATCTTGGGATTCCCAATGGGTGAATCATTTCCATCATTTTTGACAGGCGACTTGATATCACTTGTCCTAAAGCCAACCAGTGGATGAAGGAATAAGGCAAGTGACAGAGATGAAGAGAAAAGAAAGGAAGCAAAAGTGTAGGTTATTATCATCTACAACCTTCTCAGTTGGGACGATGGTAGAAACATTCTCCTGAGCGCTTCCAGAGCAAAAGGCCAACAAAGAACTTAATATAATGAGAGATTCTCATTCTTTTTCCAGAAGAACCAAGAACATTTGAGATTCCACCTTAATATTTGTCCATTTTTCAAATCCTTTTTGGCTTTTTAGATGCCAAGACAGAGTTGGAGAGATGGAGGGATGATTGGATGGATGGATGGACAGATGGATGGACGGTTGGATGGATGGACAGTTGGATGTATGTATATATGGATGAATGGAGGGGTGGAGGGGTCGATGGTTGGATGGATAGATGGATGGATGGATGGATGGATGGGGTTCCTTTGCCAAATGTTAAAAATTGGTCTCATTCATATCATTTTACAGAAATGGATATCATTTTTAAATAAATATTGATTTGTTTGTGTTGGTGAAAGAGAAAATTCACTCTTTGGATTACCTTTTTACAGACTTTTCACTTTTTAAAAAACAATGACTTGCAGATTTACACCATCTCGAAGCAAGTAAAAAGAAGACAATTTCCAAATAATATAATGCAGGCTGTATTGGATTGTATTTTTTTTTTAAAGTGAGCTATGTCCACTGTGCAATCATGAAACTACGATTCACTGTTTTCTATACTTTATGAAAATTCAGCAATTTTTTTCCTGGTTTCTTGCTTGTCTCCTGAACAAAACAAAGCAGGAGAAGTGACAAGCATAAGCTGCAAAGAGGCTTGATCGCATTAATGACACAATTCAAATATTTATTTATTTTTGGCCATAGAAAAAGCTGCAATTCTGGATTTTTCCACTTGCTGGAAAGAATTGTGAACTCCACAAGATGGAAGAAGTTTCTAATAATTTTCTCTTTCCAAAAATACATTTCCAGAAATAGACACCCTTGTACCTCCCAGTGTTTTATTTATTCTTATTAGAATAAATACAGGAAATCTTTCCCATTTCCCCCCTATTTTTCATCTTAGAATTGGCATAAATAAGCCTCTTTCCTTTAATCCTTAAGGATAATTACTGCCAAAACCACTGCAATGACCACACTTGGAATATTGTATCCAGTTTTGGTGGCCACAGTAGAAAAAAAGATGTTGAGATTCTGGAAAGAGTGCAGAGAAGAATAAGAAAGACGATTAGGGGACTGGAGGCTAAAACATATAAAGAATGGTTGCAGGAATTGGGTATGGCTAGTCTATTGAAGAGAAGGACTAGGAGAGACAGGATAGCAGTCTTCCAATATCTCAAGGGCTGCCCCAAAGAAGAGGGAGTCAAGCTATTCTCCAAAGCACCTGAAGGCAGGACAAGAAGCAACGGGTGGAAACTAACCAAGGAGAGAAGCAACCTAGAAACTTAGGAGGAATTTTCTGGTGGGTAAGAACAATTAATCCGTGGAATGACTTGCCTTCAGAAGTTGTGGCTGCTCCATCACTGGAGGCTTTTAAGAAGAGATTGGAGAGCTATTTGTCTGAAATGGTATAGGGCTGTGATGGCGAACTTATGGCCCGCATGCCACAGGTGGCATGCAGAGCCATTTGTGCGGGCACGCAAGTTCCAGACAAACTTACCTCACTGAGCATGTGCGTGCCTCCCAGCTGATTTTTGGGCCTTTTTCAGCCTCCCAAAGGCTTGAGGAAAGCTTCTGCAGCCTTTGGAAGCTGAAAAATAGGCCCATTTTGTCACTTCCTGTATTTCCGGAAATACCAGAAGTGACTAAACAGGCCCATTTTTTTGGCCTGCAAAGGCTGCAGAGGCTTCCCTCAAGCCTCTGGGAGTCTGAAAAAGGCCTCAAATGGGCAGAAAAGCAGCTGGGAGTGCAGTGCAGGTAAGGGGATGGCAGGGGGGGTCGGGCATGCGTATGCAGGGGGCGTGGTGGGGTGCGTGCATTGCCTTCCGGGTGCTGGCATGCGAGCGCAAGCATGCACACAATTTTGGGCATAGGAGCCCAAAAAGGTTAGCCACCACTGGTATAGGGTGTGCTGCTTGAGCAGGGGGTTGGACTTGATGACCTCTAAAGTCTCTTCCAACTCTGTTATTCTGTTATTTTGCTCATCCACGTTAAGTGAAATAAATATACAAACAAAGAAAGAAAGAAATCACAGAATAGCTTTTATTTCATAATAAGCAGAATGGAACAGCTTGCCTCCTGAGCTTGTGTGTAATCCATCATTAGAGGTTTTCAAAAATAGAGTGGACATTCAAAAGAAAGGGGTACCTTTTACCATATGTGGTGGGACTGCAAAAAATAAAAAAAAATACAGGAGTTCTGGCACAAAATCTGGACATGGGTGGAAGAAATGTTGGGTCTAAAAATTAGCTTTATACCAGAGATGTTTCTATTAGGAATAATAAAAGAGAATTTTAGTAAAGCAGATATCTACTTAATTATTCATGTCATCACAGCAGCAAGAATATTGCTTGCCCAAACTTGGAAGTCAAAAGAAATTCCAAATTATGAAGTTATAATAGATAAGATTTTTCAATGCGCAGAATTAGATAGTTTGATGCTAGAATTCAAGAGAACAAATCAGAATATTATAAAGCATGGAACAATTTCTTTTTTAAAAAATAAATTTTATAAATTTTTCAAATTTTAAAAATGATAAAATAAAACTTTATACATTGTTATCAACATCAAGACATCTTTTGTATCTCCTCACATTTTTCAGTATATGTATTTACTTATTCCTTTACCATTACATCTTACTCTTGCTATAAATCAATATCTTTGTATCCTTACATCTCAATCTTCTCTATGGTATATTTACATATTTACATATTCCCTCATTCTTTTCCTAATTACCATTTTATTTTCTTTTTCTTTTTAAACCACCAGACATCCCAGACCCTATAGTAAATTGAATTTCTATGTATGGAGGGACATGAATGGAAGTCTATAAAATGAAAATTAGAATTTAAGATGTAATTGAAATACAGCACAAGAATAAGATCTCAAAGGATATAAAGACTAAAGGTAAATATGTATATATAGAAGCCTATATTTCTTATTGATTTTTTTCTTAGTGTAAAATGTTAAGACTGAAATGTATGTCAAAGAAAATCCACCGCATTCAAGACTTCTTAAGGTTTATTTTCAATAAAATATATTTTTTAAAAAAGACTGGACAACCATTTGACTGGGATGATATAAAGTGTCTGCCTTGAGCAGGGGATTGGACTAGAAGATCTCTGAGGTGCCCTTCATGTTTTTATGGTTCTCAGTGAGCACACCCTTGGAACATCATTGATTTGCTAATTGCGAATCAATTTAAACAAAGAAGCTAGAGGAAAGAAGTATGTCAAAAAAAGATACCCGATATGCTTTTGTGGTTTATGATGAATCACACTTAAGAGGCCGTCCGAGGTTAAAGAACATGGGTTTTGGACACAACAGATTCAAAGCTCCATCAGGAAAGTCAGATATCTGGGTTATTTATTTTTCACCCTTGCATTACATGGTATGACTCACCAGACCATAAAAGAGATCAAATAACTTTGCTGCTAATCATTATTTTCTTAGATTTGGCACAACTATGTTGTAAACAGAACTTGGATGTATCTGAGGCAGCCAAAGCATGTTTTCATGATGCATCAGTTGCATGAGGAAGGCAAAAAAAAAAAAAATGAAGAAGGTAGGGGGGAGGAGGAGAAAGGGAAGGAGGCAGAGATGAGGAAGAAAAGGAAGAGGAGGAAAAACAGAAAGGAGGAGAAAGAGAAGGAGAAGAGAAGGAGGCAGGGAGGTGGGATGAAGGAGGAGGAAGAAGCAAAGCAGAAAGAAAGAGGCAGAGAGGAGGAGGAGAAAGGGAAGGAGGCAGAGATAAGGAGGAGGAAAAGGAAGAGGAGGAAAAACGGAAAGGAGGAGAAAGAGAAGGAGAAGAGAAGGAGGCGGGGAGGTGGGATGAAGGAGGAGGAAGAAGCAAAGCAGAAAGAAAGAGGCAGAGAGGAGGAGGAGAAAGGGAAGGAGGCAGAGATAAGGAGGAGGAAAAATGGAAAGGAGGAGGACAAGGAGAAGAAGCAAAAGGAAGAAGGAGGCAGGGAGAAGGACAACAAAATATGATGACATTTAATAAGACTTCCGTGAGGCAGGTGCTAACTGGCATCCTGACTGAGAAAGAGCTTAGCCTTCTTCTTCAAATCCCATCCCACCTCCAGCTCTCTTGCAGGGTGGAAAGGAAAGAGATCAGGCCGGTTACCCAGATCCAAAAAAAACCCCATACCTATTTTTAAAAAAGGGGCAAAGACCTTCTGAGCGAGCCCTTTTCCTTTTTAAACCATTTAGCCGTGCAAACCAGCCCGGGCATTTAGGTTGTTTATAGAAAGCAGGTCAACGCAATAGGGGGCAACCCATCCCTCCCACCTTGTGCTTTTTCAAAGGCCGACTTTCCCCTTCTTCTCTCCTCTTCCCAGTCCTTCACCCGTCACACAATCTCTTCCTGGCCTCTCCGCCTGATCCTTGTTTATATTTTATGCCATTATGGATGAAAAAGCAGGAAGGAAAAGATAGGGAAAGGCACTTCTTCTCGTACAACATAGCCAGCGCTTTCCCTGGAACACCTCCCCTCCCCCCCCCCCCCGAAACCCTCCCTTCCCCCCCTCCCCCATCAAATCTTTCTGGCCCCTTGAGGGAGTTAGAAAGCTTTTAATGGGTACCCGGAAGAGCTTCGAAAAGTAGGGGTGGGTTTGTTTAAGAAGGAGGAAAACATTGGCCAGAGAGTTATTCTGGGCTTCCTCATTTGTCTTCTTCTTTCAAAGGGAACCCTGAACCTCTTTTTTTTTACCCTTTCTCCAAACAGGATGATTTTTTTTTTTTGTTGTTATTGAAAGGGCCTAGAAGAGGTTGGAGGAGACCACACAGGCGAAGAAGGCCTAGAGAGAGGGATTGGGTTCCCACCTAAGGGGATAATGACATTATGGATTTAAAGCCATGATTTAATGATCCTGGGCTGGAGGGGGTAACGTAATAGCCTAGAATTAAGGAAAACCAGATTCGCCGTCTATCCCGAAAGCACCGCTGGGGGTGAGTCAGGGATGGCTACTATCTTGGGCGCTCCATCCCTGGAGGTTTTTGAGAAGAAACCAGACAGCCACTTAGCTGAAATGGTATGGGTCCTCCTGCTTGAACAAGGGGCTGGACTAGAAGACCTCCAAGGTCTCTTCCAGCTCTATTCTATTCTTTTTTCTATATTCTATTCTTATTTCTATATTCTATCCTATTCTATTCTATTTCTTTTTTATTCTGTTCTATTTCTATTATATTCTAAATTCTTATTCTATTCTGTTCTTACTTCTATATTCTATTCTATTTCTTTTCTATTCTAGTCTATTTCTAATATTCTAAATTCTTATTCTATTCTTATTTCGATATTCTATTCTATTTCTTTTCTATTCTAGTCTATTTCTATTCTATTTTAAATTCTTATTCTTATTCTATTCTATTCTATTTCTTTTCTATTCTATTCTAAATTCTTATTCTATTCTATTCTATTTCTTTTCTTTTCTATTCTGTTTCTATTATATTCTGTTCTGTTTCTATTATATTCTGTTCTATTTCTTTTCTCTTCTCTTCTATTTCTCTTCTGTTCTAAATTCTTATTCTACTCTACTCTACTCTATTCTATTCTAAATTCTTATTCTATTCTATTCTATTTCTTTTCTATTCTATTCTATTTCTATTATATTCTGTTCTGTTTCTATTATATTCTGTTCTATTTCTTTTCTCTTCTCTTCTATTTCTCTTCTGTTCTAAATTCTTATTCTACTCTACTCTACTCTATTCTATTCTAAATTCTTATTCTATTCTAATTTTTATTCTACTCTACTCTGCTCTGCTCTGCTCTGCTCTACTCTGTTCCAAATTCTTGTTCTATTCTAAATTCTTATTTACTCTACTCTAATCTCTCCTTGATCAGTTTCCATCCATTATTCCTTATCTGGCCTTCAGGTGCTTTGGAGAATAGCTTGACCCCTTCCTCCTCTCTGGGGCAGCCCCTCAAATATTGGAAGATGCTCTCCTGTCTCCCCTGGTCCTTCTCTTCCCTAGACTAGCCAGGCCCGGTTCCTGCAACCATTCATCAACTGCATCATCATGGATGATCGGTTGCAGCAGGGGCATGTCAATCTGCCACGGGGAATGTGAGAAAGGGGCTTTTTTCTAGACCCCAGAAGACAATGCCTCGCACACTCCAGGCCCCAAGGCTTCTCGTTAGCTTCCATAGTCCATATCAGTTTCTCCTGTGGGATTGCTGCAAGCGTCATCTTTGCTCTTCTATGCGGAAGCCTACAGCTATCCCCGCCTCAAATCCAGCCACAGCACATCTGACTGGCCCTGCGGTGCTTCGTCTCAGGAAACCCAGCCAACTCCATTCTAACTTTGCTCTCAATGCGCGGCGTTGCTTCTAATTAATGCCGCATCTTCCCATCAATTGTCACCCTGAGTCAATGTTTACAAAGCCTTCCCCAATCCTGTCAAATGTTTCCGATATAAAAAAAGATGTTGAGACTCTGGAATGGGTGCAGAGAAGAGCAACCAAGAGGATTGGGGGATTGGAGGATAAAACATACGAAGAACGGTTGAGGGACAATAAAGAATGGTTGCTGGAATTGGGTATGTCTAGTCTAGAGAAAAGAAGGACTAGGGGCTGGATTGCATGGCCTACAAGGTCCCTTCCAACTCTGTTAATCTGTTAAATAGGGTTGACATGATAGCCATGTTCCAATATTTGAGGGGCTGCCCCAAAGAAGAGGGAGTCAATCTGTTTTTCCAAAGCACTTGAGAGCAGGACAAGAAGCAACAGATGGAAACCAATCAAGGAGAGAAGCAACTTAGAACTACAGAGAAATTTCCCAACCGTCGGAACGATTCATGCTAAAACATAGAAAGAACAGTTGCATAATTTGGGTTTGTCTAGTCTAGTGAAAAGAAGGACCAGGGGTGACAGGATAGCAGTCTTCCAATATTTGAGGGGCTTCCCCCAAGAAGAAGGGATCCACGTATTCTCCAAAGCACCAGAAGACAAGACAAGAAGCAATGGATGGGAAGCAATCTAGAACTCAGGAGACATTTCCTAACAATTGTGAGAACAATAAAATCAGGAGAACAACTTGCCTCTAGAAACTGTGGATGTTCCAACACTGGAGATTTTTAAGAGATTGGACAGCCATGTGTCTGAAAGAGTGCCTGAGCAGAAGGTTGGACTACATGACCTCCCAGGTTCCTTCCAACTCTGTTATTCTCTTAATTTCATCCTCCCTCCCTCCCCAGTTGACCAGTTCACTGGATTCACCCATCGTCACAGTAACCCTGAATTATCCAAACCCTCTTAAGGAGTTGACAACCCATACTCTTCCCCCCCACCCCATTTAACCCCAAACTACCCATTTTCGTCTGATTAGAATTACACACCAACTCAATTACATTGATATGAAACTAGCCTGCTGTTTGCTTCTTAGTTGAAAGAACCTTTTGTGGTTCTACTTTACTCCAGGATTGGGGGTGAGTGGGGGCGGGGCAATTATATATTGGGTGGCGCTTTTGATCTTATTTAATAGTTGTCAGATGGCTGGGATTCATTTGATGTGTTTGCCTCTGTGTGTTTGTGTGTCTGTGGGAGGGTGTGTGCATCTGTAATTTTTTTCCCTCCTTCTGTTTCTCCATCTTTCTACAGCTTCCTTGATGTCTCAACATCCCAATTTAAAGAAAGCAAGCCCCCTCCCCTCCAAACCCAGTCCCCAACTCATCATGGGGGGGGGAGGTTTCCTTGATTTCTCTCCTTGAACTTCAACCATATTTGTTTTTTATTTTCTTCCTATTAGATTGGACCTGCTCCTTTCCTGGCTCTTTATATTCTTGGCCCATGGAATGGTTTCTCTTTTTGTTGTTTTCTCTCGGAAATTATTATGATTCCAGGTGGACCTCCACTGACAGCAGTTCATTGAGTGATGGTTCAAAGTTATAACACCCCTGACAAAAGTGACTTATGACCATTGTTCAAGCTGACGGCTGTTGACAGCATCCCCAAGGTGACATGATCAAAATTCAGGCAACTGACTCACATAGGGTTTCCTGCCTAAGCAGGGGGGCGGACTAGAAGATCTCCAAGGTCCCTTCCAACTCTGATATTCTATGTCTGGTCATGGTGATTGAAGTGTTCTGAGGTAATTTGATCCCCTTTTGCGATTTTCTGCCAAGCAGTGTCCATAGGCAAACCAGAATCATTTAAACAAATGTATAATTAGCTTAACAACTGCCAGTGATTCACTTAACTTTATTTATGTATTTCTTTATTTTATTTTGTCAATCACTTACAAGATAATAGGTGTAAGTATAAACATGAGTAAAAATATAGGAAATAGGTATGAATAAATGGGGACAATAGGTCTGATCTAAGTATGGTATATAAAATCATACATTGCAGTGACTTACCTGTCAATGATACTTCAGCTTCAACCATAACAATACAAGAGCACACATTAGATACAAACTCAAGGTTAATCGCACCAAACTTGATTGCAGGAAATACGACTTCAGCAACAGATGTCGTATTCAATGTCTGGAATACTCTACCTGCCTCTGTGGTTTCTTCCCCAAACCCCAAAAACTTTCACCTTAGACTGTCTACTATTGACCTCACCCCTTTCCTCAGAGGTCTGCAGGGGGCGTGCATAAGCGCACCAACGTGCCTACCGTCCCTGTCCTATTGTTTCTTTTTATTTTTCTTGTACATATCCATTTCATGTATTCATAACTATGTTTATCCTTATACTTATTATCTTGTAAGCGATTGACAAATCAAAATAAATAAAATAAATAGCTTCTCTTTTACTTCATCGCTTCTCAGATGGGCGCAGGTGATCAGAATCATGCAAATTCCACACCTTTCTGCCCTTCCCATTAGGACCGTTTTCCTCCAGTTGTGTTTCTCCGTCAACTAATTTGCCCTAAATACCGGATGAAGAACGTGTGCCTGCAGCCCTGATTTTCTGTTATTAGACAGAACATTCCTCTTTTTAACCTCTTGAACCCCAAGCAATCCCACTGGGAGAATCCGGTCTCTGTACATTTCAACTGGTCTTAATTAGATCGGACATTTTTCTTCCCATTGCATATTTACAATTTTGAAGAGGGGGGCGAGGGTGGGATGACCTACCAAACGGATTATACTGGGAGGATTTGTATTTTCCAAACTATGTCAGCTTTTACCTGCATGGGGGAGAGTTTACAACAACAACAACAAAAGCCACAAATCTATGCCAAAAAGTTCCAACAATTGAGTTTTCTGTTAAAGAAAATTAAAAAGTGACTAAGACAGAATCGAATACAGGTAGTCCTCGCTTACAACAGTTCATTTAGTGACTGTTTGAAGTTTATAACAACACTGGAAAAAAGTGATTTGTGACCATTTTTCACAGTTATGACATTGGTGGTATCCCCATGGTGACGTCGTCAAAATTCAGAGGCTTGGCAATTGGTTCATATTTATGATGGCTGTGGTGTCCTAGGTTCGTGCAATCTGCTTTTGCAACCTTTCTGACAAGAAAATGTCCTACTAGCACTGATGATGTTACCTAATTTGGTAATGAAACGTCTGCAAGAAAATTAGCACACTCACAGTTGTCCCAAATGTGCTTTTTTTTCAAGAGGCAACTGGACTTTCTGGTTTTTCTTTGAAGACATTTTGCTCCTCATCCAAGGAGCTTCTTCAGTTCTGAAGAAGAACTGAACTGAGAACTGAAGAAGCTCTTTGGATGAGAAGTGAAAGAGTCTTCAAAGGAAAACCAGAAAATCCAGTTGCCTCTTGGGAAAAAAAAACACTTTTGGAATAACCATGATCTGGATGATTGAGAATCTCCAGCAAATAGCCCGAATCTGCAAAGACAGAGTCTGGAAGGCTAAGGCTCAGAATGAACTAGTACCAAGTTCCACCCTGAGCTATAAATATTCTCTACAATCCAACTTATTGAATGATCTGCTTCTCTACCCATTACCTACCCTGTTTCCCCTGAAAATATGACCTACACTGAAAGTAAGTCCTAGCTTGACACACCCCGATATCTGCCTTGCCAGCCCATTTCTTCTGCAGCCAGCAAGATTGGCAAAGCTTTCCCGAAGGCCTCTGTAGCAGATAACAAAGCTCTGGATCGATCCTGATCTCTGTTACCTTGCCAGCTGCAGAAGAAGAAAATAAGACCTGGTGCCCTTTTTGGTGGCAAAAATATATAAGACAGGGTCTTACTTTCAGGGAAACACCATAGAAAACTGGGTTCAAAGCACGTTGGGGACCAAACTCACAGCACTTTCCCTCCTGAGCCATTCTCCTGAGCCATTGATAGTGTCCTTTTTTTAATTTTATTTTTTTGGTCATGCATGCAAGTCTCCCTTTCTCCTGCACATTGTTTGAAGGAGCTTTTACCCCTGATCTCCCCTCACCCCGGTAATGTTATTATCCGATGTCTTTTCATTGCTGCTGCCAAATCTGATTTGAGATCAGCGCTCCAAGGACTTGGGGTTGCTCGCCGCAGACGGCCAACTGGAGTCCTAAGTGACCAGCTCATCGGGACAATCTAATTCTTATTGACATCTTGGGTCCCAAGATTCGTCAAGATGGATTGGGTGACCGGGCCAAATCACGCCATTATGGGGGAAAATGAAGGAGGAGGAAAGGGAGGCGCATGTGTTCCTTTTCAGCTCCGTTCCTTAAGAAAACGTTGTGAAGATCAATAGCCCTGCTTATAGAAGCCCGTCTTTCCATTGGTGCATGAGTGTGTATGTGTGTCTACACAAGGGTAGGCAAGACGAGGAGATGTCAGAAGGCCAGGAACTCTCAAGTGCATTCCAGTTCTATTGGGTTGTGTTGGATTGCATGACTCCAACGGGAAGGAAAAGGCGAAGGGCAGAAAACAAGAGCCAAGTGAAGAGTATTGGCTTTATTTTAGAGGAAGAGGGGTTAATTATATTAAGGTCATTTCACCTGTCAAAACTTTCCTCTTCAAACTCTTCTTGCCCCCAAGATACAACCCAGCTTGCTTCTGAATGGCCCTTCTGTTCCTGTCCAGAAGTTTGAGTGGGTAGGTCATGAAGTCACATGGCGTAAGGATATATCTCTCTGCATCCTTTTCCCCACCCCCCCACCCCCTGCTCAGCTCTCCTCTTTAGGTCCTTTTGAAATTCTTCAACTTCTCCCCGTTTAAGACCTCAAAGAGTGAAACACAGTAGGGGGGGGGGGAAACCAGCGGGGTTTGATCATTCACTGGTTCTCTCCCCCTCCCCCTGGTCTCGTTTCATGGATGTTTGTGGATGTGGATTTGGGTTTCTCTGTTTACATCAACGAAGCCTCTCCAAAGGGGAGTGATGAATTTGCAAATTTGCACTGGGAGAATCTGAATCATCTTTTAGTAGTTCCAGTGGCAAAGAGAAGAGTGGCTCCATGAAGGACATAAAGAGCATCTATAATCTTTCCTTCCTTCCTCCCTCCCTTCTTTCTTTCCTTCCTCCTCCTCCTCTCTCCTTCTTTTCTTCCTCCCTCCCTTCCCTTCTCTTTTCCTTGCTTCCTTGCCTCCTTGCTTCCCTCCCTCCCTCTCCTTCTTTCGTTCCTCCTTCTCCCCCTCCCTTCTTTCCTTCCCTTTCTCCCTTTCTCTCCTTCTTTCCTTCCTCCTTCTCTCCCTCCCTCCTTTCCTTCCCTTTCTCCCTCTCTCCTTCTTTTCTTCCTCCCTTCTCTTTTCCTTACTTCGTTCCTCCCTTCCTTCTTTTTTCCTTGTTTCCTTGCCTCCTTGCTTCCCTTCCTCCCTCCCTCTCCTTCTTTCTTTCCCTTCATCCCTCCCTCTCTTTTTCTTCCTCCCTTCTCTTTTCCTCCCTCCCTTCCTATTTTCCTTCCTCCCTTCCTCCCCACTGTCTCTTTTCCTTGATTCCTTGCCTCCTTCCTTCCCTTCCTCCCTCTTCTTCTTCCCTTCCTCCCTTCCCCTCTCTTCTTTTGTCCTTGCTCCCTCCCTCCCTTCTTTCTTTCCCTTCCTCCCTCCCTCTCTTTTTCTTCCTCCCTTCTCTTTTCCTCCCTCCCTTCCTATTTTCCTTCCTCCCCCTTCTCTTTTCCTTGCTTGCTTGCCTCCTTGCCTCCTTCCTTCCCTTCCTCCCTCCCTCTCCTTCTTTCCTCCCTCCCTCCCTCCCTTCTCTTTTCCTTCCTTCCTATTTTCCTTCCTCCCTTCCTCCCCACTGTCTCTTTTCCTTGATTCCTTGCCTCCTTGTCTCCTTCCTTCCCTCCCTCCCTTCTCTTTTCCTTCCTTCCTATTTTCCTTCCTCCCTTCCTCCCCACCATCTCTTTTCCTTGCTTCCTTCCTTCCCTTCCTTCCTTCCTCCCTCCTTCTCTTTTCCTTGATTCCTTGCCTCCTTGTCTCCTTCCTTCCCTCCCTCCCTCCCTCTCCTTCTTTCCTCCCTCCCTCCCTCCCTTCTCTTTTCCTTCCTTCCTATTTTCCTTCCTCCCTTCCTCCCCACTGTCTCTTTTCCTTGATTCCTTGCCTCCTTGTCTCCTTCCTTCCCTTCCTCCCTCCCTCTCCTTCTTTCCTCCCTCCCTCCCTCCCTTCTCTTTTCCTTCCTTCCTATTTTCCTTCCTCCCTTCCTCCCCACCATCTCTTTTCCTTGCTTCCTTCCTTCCCTTTCTTCCTTCCTCCCTCCTTCCCTTCTTTTCTCCTTCCTATTTTCCTTCTTGCTATCACACACTGAGACAAATGAATAAATGAATGACAACCCCTGTCCAAAAAACCCCCTCCCATTTCTACATCAAGGTAATCAAACTCCTGCTCTCCAGAATAAACGCCTGTAGTTTGGTGAAGGAGTGTGCTAGAAATGTGTGCACAATAGGTCTCATTCATAATTGTGCACTGCTTCTCATCACCATGGAAACAACAAGGGTTTTAGAGATCAAAGGCCACGGGCAAAAAGTTCCTGTCCAAGAGCTATGTAAATAGGGCTGGATGGATCTAGTCTAGGACCATGAAGAGGTGCTTTTGGTGTTTCTTTTTCAGGTGAAGCTGACAGTTGAAGTCCTTGGGACCATTATAAGATCTGGCGTAACTTCAAAGGAAAAAAAAAAATGTGGATCCAGAGAAAGAACCGAGGAAGACAGATTCTTTCTTCTTCTTTTTTTTTTTGGTTAAGAAATAAAAAAAGATGCACACTGTTAATTCATCTGTCAAATCTTTAAGAGAACCCTGGGTGCTTCCAGGTGCCAAAATCTATTCTTTCAGTCCTCACGGTTTTTCAATGTTCCTTTGGACCCCTCAGTAGCTAAGGACGCTGAGCTTGTGGATGAAGAAAGTGTCGGCAGTTCGAATCCCTAGCGCTCTGTCATGGAGCGAGCTCCCGTTCCTTGTCCCAGCTTCTGCCAACCTAGCAGTTTGAAAGCATGTAAAAAAATGCAAAGAGAAAAATAGGGACCCCTTTGGTGGGAAGGGAACAGCGTTCCGTGCGCCTTCGAAGGTGTTTAGTCCTGCCGGCCACATGACCACGGAGATGTCTTCGGACAGTGTTGGTTCTTCGGCTTTGAAATGGAGAGGAGCACCGCCCACTAGAGCCAGAAACAACTAGCACGTATTATATGTGAGGGGAATCTTTACCTTTATGCTTTGGTTAATAAGGAGAAACACTTGGACCTGCCACTAATAAATATGTTCCAACCAACAGAAATGTCAGGTACAAAGTAGTATGGAGAATAACAGAACAATAAGTTGGAAGGGAGGTCATCTTCTCCTCCAACCCCCTGCTCAAGCAGGGGACCCTATATAATTTCTGACAAATGGCTGTCCATCATCTCTTCTTGAAAACTTCCAGTGATGGGGCACCCACAACTTCTGGAGGCAAGCTGTTCCACAGGTTAATAATTCTCACTGTAAGGAAATTTCTCCTGTGTTCTAGGTTGCTTCTCTCCTTGGTTGGTTTCCATCCTGTCTTGCCTTGTGGTACTTTGGAAAATATGTTGAACCCCTCTTCTTTGTGGCAGTCCCTCAAATATTGGGACATTGGGATGGGATATGATAATAGAAGAGAGGAGAGGAAAGGGGAGGAGTGGAGAGGAGAGGAGAGGAGAAGAGAAGAGAAGATAATTAGAATGGAATAAAATAGGTATAACTAAGCATTAGAAATATCTGGAGAGTCATGGGAAGACCATCTACTCTGACAATGCTACTGTTGACTACCCTCACACTGTGTTTTTGTGTTTCATGCAACACATCAAAGTTGAGTGGAATCCAAGATAGTTGAGCTAGCTGTGAGAATCCAGATTATTAGTTGGATGATGATTAAATGTATTTTGTGCAAACCCAGAGAAGGGGTTAGCCCCATAACTAAGTTAAGAATGCTATATGAATGCAGGCCTTTTGTTCTCTCTCTTTCCCTTCTGATGCACCAGAAAATGGATAACCTCTCCATTGCATGCTTTTTTTTTTTGCTCCCTGAGCACATAAGACAACCGCATCCAAAGTAGACAACATAGAAGGAAGGTTGCTTACAAATCAATGCCCTATTGACTATTGGTCCATGGAGGTGGAAAAGGGAAGTGAGTTGATCCATCATGTCAACATCAAGCTGAGGCAGCTTTGCATTGTCTTATTTACAGTTTCCCTGAGCTGTTTCGTATTCTGAGAAAGGGTTATTTTTCTTCCTCAGTTTTTAATGAGAAAAACATGCCCCGTCCAAAATCACAGGCACTCAGGTTCTAAGTCATTTTGCAAACTTGCTCTTGTCAGATTGTTCCAGGGCATTTTCTTCCTCGGAGAAAATTGGTTTCCCCACTCATCCTTTTTTTTAAAAAAGAAAAAGAAAAAGGAAAAAAGAAAGAAAGGGAAGAGAAGAGAAGAGATGGGGAGGGGAGGGGAGGGGAGGGAAGGAAGGGGAGAGGAGAAGAAAGAAGAGGAGAGGAGAGGAGAAGAGAAGAGGAAAGGAAAGGAGAGAAAGGAAGGGAAGGGAAAGGGAAGGGAAGGAAGGGGAGAGGGGAAGGGAAGGGAAGGGAAGGGAAGGGAAGGGAAGGGAAGAGAAGAGAAGAGAAGAGAAGAGAAGAGAAGAGAAGAGAAGAGAAGAGAAGAGAAGAGAAGAGAAGAGAAGAGAAGAGAAGAGAAGAGAAGAGAAGCTCTATAAATGTTTTCAATCAATAAAATAAAATATTTAACCCTTGTGTCCAGCTGCTCGAATCTTACTCAAGTAAATACCGCCCTAAGTAGCCAATACACCTTGCATGTTGACCCTTGTTGGGGATGCAAAAAAGAGAAGGCCTCATTAACTTGCAAGAGTTCATTTCCCTTCCAAAATTGGGTGTGGGTGTGTGTGAGTGTTTTGTGTGGAAGCACACTTCTGGTGCCCCACTTCCACTTCAGCACCAAGTGATGATTGCCTTCTCTCAAAATAGCCTGAGACTTAAGACTAACATCCTGGCCTCCCAGCTCCATTGTGCCCACCCTGATTTCAATGGAGAGCACCCTGCTCTTCCGATCTCTGCGAGTCGGTCCGTCGACTGCAGAAAAAAAGAAAGAAAAAGATGAGAAAGAAGCCCACCCTTGCTTGGAGGAAGGGCCTTTCTTCCTGCCCATTAACAGAAAGGCTGGCCGGCTTCGTCTCCAAATCTAATTTGTAGGCTGATGAGGAAGGGAGCATCAAATGGCTTCGGAAGGGAATCTAAACCACGTCTGTTTCCTCAGCCAGGGAAGAACACGCCACTTTTTCTAACAGAGACAGAGTCTGGCAGTAAGAGGGGCTGGGGGGGGGGGGCAGGAGGGAGAGGGGGCAGGGGGAACATTGTCAAATGTCAGCATCCTGATAGGCAAGGGATCAAAGCTTGCTGTCGGCAACATAAGTTTATCGTCAGCCAAGCCAAACAATGAATGACTTTATCTCATTCTGGGGTGAAAAACAGAGAGCAAAGTTCCAGAGAATTATGTCTAAACCAGGAATTGCGGAACTCTCCCTCCCTCCCTCCCTCTCTTTCTCCCTCTTTCCTTCCCTCTCTCTCCCTCTCTCCCTTCCTACATCTCTTTCTCCCCCCTCCCTCTCTTTCTCTCTCTTTCCTTCTCTCTCTCTCCCTCTCTCCCTCCCTCTCTCTTTCTCCCACTTTTCTTCCCTCTCTCCCTTCCTACATCACTTTCACCCTCCCTCTCTCTCTTTCTCTCTCTTTCCTTCCCTCTCTCTCCCTCCCTCTCTCTTTCTCCCACTTTTCTTCCCTCTCTCCCTTCCTACATCACTTTCACCTTCCGTCTCTCTCCCTCCCTCCCTCTCTTTCTCCCTCCCTCCCTCCCTCCCTCTCTCATTATCTCTCTTCCTCCCTCCCTCTCTTTCCCTTTCTTCCTCCCTCTCTCCCTCCCTCCATCTCTTTCTTCCTCCCTCCCTCCCTCCCTTCTCCTCCTCCTCCTTCTCTTTCTCTTTCTCTAAACATAAGCCACAAATTTGAGAAGGCGTGATCCACCACCCTCCAAAAGAGAGTCAGTGAATGAGAACAAGCCCACGACCTCTGGCCTGCTTCTGCTAGACTTTTGGACTTGCAAGCAAGAAGTAAATCTGGATGAATTTGTTGCTGGGAAATTACCCCCAAAGAAGGGATTTCTACCTTGTAGACAGCCAACGGTGGCAGAAGGGCATTTGGGAGGAAAACACCTAAGGACCTTGGATATTTCTCAACCTTAGCCTTTCCGAGCAGGAGAGTGACGGCCATAAAACATTTGAACTGTTCTCCTTTGCCTGATGGCCCCCTGAGCTGTCAAAACATCAACGGGTCACAGTTCAAAGTTGTCTGGCTTGATTCACAACAACAACAGAAGCTGCAGCTCAACCCAGGCAGAACCACTTGACCATTTCCAAGCTGTCACCATAAGCCAGACTTCACATAGGCCAAACTTCAGGCTGACCTCCTATCTGTATCCCACAAGAGGCTGGATTTTCACAGTAAACCCTGTCTGCTGAATTAACTTGTTTTGTACATCGCAAAGCCTTTGGCTATCGTGATCAGCTGAGTCCCACAAGGTTTCCTTGGCTCGTGAACACGGCTGCTAGAACTTTGTCTTACATGGTCACATGCATCCTATGGACAAAACCATGGAGAAGAGGCAGAACTGGGATATTCTAACAATTACACGCACACAATTCTAGCTTTGGTGCAAGAGTTCTCACTAATTCCAAGGCTTCCTGTTTTCTGAAGGCAGATCGGTCCCGTTTTTACCCTTACATGCCCACTTCATAGACCTCTACATAGTCCACAAATTGTCCCATCAATTTTGCCACTGAATTTCAGAAACTCTTTTTTCAAGATGTCCCAAAGGTGCTTTTTTTCAGGAGGCAACTGGACTTCCTGGTTTTACTTTGAAGACATTTCACTTCTCACCCAAGAAGCTTCTTTAGCTCTTCTTGGGGAAGAAGCGAAACATCTTCAATGAAAAACCAGGAAGTCCAGTTGCCTCTTGAAAGAGCATTTTTGGGACGACCATGACCTGGATGATTGAAATGATGGCGAACATATGGCATCCGTGCCACAAGTGGCACACAGAGCCAGTAGTGCCGGCACGCAAGCTGCAAGAAAACTTACTTCACTGTTCATGTGCGTGCCTCACAGCTGATTTTTGGTCGGTTTGAGGCCTTTTTCGGCCTCCCAAAGTCTTCAGGGAGGCTTCTGCAGGCTTTGCAGGCTGAAAACTAGCCCCGTTTTGTCACTTCCTGTTTTGCTGAAAATACCGGAAGTGACGAAAGGGGGCTAGTTTTCAGCCCGCAAAGCCTGCAGAAACCTGCAGAAGCCTTCCTCAAGCCTCTGGGAGGCCGAAAAAGGCCTCAAACCAGCCAAAAATCAGCTGTGAGGCGCAGTGCAGGTAAGGAGGCAGTGGGGGGGGGATTGCATGGGGGGATGCACACTGTCTTCTGGGTGCTGGCATGTGGGTGCGAGTGTACAAGCGCACGCACAATTTTTGGCACAGGAGCCCAAAAAGGTTAGTCACCACTGCCATAGTCCCTTTTCAAGTTGTTTTCACACTAGGAATTACCTTCCTCAATGGCCATGGACTGTCAGGTGTGGAACAACCAGACCTGCACAGGCAAATTCAAGCTAACTACTTTATTATGTTCTGCATGTAATACAGGAATCTTCCCAAACTAACAGCCTTCTCTTGGGAACAATTAGATCAGGTTCCAAGGAACTTAGGGGAGGATCCACCCTAGCTGTTTTGTCATTGTGTGGTGACATCCAGGCTAGTTCTGTGCTTGACCCCCTTCTCCTTGCTGGACTGGGTGCTTCCCAACATGGATGCCACCCACCTCCCCAGCAGGCAGGCAACTAACGTGCCACGGTGGCACAGTGGTTAGAGTGCAGCACTGCAGGCTACTTCTGCTGACTGCTGGTTGCTTGCAATTTGTCACTTTGAATCTCACCAGCCTCAAGGTTGACTCAGCCTTCCATCCTTCTGAGGTGGGTAAAATGAGAAGCCAGATTGTTGAGGGCAAGAGGCTGACTCTGTACCACTTAGAGAGGGCTGTGAAGCACTGTGGTATATAAGTCTATGTGCTATTGCTATTACTTTCCTTCTTTCCTCCCTTCCTTCCTTCCTGAGCAGTAGTTAGAAAGCAGTATTGCAGGCAAACTCTGCCTACTGCCAGAAGTTCAATTCTCACCGGCTCAAGGTTGATTCATCCTTCCGAAGTGGGTAAAACGAGGACCCAGATTGTTGGGGGCAAGAGGCTGACTCTATAAACTGCTTAGAGGAAGCTGGAAAACACTGTGAAGCGGTATAGAAGTCTTAGTGCTATAGATATTCATTCCTTGAGTTGATTGCTTATTAGTGACCTATGACTATCACTAAGTGTTGTATCTTATGACTCTTGATGGATGTATTTTAGTTTTGCTTTATGTACACTGAGAGCAGATGCACCAAAGACAATTCCTTGTGTGTCTAACCGCACTTGGCCAATAAAAGAATTCTATTCTATTCTATTCCATGTTTTCTCCAAAGGATGCATTCATCCTGACTGATTTTTCATAGAAATTTTTAAAAAATTCCCTCGTGCCCTAATAATTTCATTGATTGAAACCACATCCTGCGTATTTGAGGCCAGGATTATCACTTGGGTTCCAAGAAAACAGCCAGAATCACATGTTAAAAGCTGGAAAGGGAAGGGAAAAAGGAGACCCAATGCATTCCAAAAAATCTATTTGCTTGGCTGATGAGTGACAAGTTGTTTGGATTTTACCAAAACAAACAAACAAAACAAAAAAGGAAGAAGCAGCAGAATATAATACAAATCCTCCATCTTACAAAACCTGTTATAAAATCCCAGGTGCTGGTTTAAGGAATCAAAATGGGAAGTGGCTGTAATCTAATGCTTTCTTGGAAAGTGTTCCCATCCAAGATAAGATAAGGTGTGGGAAGCGGATCCTGTGCTGAGGAATAGTTAGGTTTGGCACAGCAACCTAACGGGACAGGTACAAATGTCAACAGCTGCAGTAACCACAAGAATCATTTACAGTCTCTGCAACCGGCTGGAAAATCAATTGTCATCTATTCTTGAGAACTGGTTGTCCTACCATTTCTTTAAAACCCTTCAGAGGTGGAATATCCACAACCTCCATAGCAGAGGTGGTATTCAGCAGGTTCTGACCAGTTCTGGAGAACCAGTAGCGGAAACTTGGAGTAGTTCGGAGAACTGTAAAAAAATATCATCTCTGACTGGCCCCGCCAACCCCATCTCTTCTCTGCCTCCCATTGAGTCCCGGCTGATCGGCTGGGTCTTCTTTGGTTGCCCTGCCTAGGAGAACGGAGCTGGAAAGCAGGTTAGTGGGGTGGGGAGGGAATGGAAATATTGCAGTATCCTTCCCTTGTCATTCCCACCAAGCCACGCTCACCAAGCCACGTCACACCCACCAAGCCACACCCACCCAGCCACACCCTCAGAACCGGTAGTAAAAAAAAATTGAATCCTACCATTGGTCCATAGGGATTCTGTCAGGGGTGGGATTCTACCGGTTCAGACTGGTTTGGGCAAATCCCTTGTTCCGATGTTCAGCTCGCTCCAAACCGGTTCGCTGTGACGAGGAAGTAGGCCTACCCTGTCCTTTCCTGCTTTATGCCTTTGTTTAGAGCACAGCTGATTCACGGCGCTCAGCTGTTTTCTTCACAGGGGCTGCAGTTGAAGGTAAGTATGGGCTTGCCTTTTTTAAATGCGGAGAGCATGCGCAGGGAGCATTTTTCAATGCGGAGCGCGCGATCACCGAACCAGTTGTTATACTGATGAAATCCCACGCTGGGATTCTGTTGTGTTGTTAAAAGAGATTCTGTAGTCAAGAAACATCTCAAAT